>BSBM01000640.1:3760000-4360000 GCA_027924585.1 Larix kaempferi | reverse complement strand
GAATACTCCTTCAAAAGCAATTTTTTTTCTCTGGTTGGATTTAAAGAACAAGACGCTCACTTGGGAAAATCTTCAAAAGAGAGGGATTGAAGGTCCCAGTTTTTGCTTTCTTTGTAGGGAGTCCTCAGAAACTATTAGCCATTTGTTGTTACACTGTCACTTTTAAAAAGAATTGTGGAGTGTTGCTCACACAATGGGGGATTTTATGGAATGGGAAGGATAATCTATTCTTGTTTCCTGGGAGAATTGGTTAACGAAAAGACGAAAAATCGATTATGTTTCCTTACTCGCGCATATTGCATGGTGTTTATGGATCACCTAGAATGAATCAATTTTTAAAGATATTTCTCCCTCTACTCTCTCATCCTTCCATCGCTTGAAATACTCTCTCCCTAAGGATCCTCCTTCACATAAGCGGAAATCAAAAAGGATTATTCAAAATTTGGTCTTTGATATCTCTATGCCTTTTGGTTTTTTTGGTGGTTCAACTTAAGGGAACCTTGCTAGGAGTGGTGCAAGTGGATATATTATCTTTAGGGGATATAAATTGTCTTATAATTTTGGATCAAAGGAAAACACCAATAACTATGATGAGATTATGAGACTGATAACGCTCCTCTCTCTTGCTTTGGAACATGGAATATCCACCATAAATATCTTCTTGGACTCTTTACTGGTTGTCATTTGGTTTATGGAGAAGGATCAATGCACAAATATTAGAATCTAACCACTACTCAAAAGAGGAATCAATTTAAAATCAAGGTTCATATCATGCTCTCCGGTCCATATCTTCGAAGAACACAATACAATCACAGATTCTCTAGTGAAGAAGGAAGTGTTGCTTGAGGAAGGACAATTACATGTGCAAAACACAAAGCTCACAAATCATTTGGAAGATTAGTATCTCTTCAACGAATGAACATATCACATGTATACTACATCAATGTATAATGTTTAGGAAGGATCTTCTTCTTGTAATGGTTAAATCATGTGCACTCCTTTGTATATAGGTTGAGGAATCTTCCTCCCTAAGATGGTTAAAATGGATTGAGTTTTCCACTCTCCATGGATTTTCAATTGTGGTTGAGTAAGGTTCCCCTTTTTGTATATGGTTAAATCTTGTGTTTTCTCTGTTGACAGGTTGGGAAAATTTTCTCCCTCTTGGTTATTTTGGATGCACTGAAATTTTCAGTGCGCTGATAGCTTCTGGCTATACTAGTTGTAATTTTTCTACTATGGAATAAAATTACCGACTTTTTTCCCTGAATATATATATATATAGATAGATAGATATATTCATTCTTAATTAACCCTTGTATGTCCCTAATTGAACATCAAATATCCCTAATTATGCTTTATAGGTCCTTGACTAGTTTCTATGGATACATAGTGAAACAAGCCTATTAGATCATCATCCTCAAATAGAAAATATCAATGCTTATTTAATCCCTAAATGTATGTAGTAGGGGATAATTAATCCATGGAGTCTTAGACCCAAACCATGGATTGGACTACAAGAACCCTCCTTATTAGGCCTAATTCTAGAAATTGGACCCATGTTCCTTTTGTGGATGCAAATTAATTTTGCAATACTTGTGCATGGATTTTGAGCCATAAAACATTTATTACAAGGAGAATCCATAGCTTTTATACATGATAACCATGGATTTTGAGCCCCAAAATTGTATATTGAGGGCTAAATCCCTAGATGTTTTGCTTAAACAATGGCTTCCCCCCTAAGAATTGAGGATCATGTCAACAAGAGTTGATAATTATGGCTAAAGCATCAATTAGAGGTCCAAGTAGTGCACGACTTGAATAGTGCTTCCCTTTTTATTCTTGACATTCAAATGGAGTTGTTGAAGGTATGTAGAGTATTTTGCAATTTTCTCTATCTATGCATGAATTGGAGAGACTTGAAGCTCTATGTACATGATCATCTCCTTCCTTAGAATGTATTGTTTTCAATTTCAATCAACTTGGAAAATGAAGTAAGGCTCCTTGTCATAGTATGGGAACTTGTGAACCATATTAGAGAGTGTTTCATTATGATATGTGAGGACAACATCAATCGCATAATTTGAAGAATTTGTCTCTCTCGATCAATGGTTGATAGTGTGGAAAAAGGAGGAATGGTGTTGACTATAGTCGACACTTAAGATCCTCAAATTTCCTATTTTGTTTGGATATCCAAATGAACTTTGAATTTTCTCCATGTGCACTCCATGCTCATCCATGATGTGCTCCATATACTGGATCCTCTACATACCAACTTAGCACTTTTCCATATTGGCATGTAATTTGTGTTGTTAGAAAGTGCTCAGTTCTTGTTGAATGTTATGCATATGTCGCTCCCTTATTTGATTAAGGTTGAAGTTGTTGTTTAGTAGGTTTACAACCATAAAATAGTTAATCGATGGTCATAGAGTATCCTCCATTATCCTCATGAATGTTGTTGGTACATTATTCAAGCTCAACAACACGACAAAACACTCGAAGAGGCCTTCATTAGATTTTGTAATGTCCCCATTTTTTATAGCACCAGGGAGCAACCACTAGCCATTATATCCCCATGGGTCCTAGTGGAAATTTGAATAAATTATGTAGGGATTAATTTTAGTCTATGGTTATCTAGTATAATTAGATTAAATCATGCACAATTAATGTAGTCCATAGTTTTGAATAATTAATTGTGTGAGGAGTTGAAACAGCTTAGGTGGCCTGGGAGGGTGCATAGGAGATTAGGTGGATCCAATGAGTTGCCTCCCAAAAAAATAATTTTGGAAGAAAAGCAGTAAAAATCAAGAAAGCAACTGAAAAGCTGGAAGGTAGCAAAAAATCAAGAAAAAACAAACTAAAGCAGGAAAGTAGCCTAAAATCTTAAAAGTATCTGAAAGTAGAAAGGTATCTAAAAGTAGGAAAGCAACCTAAAAGCAGAAAAGCATCTCAAAAGTAGGAAAGCAAATCAAAAGTAGGAAAGCAAATCAAAAGTAGAAAATAAATATTTTTCTTGATTTGTGCCACCAAGAAGGATTATGAACAACAAGAAAGCACCCAGGAATCTCAAGAAAATCCACGAATTCCAAGTTTAGCCAATGAGGGTGCAATTGATGAGGCAAGTGGGTCCAAATGCAAAAGCAACTTGCCAAAGAAGCCTCCACTCATCACTAATTTGAATTCCAATGAAGGAAGGATCTAGAGAAGGAAGAAAGCTACCCGAGGTTTATAACAGGAGCATGAACGCTCCCTTTCACATTATTTTCCAGTTTGATTATTGAGTTGAGAGCTATGAGCTACTCAAGACTTGGGAGATGTGCCCCTTGTCACCAATTGGGAGATGTGCCCCTTTTTTTCACCACACTAGTTGAGGATTCAGCTATAACACAAGGAGGATGCCATTCATACTTTCTCACTGAGGATAATTGTAGGTCCGTTACAGTGCCATTCAAGCGCTCCATTGTTTAGTGTTGAAGATTCCAACAATTAGTGTATTTTTTGCAATATTTGTATTGTCCATGTTATGGATGGTTGAGGGTGATTCCATGGATGTTTTTTGTTGTAATTACATCCCTATGATGTAAAATATCTCCTCTTCAAATTAGTATAATAATATTGCTTTCAATTCTGCAAATTTTATCTTCCTCTTCAATGAATTCTTACCCCTATGTTCGTTATGATATCAAATTTAGCTAGTCTTCAAAATTATTGCAATTAACTGTCTTCCCTATATTCAAATTGCATTATGTGAGTTTTTTCAGGTTATTAAGACTTGGGTGAACCCATCCCAAGCCCTATTCCAGAAATTTGTGACCCCCTTGAGCCATTTGGAAAAGCTTGGAATTTGATTAGTTGAGCTGTCGTAAAACTAGTAACTTGTTTTCTAGCCTCCAAACTGAACCCAGATCAATCTAATTGTTGATTCCATTATTGTTTTAGTTGGTTGGGGGTAGTTTCATGACATCCACTTCAATATCTGCACCAGAATCCATTGGGTTCCACATAAGTCCTGGGGATATTGCCTCGGAGTCTTTGGCTTTGCCAAAGGGTTGTCCCAGGCATGATGCACCTAGATAATGTACAACTTCCGAAGTTGGGAGTCTGTTTAGGCTGTTGTAGGTTTTCCTTGGGATCTATAAGGTATTTAAATATATATTTGGAAAAATTGGGAGGTTCTAGAGGTGTTTGGGGTTTAATTTTAAACTTCCATCCAAAACTAGTATTTTATTTCCTTGCTTCCAAACTGTACCCAGGATGAAACCTTTCCTTCTGGTCCAACCAATTATGAGTATTTATGGGTGCAAGGTATCCCATTTTTTCAGGATCATTGTTTCCATTAGGAAATACTTTTTATTTCATCTCAAAAGGTTTCTGAATTCCCGAGTTATGACCATTTTACTAAACTAGTGCATCTTCAGTCATAATTTTGGAATAGTCTTGAGTTTCAGGGTTCAAAGCTTCTTCCAAGACACTTACTATCTTTGGTTTTAATATTTGGGATATTACAGTGGTATCATAGCATGGCCATATGCACTTGTGAGCAATAAATTTCAAAGAGATAAGCTCCGAAGAAAAATATTTGCATCTATGAGACTAGCACCAGCTAATGATGTTCACGAATGGGATGAGGAGGAAGCATCATGTTCTTATGATGTTGTTATTTATGGTTATGGTGGACCATAGGTGGTGCATTAGGATGATGAATCCTTGTGTGACATTGTGTGCATAGAAAATAGAAGGCCTATTCCACTAGAGTTCAGTATTGTTGATGGAAGAGTGTGCTATGGGGGAAAGCCTCTAGGAGTCAATACTTCTAAGTACCTCAAAGAATACCAAGAAATAAGGAAAGAGATCTAAGGTATTTCCTTTCCAAGAATTCTACACTTTCAAAGTTGAAAGGTTGTTTCTGAATGAGAATCCTTACTGCAGCACACATCAAGGAAGAGTAAACCATATTTTCAATAGTGTGTAGAGAAGTGGAGCATATGTTGTAGTAAATGAAGAATCACCATCAAAATTATCTACACCCAAAAATCCAATGACTAAGGGTGCACTCAGAGACTCTCATGATGCAGAAATAAGAAATCCCATAGTCAAATATCATCCATTCAATGATAATGAGAGGCACAACAGTCTCTCAAGTGAAGAACCATGCCCATTTGAAGATCCACCAACCCCTCATCAGGTTGCTGACAATTTGGGAAGTGAGTCCACTTTCATTTTTTCCAACTTCTTTGTTGGTTATTTCCATATCATTACAGGGAAGATTGATGATGAGATGATCTAAATGGAACTCAATGACAATGATCCATTCTATGGAGCATAATAGGGTTCAACCTCTCAGTCATCACTAGTGCTTCATAATGAAGTAGAAGGCATTTCCTCACCATTTGACTGCACACTAGTTGAGTTGGTGCAAGAGCATGCTACACCAGCTCCACCAACTCCACCGCTTGAAGGAGAAGACATGATACAAATTTATCATCACATTTCATATTATAGCTCTCCTTTGTGTCATCCTGAGATTGCATCCACTTCCAAGGAGAAGTTTAGCATTGGCATGGTTGAGTCTCTTGGCATTGGGACTCAAGTTTATGGTGTGGACGATGATTGCAATGAGAGGGATGGATTGTTGGATGGGATTCTGCATGATTCTCATATGGTGGATGAGATTTCATGTGGAAGCACACATTGTGTTTCCAATCATGCATGGAGTGACTTGGATACTTCAAGTTCTATCTAGAATTGATGGTGCACATAGATTCATGGAGTATCTCATTGTGAGAGTTCAGATGGAGGAAAGACATAGTGGTATTGTTGGAAGAGTCTCTGGCTCTAAACTCTACATCATTAGAAGAGAGTTGGAAGAGATGAAAAATGATTACTTGCAGTTGTTTATGGATAGAGACACAACTCTCAAATTTGTTGAAGACAAAGTAGTAGCAGAAGAAGAGAAACTTCATATGGATTTGGGATATTCTCTTTCCTCCCCCAGGACCACTAGTGATGTGATGTGTGTGGATGATTGAAAACATGTTGCATTGGAGGATCATCATGCACAAGGTAAGCATGAGGAGTGTTCAGTGATGCAAGTGCTTGATGGTAGCAGTGATATGAGGATTGGTTACAGAGCACTTGTTTCACACTAGGAGGATCACGAGATTTCACTATGTGAGGAAGGCTCACTTGTGGAGGATGTACTTGAGTTCATTCCACTTGGACCCAAAAATAGAGATATTGATATCATTTCCTTGTGATCAAACAACGGAGAGAACTATCCATCTATGGATAGATGCATTGCAAAGTTGATGACCCCTGGAGGTGAGAGCACATCTTATGACTCCATTGACATCTCTCATGGTGCCCCGTTAGATGAGCATCGACCTATACAAAATTGAATTCCATTTGATTTCATTCATCCACATATAGATTGGGTGGAATATTACATGGCACACATAGAGATACCTTGCAGGAAGAGTTCTTGCTCGGGCTAGGAGGAAGACAGTTGCACAAGCAATTTTCCATGAGGAGATGGGGATACAACATGTTGATGCACTTTACTTTCATAATGAAGAACTTAGCTTGCTTCTGTGGAGGAAGGTCACACCTTTGGATGAGGCACACCATTACATTCTTGTTGGACCAGCCAACAAAGGAGATCGTGCATCTACTATTTCAGTGGATGAATTTTGTAGAGAGTTGCACCTAGCCTACTTTCCTTCACTCCTAGCACCTGAGGATGTGAAAGGAAATGTTGATTTGATGGAGGAACCATTTTTATTTATGCTTCATGGGAAGCAAGAGACACATGTGTCTAATTCTTAACTTGATTTTGATCACTCGAACACACCCTAGTTCCTCCTTCAGTATGATGAGCAGCAATGGCATCTACTTGTGCCACTTGATACTTGTCTCGTGCACATCAGTGTAGGGGAGTTCCAATTGAGCACTTTGAGTGGGACAAGTGATTGCAGAGTGATCCATGGGATTGGAGTGATGTTTGCACATGTGGAGTTTAACATCCTGTTGGAGAGACTCATAGAGTTGATAATTTGCAATGGGAGTGGAAAAATTCCCATTTGGTGGACGGATCCTAGCATACCATAGAGTGACAAATTGTCACAAGCAACGGTGATGATGGATGGTATGTAGTAGAGATCATGGGATCCAGGCATTGATGGTTTGTTTCAGACACCATTGATGTTTGGGAGGATGCAACTGAGACAGTGGGATCCAGGCATTCCTTGGCATAATGGATTGTCTTGGATGTCATTGATGTTTGTTGGAGTGCAGTACAAGTAATGGGACCCTAGCATTGCTTTAGGATAAGCAAATTTTGGGAGGGGATGACTGTAATGTACCCATTTTTTATAGCACCATGGAGCAATCACTAACCATTAGATCACCATGGATCCTAGTGGAAATTTAAATAAATTAGTTAGGGATTAATTTTATTCTATGGTTATCTAGTATAATTAAATTAAATCATTCACAAGTAATGTAGTCCATAGTTCCGAATAAATAATTATTAATTAATTGTGTGAGGAGTTGAAAATTCTGAGGTGGCCTAAGAGGGTGCGTAGGATATTAGGTGGACCCAATGAGTTGCCTTCCAAAAAAATGAATATGGAAGAAAAGCAGTAAAAATCAACTCAGCAACTGAAAGCTGGAAGACAACATAAAATAAAGGAAAATCATACTAAAGCAGAAAAGCAACTAAAAGCATAAAGTCAACTAAAAGTAGGAAAGCATCCTAAAAGCATAAAAGTGACTCAAAAGAAGTAAATCGGATCAAAATAAGAAAAGAAAGAATTTTATTGATTTGTGCCACCAAGAAGGATTAGAAACAACAAGAAAGCACCCAGGAATCTCAGGAAAATCCACAGATCCCAAGTTTAGACAATGAGGGTGCAATTGATGAGGCAAGTGGGTCCAAATGCAAAAGAAAATTTCCAAAGAAGCCTCCACACATCACCAATTCAAATTCCAATGAGAGAAGGCTCTAGAGAAGGAAGAAAGCTACCTGAGGTTTATGAAAGGAGTATGATCACTCCCTTTCACATCTTTTTCTAGTTTGATTATTGAGTTGAGAGTGTTGAGCTACTCAAGACTTGGGATATGTGCCCCTTATCAGCAATTGGGAGATGTGTCCCTTTTGTTCACTACACTAGTTGAGGATTCAGCTAGACCACGATAAGGAGGGAATTCAACATTTCTCACTGAGGATAATTGCAGGTCCATTACAGTGCCATTCAAGTGCTCCATTGTTCAGTGTTGAAGACTCCAATAGTTAATGTATTTTATGCAATATTTGTATTGTCCATGTTATGGATGGTTGAGGTTGATTCCATGGATTTTTTTTGCTGTACTTATAACCCTTTGATGTAAAATATCTCCTCTACAAATCAGTATAATAATATTGCTTCCAATTCTGCAAATTTTATCTTCCTCTTCAATGAATTCTTACCCCTATGTTTGTTATGATATCAAATTTAAATAGTCTTCATAATTATTGCAATTAACTGTATTACCTATATTCAAATTTCATTATGTGAGTTGTTTCAGGTTGGTAAGACTCGGGTGAAACCATCTCAATCCCTTTTCTATAAATTTGTGATCCTCTTGAGCCATTTGGAAAATCTTGGAATTTGACTAGTCGAGTTGTCCTGAAACTAGTAACTTGTTTTCTAGCCTCCAAAATGAACCCAGTTGAATCTAATTGTTGATTTAAATATTGTTATAGTTTTTTGGGGGTATTTTCAGGCCATCCACTTCTATATCTACACCATAATCCATTGGGTTCCACATAAGTCATGGGGATATTGCCTCAAAGTTTTTGGCTTTGCCAAAGGGTCGTCCCAGGCGTGATGCACCCAAAGAATGTGGAGATGTCAAATTTGGGAGTTTGTTTAGGTTTCTATAGGTTTTCCTTGAGCTCTATAAGGTCCTAAAATCCATATTGGGAAAATTTGGGAGGGTATAGAGGTGTTTTGGGTTTAATTTTAAACTTCTAGCCAAAACTAGTATTTTATTTCCTATCTTCCAAAATGTGCCCACAATTAAACATTTCCTTCTGTACCAACCAATTCTGAGTCATTCTAGGTTCTGAAACCTATCATGTTGTGTCTGGATCAGTTTTTCCATTAGGAAATACTTTTTATTTCATCCAAAAATGTTTTCAAATTCCAGAGTTATGACCGTTTTACTAAACTAGTGCATCTGCAATCATAGTTTCGGCATAGTCTTGAGTTTCAGGGTTCAAAGACTCCTCCAAAAAAATTAATATCTCTTATTTTCAGATTGGGGATATTACAAATTTTAAAAAAAATCCACACATCAATTTCCTTGATTGGTAAACAGTGACAATTCGACTTGAGATCAATCTTAGTAAATTATTTTGTACCTCTAAGTTGATATAGATTATCATCAATTTGAGGAATTGGGCACTAGTTGCTCTTGATTGTGATTTTATTCAAGGATCTATCATTAATACAGAATCAGGATATGGTGTTTTCTTTTCAATAAGAAAAACTAGGCTCTCAGAGGATAAGGAGCTAGTTCAAATGTAATCCTTATGTATTAGCTCTTGAATTTGGTGTTTGATCTCCTCATTCTCTATAGTAGAGCGTATGTATGTAAGGCCACTAGGTAGAGGGGAACTCAATGTAAAATAAATCATGTGCTTTATATTTTAATTCAAGAGTTCTCTTGTAGGTGAGTGATATGTAAATTGCATTAGATATTATAATGTTTGATTCACCGAAACAAATCTAAGCTTAAAATGACAATAGTGAGCCTGTGCTTGACTATGTGACTATATTTTTGTATTTTTACTTTAGAATAAATAAAATCACATCATTCAAATATTTAACTAGTAGGATGTATGAACTGGAATACAATAGAAAATCCACACAATGAAACCCAAATAGTTACCTTGGAAAGCAATACAAAAAAAAAACTTTCAATGAAGGATTGTACATTTTTTTCTTCTTATATCATGAAGATTACAATATACATTACAAAGTTGAACAAGCTTACTATGAAGCTATAATACACTCGTATTCTCCAATATTCTAAAATATAATTATGTCTCTCTACTTTGTTAGTATATCCTTCACACTCCTACTAATACTGTGGAACAACTAGAGATTAGTGAACAAATGAACATTTTTTCTCCCCTTCTCCTAGGTTTTTGATGGCTAGAGTTAGGGTTAGTTTTATTGTTTTTAAATCCTCTTGGAACCTCAATCATGCTTCTAGAAGTCTCTCATGGATTCCACATATTACTAACTCCCCATACTCAAATTATGCTCAGATGGCATGGTCGCTACTTGAACATGCATGGAATATTTGGAGCATTACCTTGTCAATGCAATGACTTTCACATAAAAGAATCATTTTAGATGCACAATGGCCCGTTGGATAGGTCTCAAAGAAAATAAATATTTATATATTGGGTGAGGGAAGCGAAGACAACCTTTTTTGTCTTGGGTGAGGGAATCCTACAATAACAAATTATATATTAATAGTTCAAGTTTCTGGAATTGAATTGTTTGAGAGTTTATGAAAATTCCCAATGTTTTGAGTGGATAGTCCACCCATCATTTGGGGAACCATAAAAATCTTTTGAAAGTAAGAAGAGAGATAGCCTAGTTAGGATTATAAAGGATTTGAAAGAAACTAATTGTTGTTGGGTAATTATTAAAAATAATAATAACAGATAGCATAAAATGGAAGGGATTTAGACAAAATCAATCAGGGAAGGGATTTAGTAAAAAATGGTTAGAGAATGGATGTTATTAGAAATAGGCGTTTAATGGGAAACCAATAAAATTATTATTATTATTAAGATAGTAAATAAATTAGGGTAACGTTGATGATAATAATAATATATGCAAAACAAGGAAAGGGTGGTCAATAGGCATATTAAATAAATCAGGAATAATAGGAGTTAGAAGGTGTTGATTAGAATAAAAGGAGAATCTAGATGGAAGGGTAGAATTAAATAACAAAGGAATATCTAAGAGTTGTTGAAACAAGGAGGGTAAAATAAGAAAAAAATGAAGAATGGAGGGTGGAAGAAAAGGAATTATTGGCATAAACTATGGGTAATAGGCTTCCATGAGTGGCTTAATTTATATCCATAATCACGGTTAAAATTGTCAGGATATTTTTTTCCAAGGCCTCTTTGAAAATATGAGACACATAATGGGGAGTTGAACCAAGGATTTTGGTTTGGTCAAAACACAGAAGGTGCTTAGATTTGTGGGAATGTTTGGTGATAGCTTATATTTTAATATGATTATGGAGTGTCTACTATATGCGCCTTAAGATGGGTTTCGATGGAATGACCAATTTGTCCTATATAGGACTTACCACAAGCACGAGGAATTTGGTAAACTCCTTAGTCGAGCATCGGATCAGATTTGTGTTTAACACTTGAAAATTTGTTTTAAGGTTTTATGGGGTTTGAAAATAGTTTTAATGTTCTTTTTGGATATGTGATTTGTAAGACCATGAATGTAAGGGATAAAGCTAAGTTATCGAGGAGGTTTTGAGGTGGGAACTATTTTTTTTTAATGGAGAGTTGAGTGAAAGGTTTTATTGATTTGGGAGGTGGATAACCATTGGATAGGAGGGATTTTGTAAGGTGGTTTCTTTCATTTTCAAAGAGGTTAGGATCATATATTCTAATGGCCTGAGTGATAAGGGCTTTTAGGATATCGTATTTTTGGGTTGGGTGGTGGTGGGAAAGGGCATTAAGGTATCAATATGTATGAGTCTTTTTTTAGTAAACTTCATGGGTAAGAGTTCCCCATCAATTTATATATTTATTGAGGGAATTCTATGGCAACTCTCATCTATCACAAAAGCCAAAAAAATGTTTTTTAGGGCCCTGAAAAAGTCTCATGAGTTGACAACCCATTTTTTTCTAAATCAACACCATCTAGGCCAATGCACCAAATTATAGTATCCCATGTCTAAAGTATCAATAGAGTCATATAATAATTATGTACATTTGTTTGGATCATCTCTCCATTTTTGGGAGACTTTTTTTATCCAAAAGATTTTGTTTTAAAGGAGATGAGGAAACAATCCATTGTATTTTTCCTTGGAGTCCTATAAATTGGTCTTGGTTGGTCACTAACCCTTGAATCCCACCTATCAAAGTTATTATTAACCCATTATTATCATTTTGATATTATTTTGTAGAATTGTGTCCTCTCATAATTATGTTGTGCTTTTCATGTGAAATATTCAATGGAAGGTAAGACTCAACCTTTTTCATTCACATCGAGCATGGATGGCTCGTAGACTTTCAAGTTCCCTACATAAACTATTAACTAAATATGCATATAAGGTGGGAGACTAAGTCTTTAAACATTGTTTCCTACCTTCTCTAATATTTAAAAAGGCCCAATTGTGTTGGTATAGAATAATGATGGGACATGGAAACTCTATATTGATTACAGATCCCTAAACAAAATCATTGTCAAGGATCGATACCCAATCCCTTGTATCAGTGATATTCTTAATCGGCTTAAGGGTACCAATTTATTTAGTAATATTGATTTGAAGTCAAGATACCACTAGGTCCCAGTTGAGCAGGTTGACGTATGGAAGACAACCTTCAAGTCTAAAGAAGGACTTTTTGAGTTGGTTATATCTTTTAGCTTGACTAATGATCCAAAAACAATTATGAAGAGATGGATGATATATTCCACCCATTCACAAGATATTTTTTGGTCGTTTATCTATACAACATCGTCATCTTCAATAGAAATTGGGTAGAATATTTGTAGCACATTCAATAGATCCTTAATACCTTGCGCATATGCCAATTTGGAGAAATGCTCTTTCGGCATGGAGAGAATTCAGTACATGGGATACATCATGGATGAACATGAGGTGAATGTGGACCCAATCAAGATCCAAGTCATACATGATTGGCCAACTCTGAAAACTCTAAAAGAGCTCTGTAAATTCTTGTGCCTCACCAACTTTTATCATAGATTTTTGTTGGTTTCTCTCATATCACTTGGCCCTTAAGCCAAGTGACCAAGGGTGGAGCCAAAGACAAGTTTTCCTAGGGTGCATCACAACAAAAGGCCTTTGAGGATATGAAATGATGCCTATGTTTGATGCCAATCCTCGTGACTATGTTTGACCTGCAACAACATTTTGAAATTGATACATATGCCTCTAACTATGTTATTGGTGTTTTCCTCACTTAGCATAGGCATCTAATGGCCTATCATAGCGAGATATTTTGTGATTCAGTTTGCAAGTATCCCACCAATGAGAAGGAGATGTACTCCATTGTGCATGTCTGTCATCAATGGAAATATTACATCATAGGAAAGGATACCATCATCCACACTGATTACAAGCCCTTATAATTCATGCAAATGCAAAGAAATTTATAGAATGAATTCCATCATAAGTGGCCCATATGGCTGCAACAGTTCCACTTAAGAATCAAGTATAAGATGGAAAAGACCAATCAAGTTGCAGGATACCTCAACCGACCTCCGGTTGTTGCGCTGACTATTATGTTCAACTCTTGTGGACACGAGACATCCAAGAGGCCCAAATTGTACGACAATGATCATGAATTTTCTATTTCCTATCATGCATTACAACCAAGAAGATTAGTATCAAATTTTCATCTCTAGGATGAACATTTATGCCATCCATCCACCTATGTGTTTTTTCAAGAGAGCATGATAAATTGATCAGGGAGGCACATTATAGTCAAGTGGCAGGGCACTTCAACATAGAGAATACAGTGGTAGTGTCGTAAAATTAACTCTACCAGCTGAATCTCTAACAAGATGTTGGTAGGTACATCTAATCATGCACTGCTTATTCCATTTCCAATCATGCCATCAAGGAGAAAGGGTTGTACACTCCATTTTTATCCCAGACAGGCCCTGGGAATCTGTCTCCATGGACTACATGATTGACTTTCCTTCAACCAAGAATGGAAACGAATGTGTATTTTTTGTTGTTGACCAGTTCTCTAAATGGAAATTTTGACTCCCTATAAGAAGAGCATCAATAGAGATCATTTCTAAGCTCTTCTTCAAGCATGTTTGGGTTGATATAGACTCCCAAAGACCATTATTTCTAATCAAGACATCAAGTTCCTGAGTAATTTCTATTCCATCCTATGGTTCGATGATGAAAACCAAACTAACCAAATCGACTACCTTCCACCCCCAAATATATGGAAAAACATAGGTGATCAATAGGATGATTGTGCATATACCAAGAATTTACAACTCTAAACATCCCTGCACTTTGGATGAGATCCTTCCTTATGTTCAACATAGCTACAATAAAGATCTTCACAACTTTATTAGTCACAACCCATTTGAGGTATGCTTGGGGTTCCATCCATTATCCCTAATTGATGTAGCATTTCCCATTGCATATACACAGGAATAATCCTCCCATGATCAAATTGAGTTTAATCAGGCTTCCAAATTTGTTGAATTGATCCAACACATCCAACAACAAGTTCATGATATCTTGCAGAAATCCAATGCCAAGTATAAGCAACGACATGACTAACATCGAGTTCGATACAAGTTTTAGGTTGGAGATAAGGTATGGTTACATTTACATAAAGAGCACCTTGTAGGACCCCATTGAATGTTTTTTCCACTTTGATGTAGGCCTTTCACCATCACCAAGGTTGTAGGCAAGAATGCTTTTGAATTAAGTATTCACCCATTCCTTGGCTTGCACCCAATCTTTAATGTGGAGATCCTTCGATCATATTTTCCACCTTTACTCGACACCTTAAAGGTGGTTGGGAACTTGGCCTCTACCAAAATAAACCATGACTACATTGAACAAGCAACAACCAACTAGATCATGGATACACAAATGAAGGGAACTCGCCAACAGAACATACAACTATATTGGGTCATCAATGCAGGGCGGATTCTTCACCAAGGAAAGTGGCTCACCAAAAGTCAAATTCAATAGAAGTTTCCCAACCTAATAAGGGAACTTAACGCAATGGATACCACTCCTTCCTAAAGGGATAGGATTTATCCAGGTGGATATCGGTGGCCACCCACCTCTTCTACTAACTCAGAATGGTTCTCCATCTCCTTGGCAATTTTCTATGATTTTTTGACTCCCAAAATTTTGGGGCTATTTGGAGGCCCTAAATGGTCCCAGAAGCTCCAAAAACACCCTAGACCTTCCAAAATTTGTTCTTCTTTGAGCATGTTTGGTTTAATTTTGGCCTCCCATAAACCATTATTTCATATTAAGAAAATAGGTTCTTGATTACTTTCTGGTCCAGCCTATGGTCAATTATGGACACCAAACTAACCAAATCAATTACATTCCACACCCAAAATGATGGAAAGATAGAGGTAATCAATAGGATTATTGTGCATATCCTGAGAATGTACAACTCTAAACATCCCCGCACTTCAGATGAGAGCCTTCTTTATGTTCAACATAGCTATAACAGATCCCTTCACAACTCTTTTATCCATAACCCATTTGAGGTATGCTTGGGGTTCTAACCATTATCCCAATTGATGTAGCACTACCCATTTCATATGCATAGGAAGAATCCTCCCATGCTCAAACTGAGGTTGATCGAGCATCGAAATTTGTTGAACGGATCCAACACATCCAACAAAAATAGTCATGATACCTTATAGAAATCCCCAAGTATAAGAAATGACCTGACCAGCATTGGGTTCCACACGAGTTTTAGGTTGGTTATAAGGTATGGTTACATTGACATAAAGAGCACCTTGTAGGATATCATTGCAATATTCGTCCACTTTGATAAGGGCCTTACACCATCAACAAGTTTGTAGGTGAGAATGCTTTTTAATTAATTATTCCCCCATTCCTTGGCTTGTACCTAGTCTTTAATGTGGAGCTCCTTTGACCATATTTTCCACCTCTATTGGAAACCTCAGATGTGGATGATCACATGGCCACTACCAAACTCAAACCTGACTATAATGAGCAAGAAACAAATAGATCAAATCATGGATACACATATGAAGGGCACTCGACAATAGAACATCCAACTATATTGGGTCGTTAAATAAGGGCAACTTGATCACCAAGGCAAGTGGATCACCAAGAGTCAAATTCAATAGAATTTTCCCCACCTAATGAGGGAACTTAATGCAATGGATACCATTACTTTCTAAGCGAGGAGGAATGATCTAGGTGGATATTAGTGGCCACCAACCTCTTCCACTGACTCACAACAATTTTCCATAAATTTTCAATGGTTTATTGGGTCCCAAACTTTTGGTTATGTTTAGGGGCCCTAAATAGTCCCAGTAGCTCCAAAAACACCATGGTCCAACCAAAGTGTGTTATTCTCTTTTATATATTTCCAACGAGCTATCATACACCTTAAACGGTTTTTTTATGTGGGAGTTGTGCCCTTGGGTAGTTGACTTGTCAGCCAGCCACCTAGGGTCCCACAAATCCTTTTGTGTTTCATCTCCTAGGGTTAGGGTTTTTTTATGTTTAGGGTATTTGCCTCATTAAAACAAAACCTTGTCATTATCTTCCATTTATGTAAATTCGACATTATTTCATGAGACAGACACGGTGATAAAGTCGGTGTTATTGCATCTGTGAGGTTTAGCACCAAATTTAGCACTAGGTTTAATGTCATATTTAACACCAAATTTAGTTAAGATAAGTAATACCAAAGTTTAAAAATAAGCCATTTGTCTCAATCCTCATGATTTGAAGGGAATTTCAATTAGTTTAATTAAAATCCCTAATTTTCCCTAATAAAATCCCCTCAGAACCTACTATTTCATTCTTTTCTCAATTCCTCTCTTTCTCTCTTCTCTTCTCCACCCTTCTCATTTATCCCTTAAGTTTTCCTCTCTTAGGGTTTCATCCTCATGAAGGATAAGGTTTTGGTTTCATGGAGGAACCTCCATGAGGAATATAATGGATTCTCCTTCTCTTTTCCTCCTTCTCTCCTCTTTTTTTCCTTTATTGATCTACTAATGTTTATTGTTGTTTTGTTGTTGTAGGTTTAGGGTTTCATGTATGGAGGAGAAGGTTTCATCAAAGAACCTCCATAACGAAGGTAATGATTTATTACTTCCCTTCTCCTCCTTCCTTCCTATTTTATTTTTATTTATTTATTTCCTAATGTTTATTGTTATTTTGTTGTTGTAGGTTTAGGGCTTCATGGTGGAACCTCCATAAGGAAGGTAATGGATTCTCCCTTCCCTTCAAATTTTTCCTTCCTTTGATTTTTCTTTATTGATTTTCTAGTGTTTATTGTTTTTTTGTTGTTGCAGGTTTAATGGAGAAAGAAGAAAAAAATGACATTTTGGCAGTTTTCTTAATGCCCATATGTAGTTCATGGGTATGGATTAACGATACCATTTCATTAGTGTAAGGAGATATAGGTTTAAATCCTGCACCCATCTACCTCTTATTACTTTTCCAAATCTATTCACTTGTTTGCTTGCATAGTGTAGGCTATTACAATTCAAATATGCACTTTTAAAGGTATATTTTTATGGGAATGTAGCTCAAGGAGATTTCTTTTTTTTTGCAAGTGGTCTAGGTTCAAATCCCAGCATTCCGCTAACATTTCCTGTTTCTATTTTCATTTCTTACCATTTTCCATTTATGTTTTCATAAGTTCTAATTTGCATTAGGTTAGTGTAGTTTCAGTTCAAATTTGCACTTCTAATCATATTTTTTGTGGGAATGTAGCTCAAGTAGAGTTCTTTCCACTTGGAAAGTGATCTAGGTTCAAATCCCAGCATGTCCTTACCATTTTTCATTTTTTTCAATTATCATTTTTCATTTATATTTCCATAAATCTAATTTATAGACAATTGGCATTAAATCAGGCGCTAATCTTGGTGCTAAATCAGGTGATAAATCTGGTGCTAATCCTAGTGCTAAACTTGTTACTCAAAATACCACTAATTCCATCGGTTTAAAAAAATCAATTTCATGCCATATTTTCCAACTCAATTGGGAAAAAAAATACACTAAAAAAGGATGTTAAATTAGGCGTTAATTGTTTGTTTTGTTTTAGTGCCTCTTTGGATTTATGCTTATGATAAAAGGCCCTTTTCAGTCTCTTTGTAATCACCTGTTCTAAATTAGTGTAGCTAACACGTCTCTCTTCAGAGATAAGCTACCATCATCTAGGCTAGTTTTTATTGCTTTGCAATTTACAATGTTTTCCATTCCATTCATTAATAGAATTTGGGTTTTACTATACTATTGGAAATACTGAGAAGGGGGGTGAATCAATATTGAGCACTTTCTACCATTTCAAACATTAATTATATCATGTAAACATTAACCATTAACAATGTTATTCATCATCACATAAAGCATACACAATGCACAAGAGATTTAACGTGGAAACCCAAATGGGAGAAAACCATGAAATTTTTTTCTTATATAATAACAATATTACATTCATAGGAAGCACCAACTTCCAAGATTCTCCATCACTGACTGGAAGGAGGCACCAACCCCGTGATTTATAGGTACCAACCTGAAGAAATCTCCAAATCCTTGATTTAAAATTACCGACAAGAAGGAGGCTCCAACCCCCTGATTTACAAGCTCCAACCTGAAGGAATCTCCAACTCCCTTATTTACCAACGCCGACTAGAAGGAAGCTACAAATCCCTATCATTTCCCCGTCTTGCCACCCTGATATGAATAAGAGAATCAATCAATCATTGTCACTGTCTATGTCACAACATGTACTTGTATCATTGTCTCTATCAATTTGTACCTGTTTCACTATCTCTGTCAACTTGTATCACTGCCTATGTTAACCTGACACAATCACTATCTATGCAACTTGTACCCCTATCTCTATCAACATGTATATGTATCTCTGTCTTTGTACCTATATCAATGTCCCTTTCACAATCACTATATCTCTATCTCAATGCCACAATCACTGTTACGTTGTCTCAATATCTGTCACATTATATCAACCTGTACATGCCTCAAATTTATACCCAAAAACAATTATCCATCGATTTCATTTGCATCCTCAACTTTTACATCATGGACATTTTCAAAACATTGAGCACTCCAAGAGATGATGAGCCATATGCCAAAACATAACCATGGACTATACCAAGATAGCCACTATGATCTATGCCAAGACCATCATACAATATTCCCAAATAATCACCATAATCTATACCAACAAATAACCAAGATCTATGGCAACAAATCACCAAGATTGATGCCAACAATATGACAAGATAATCACCAAAACCTGTGCCAAGATCATCATAAAGTATGCCAAGAGAGAAGCACTAGTGTAATGTCCCGATTTTTACCCCATTGCATTAAAATGTAAATGATGTAATATTGTTATATAATCGTGGTGAGGAGCTCAAGTCCAAGGCCCCACCATCGATTTATTAATGCATATGGTTTACGTGCTAGCTAGGCACAATGGAATTGCAATTATCATGTAAATATGCATTTTAATAAAATACCCACAACTATCTATGCAATGCAACAAGAGATGGGGGCATGATTTTACAAGGAATTGGGAGGGAAACATTCAAACCTTGGAGCCAATCAAGTCAAGCCAAGTTTCAACGAGAAAACCCATAAAACCCTCAATTACCCATGTTAAGTTTTATACCCAATCATTCATTTCTCCCAAGAGTTGGGTGAAGTAGTTAATGCCTTGGGGAATGGGAGGTATGGCTATCCAAAATTCGAGTATGGGCAAGCCACCCTACACGGAAAATCGTGTTTGGCTTCCTTGGCAAGAAAAGAGCCATGGATTGCTCCCCAAACCATTACCCATCAACCAGTTTTGCCTCTCTCGTGTTTTTGGAGCTGCCTGGGTGTTTTCCCTCCATGTTTTTCCTGTGTTTCCTTGTTTTTAGCTGGGAAGAGGGTGTTTTTGGTGTTGCAAAACTGCTGGGAAGAAGGGAGCTCGAATTGGGGTTTCATGGGGGCCGTTTGGGCCATTTGAAATGCTCATAACCTGTGGGAGAAATCGTTTTTGCTCATTGTGGTCGAATTCCCCTTTCCACAGTCCGTTTTGGTGTACCCACGAACTGGGGAAAACCCATGGCCATTCTGTTTGTAAATCCCATTGTTGGAAATGTGTATCCATGCCCAGGTTTTTAGTTTGATGTGTTTAAGAGAATGTTGGGTTTGAGATGGGTATCCTTTGCTTTGGCTTGAGCTTGGGTGCAAGCATCCATAAATGAAGAGGGTTCAAATTTAGCCTGATCAACCCAGTTATGGACTAGCTTGGCTTAGATGCAGTGATTATTGGGCTGTGTATGAGTATGAATGTCTCCCCTTTTCTTTGTAGAAATCATGCCCAGCTCAGGGGTGGTCTCTGAGTGCTGAAATAATATAGGTTGGGTAGAGACCTATGGTTGGGTGGAACGTTGCAGCAACATAGCTAGTTGCTTGGGACAATTGCACAACGAAGATAAGTGTTTTTCTGTCTATGTATTTACTTATGCACTGTTTAAATTGATGCTTGTTTTTTATATGCTGTATGCATATGATATGTGTGTGGATGAAGTTTATTTCCGTTGTGCATGTTTGTTGAATTGCATATGCACACATTGGTTCTAATTCATATGAATCTAATGAATCGGGCTAAGTTTTTATGAAAATCCCCAAAGATTGGTATCATGTTCCCTTCCTTGAATTGGGTCCACAAGAGGGGACGTGATAGAGTGGTATCAGAGCGAGGTTTCAACATTGGGCCTTCATGGGCTACCTATCACAGTTGTAGAGGTAAGTATGCTTCCTACTCAACAATGATCATTAAGAAAATCTCAAAATTTCAAAATTCAAAATTTTCTAAGTGTTTCTGGGTTTTTTGCCAAGACTATGTCGGCAAAGATAAGCCAGAAACGTCGAAACAGTCGGCGAGTTTTAAGATAAAACATCGTGACATGGTCAGTGATTTTTAAGCTAAAACGTTGCGACATGATCGGCGAGTTTTAAGATAAAACGTCGCGACACGGTCGGAGAGTTTTAAGCTAAAACGTCGCAACACGGTCGACGAGTTTTGAGCTAAGATGTCACGACATAGTCGGCGATTTTAGACTTAACTACTGCAATGCGGTCGGTGATTTTAGACTTAATTGCTGCGACACGGTCGATGATTTTAGCCTTAATTGCTGCGACGCGGTCGACGATTTTAGACTTAATTTCTGCGACACGGTCGGTGATTTTAGACTTAATTGTTGCGACACGGTCGACAATTTTAGCCTTAATCGCTGCGACGTGATCGGCGATTTTAGACTTAATTTATGCGACGCGGTCAATGATTTTAACCTTAATTTCTGTGACATGGTCGGAGGATAAATTGCTAAGTCCGCCCAAAAAGGGAAATTTGAGCAGTTTCCAGGGTGAATTTCCGGTGCCCGAAAATTTAAAATTCCCATTGAGCTTATGCACCAGATTGCGCGAAATCGAAGGATTTACAAACAAAACAAAAAAACGAGGGCGCTTCCCTCGACACAAGGGGGCAAGCCCCCTTGACCCCTGTCGTCCCCCGGAGACAGTCGTTAAATGTATGAAAGGCATTCTTTATGCTGGGAGTGTGCACTATGGAACGCATAAAGGGGTTGTGGAATCAATATCCATTATGGAGGATGAAAGAGGAAAATTTTCTCACCTTGAACTATTTCTGGTTTCAGCATAAGAAGTGTATGCTTGGAAAATAGCAAGTAGGACTGTTTTACATATGTATATGTATTGAATTGCTACTTGGTAAGAAATCACAACTAATGAATCCTTGTGTGCTTGGTAGGGAAGCCAAGAAAAGGATTAGCTGTGATGTCGAGGAGGAACTCCATGTCATGATGGGGAATTGGAAGGGAGAATTCCTTAACTCCTCTCTTGCTATTGTATTTATATTTACTGAGTTCATATACTGAAAATTATGGCATAGGGATGCTGGAAATGCAAGAGAGTAGCAGATTAAATGCATATGATGCACTAGTTTGAATACTAATAGACATTGCACAGTACATCTGAAAATGTTTGTGCATATATATATATGATATTGCATATTGGTAAAATAGTGAGGTTTTACATATGCAAAGAGCCACTTAAGATAATGATTGTGGTTGCTAATAATTAGTTGTGTTTGCATTGGTTGTAGGACCAAATACAACCGAAGCATGGCTACGGACGTGGATGATGATTGTTGCATATGACCAACAACCTTATGAAGAAAGGTTGGGGCGACAAATATATGATCACGGAGTTGGAAAAAAGGATTGTGAAGCCTTGGTAAGAGGCCAACTAATCAGGTAACATCAAGCGATGTTAATGACAACCATGTAGGTAATGGTTATTTGTGCTTAATTGCATGAATGTTGAAAAAGGATTTGGTAAGATCCCTTCAACTATGTTGATTTGGTTTGCATGTGGCATTGAGTGCCTGAATGTGAATGTCAACCTACCAAGTATGGTGAGGTGTGGGTAAGTGAAGGAATGAAGCCTTACACCCTATAATTGCTTAGAAACCTCAATGCATTCATATGGAATTATAGCATGCCATTTGTCTATATTGGTTGTGAGTTTAACAACCAAAGCAAGTGAGGACTTATGGACCTGCCTTGGTAGTGAATGATGTGTGTGGTAATCATGGTTAGGCCATAATACGTTTGAAGGAATAGTATTTGTGAAGTAATGCAAAGCTGCATTGAAGAGATGTGCATTAAAATATTCTGTGAATCTGCATGCATATGTGAGGGTGCACATGCTGAGATGCATTGTGTGAATGCATGGTTGTAATATAATATGTTTCAATGCAATTAGATAAACGATGAAATGGTGAACTGTTGTTAATCCTGAGACCATTTCATGAGCTGCTATGAATGCAGGAGAATGATTGCATGAAGAAGGTAGACATGTTGATGGGCTACCAGAGTGCTCTATTGGAAGGACCGAGTTGCATAAAAGGAATATGGATGTGAAGTAATGAGTATATATATATATATATATATATATCATTGCATTTCAATGTTAACAACCGAAGGTGTTTGAATTATTGAGTGTTATAATTTTGAGATCACTTCAGTGACTATTGCAGCAATGAAAGGATTATATGCATAGATACTCACAACGTGTTGGTTGGTTGAAGTTTCAAATTTCAGGTAGAAAAGTCTTACGTGTGGCAATGAGGATAAATCCATAGTAAAGACTGGTATCTACCATGTGAATAAGCCAAAGGTTATGAGAAGGATTCTCATGGTTGTGATCTGAAAACTGTCTGATTTAAATTTATGAGAATAACCTCATGATTGCAAATCTAATTTTTGTAGGAAAACATATTTGTAAATTTCAGATTTGAAATTTTGCTAATAATTGCTAATGGTTGTTTGGCTTATATAAAATTGTGTCAGGAGTACATGTTGTAGGTGGATGTTCATGTATGGTATCAAGGGTGAAACCATAATGGACAGAGTGATACCACTTACGAGAGCCAAACAATATGAGGATAGCCTCATTGCTAAGCAAATCAATTTCTGTAGTAGACATAATTGCAAATTCATATTGAATTTAATTATTAATGACATTGATTTGTTATGGAACAATTAGATTTGAAGCTTACTGCTAAATGTTGTTGACTGTTTGGCTATTTGGTAAGTGTGCCAGGATGACACATTGCAGGAAGACCATGTGTGATGGCCTGCAGAAGCCAAACTAGATGGGAAGGATCCCATGCTTTGGAAATGGGTTTTGGGGAAACGCCATTGTAAATGTTGATAATGTATCAACCGAACTGCATGTTGGTAAAGCATGTGAGTGAGACAGTAAAATTATGCCAAGAAGGCATGTGTGGGTTATGGAACGTGAAAATATTGGGGTGGCAAACCGAAGGACTGTTGACTCAGAGAAGGGAGCCCCCATTTTTCGCAAATGAAGAAAAGATACATCTATGAAATAGATGAGTATTCTCTAACCCTAACTGAGGATATACATGTCTGGTTATTAGATTTAATATGCAGAGAATGTTTTATTATTTCGTTATTATTCCAGAATGCTTGAGTGTGACTAAGGCCTACATGGCTCACATTGGAAAGGGATGCATACCTTTCGGGTGATGGGTTATGTTAGGGTTGTCAATATTGACTACACCCTAAGGGAATTGACGCATTCCTGGTGTTTCAATATTTGATAGTGAATGTTATGAAATATGATTACAATTTTAGAGTAGCAATACTGATGAGCCTGCTTATCCTTCTTGTGCTATCAGCTTACATAGATGCAATTTGGTGTTGCACATTAAGAGGAAAAGTAAAGAAAGGGTGCTCAAGAGGACTGTATGGGCAGTGGTAACCTTTCTACGCTCACACTAAAGGACACTAGAAGAGATGGATAGGCCCAAGGAGCTATGCTACAGAAAAGGGGTATCATCCTTGTGTAGTGTGAGTGGGTATTGTGGGGCCATGCTAGCCTACAGTCAAGTGAGTCACCTATGGAGTTCCTGGAGGGAACCACTAGTTTGCATAGGAGAAGGAGCCACATAATCATATTATGTTGTTCTTATTGCCCGATAAACCCAATCGTTGTACTGGCTTGGAAATGGTTGTTGTATGCCTGATAAACCTAGTCGGTGAACTGGATTGGCATTGGTTATGTGGATGTTTTTGTGAAGGGTTGTTGGATGCCTGATAAACCCAGTCGGTGTACTGGCTTGGCATGTTGTTAAATTGGATGCGTGACAAACCCAGTCGGTGTACTGGCTTGGCATTGTCTATTTACATGTTGTGCAGGTATTGGTGAAGGGTGTTATTTCCTGACAAACCCAGTCGGAGAACTGGCTTGGAAATGGTCTTTGTGTGCTTGATAAACCCAGTTAGCATACTGGCTTAGCATACTAATTTTTGAAATGCTTGATAAACACAATCGGTGCACTGGCTTAGCATATTGATTTTAGGTATGCCTGATAAAACCAGTTGGCGTACTGGCTTTCCATTGCCTATTCGGATGATGTTGTGAAGCATCATGTGTGCTGGCCAAGCATCCACCCCACAGGTGATCCAAGGCTTGTAAAGCAGAGAAGGAAACCTGGGGAGTAGCAAGGAAATGCACAATATAGATAAGTATTCAATTTCATTTATTTCTTGCTTGGAATAATGAAGATTTCAGGTATAAGTTTTCTAACAACTAAGCTGACACACTATTGTTTCTTTATTGGAAACCTTGGTCATTGCAGGAAGCAAGGACCTTGAAAGAACTATAAATTCTTGGTAAAGCCAGAGAGTAACTGGTTGGGCGCTATAAAATTCTTGGTAAATCCAGAGAGTAACTGGTTGGGCGCTATAAAATTCTTGGTAAAGCCATAGAGTAACTGGTTGGGCGCTATAAAATTCTTGGTAAAGCCAGAGAGTAATTGGTTGGGAATTAACTGCATGATGTAGTGGAGTAGCCTGTGTGCTGGCCCAACATTCATTATTGTATCCACGGGAAATCCAAAGCTTATAAAGCGAAGAAGGAGCCTGTGAAATAAAGTGAATACATCCAATGCAGATAAGTATTTGGTTACCTTGCAACTTCTTGTTTATGAATATACGTGTGTATATGATTTGGTTATGATTTTCTCAAACTCTTGTTTAGAGATAAACCCTATGAAAATAAACTAAACATGTGAATTGATTCAATGTTTGAGTATAGGTATTGTTGGAAGCAAGGACTATGAAGGCATCATAGGGATGCATGTGGACATGTGATCGTCCTAAAGAGCTCAATATGAGCCGTAATGAAAGATGGTGCTAGTAGACATGTGTGGGTCCTAGCAGCCAAAGGTTCTGTAGGAAACAATGGGGAAGGGTTCCCTAGTTAAAAATCCTTAGACATACCTTAGATACTAAGTGTCATAGCCAAGAAAGGGCTAGTCAAACATTCGCATTGAAGTGAAAGAGGCTAAGGAGCATAGAACCATAGTGATGGTGTGGCTCCGGATTGGAACAAGACTAAGAGGGGGAAACTCTTACTCTTCTCTTTCCTTTTTGACTGATGCATCTTAGAAACAAAATATTATTGAGTGCATGTCATAGATGAAAATAGATTGTGTTTAATTGCTTGAAGTGAATTGTGAATGTTGAAATAGTTACTTTCTTGTGAAAGGATGAACATGAATGAGTTCATGAGTATGTTTGGAAATCGTAAAAGTGTGGAAGTCTCATGAGAAGGGAATGGACTTTCCATGTCAATTGGGAAAATAATTGAATAATTTTAATATTGTGTTATGCTTGTCCTAACAGGAATTGTCATGATGAATCTCGTAGTTGATAAATTGAAAGCCATTGTTTGCAGCTATTACTAGCCAAGTGCTACTAGTGAAAAAAAAAACTACCAAGACAATAAGGAAGATGACATCCATGAAATTCCAGACTTGTAGATCAGCTGGAAGATAAATAAAGGGAAGGGATTGCTGTGGATCGATGCCCGCCTGCAGAGCTGGAAGATCAAAGCCAGCAGGAGCAGCTTGTGGAATCCAAAAGACTTGATCCTGAAAGTTCAAAGTAAAGAGATGAAATGCAGGACAGACCTACCACATTTTGTGAATTTTTTGACATGTGTAAAGTGGGTATTTATTCCTAAGTATTGGAACACCGAGGACGGTGTTATTCCAAGGGGGAGGGGAATGTAATGTCCTGATTTTGACCCCATTGCATTAAAATGTAAATGTTGTAATATTGTTATATAATCGTGGTGAGGATCTCAAGGCCAAGTCCGCGCCATCGATTTATTAATGCATATGGTTTACATGCTATCCAGGCACAATGGAATTGCAATTATCATGTAAATATGCATTTTAATAAAATACCCACAACTAGATATGCAATGCAATAAGAGATGGGGGCATTATTTTACAAAGAATTGGGAGGGAAACATTCAAACCTTGGAGCCAATCAAATCAATCCAAGTGTCAAAGAGAGAACCCATAAAACCCTCAACTACCCATGTTGACTTTTATATCCAATCATTCATTTCTCCCAAGAGTTGGGTGAAGTAGTAAATGCCTTGGGGAATGGGAGGTATGGTTGTCCAAAATTCAAGTATGGGAAAGCCACCCTGCATGGAAAATCGTGCTCGGATTCCTTGGCAAGAAAAGAGCCATGAATTGCTCCCCAATCCATTACCCATCAACCATTTTTGCCTCTCTCATGTTTTTGGAGCTACCTAGGTGTTTTGCCTCCATGTTTTTCCCGTGTTTCCTTGTTTTTAGCTGGGAATGTTAATTTTTTAGAATTTTCAATATGATCTAAGATCTTAATTGAGAGAATAACAATCATAACAATCATGGACACAATAATGCAAGCACACAAGAGACACAGAGTTTCACCTAGGAAAACCAAGAAGGTGAAAAACCCCGCAACTTTATCAGAGATAGAAAGAGAAATGATGCAACCAAAGTACAAGAGATAGTCTTCTCCTAGCAGCTGATCCTCCTCCTGACATGTGCTCCACTTTTCGAGTGATGGAAGAGTGAGTAATGAGTGATCAAATAGAGTGCCTCCCACACTCTATTTATACTTGACTTGACTTTCCTAATAACCTTTACTAGATTGGCCTTAACTTAACCACATAACATAATGCTGACTGGGCCGACCCCCAATAGGGTGGTCTAATAACCCTTTGACCCACATGAATTATACAAGGCCGACCCCACCAAGGTGGTCTAATAACCTATCAAGTATAAGTTACGACACTCACAATATAAATGATGACACTTCCGTATAGAGGAATAATAACATCTCTATAGGAATACAAACACTTCCGTATAGACGAATAATAACATCTCTATAGGAGTACAATATACATAGATGAAATACATGGGTGAAATACATTCCGAAGTTACATATACATCAACACTCCCTCTTAACTAGGAAGGTATTTCTCGACACAGATCTGCTAGCACAAGTATTCTTCTTTGGATCATCGTCAACGAATCATCGTCCTCGAATCATCGTCATTGTCACGGCTGTTGCTATCTCAATCAATCTCTGAATCTACTAGTCATAGGAAGTTCTACAAAGCCAGTCCTTTTTCATACTAGATGTAGGCCCACCACCTGCAGTTCTTCATCATCACTGGCCATACTGTGGAATCCTTGGGACTTATTACGTGTGTCACCAAAACCTAGCAAGAGCATCCCAAGACTGATTACGAGCACACTGCTCAACCTATCGGATCTCCCAGGGAGCTATTACATGTGACCAAGCAAAACCTAGCAAGAGCATCTCAGGACTAATTACGTGCCCAACACAACCTGCAAGATCTCCCAGGGAGACATTATATGCTACCAAGAAAAACCTAGCAAGAGCATCTCAGGACTGATTACATGCCCAGCACAACCTGCAAGATCTCCCAGGGAGACATTATATGCTACCAAGAAAAACCTAGCAAGAGCATCTCAGGACTGATTACGTGCCTAGCACAACCTGCAAGATCTCCCAGGGAGAAATTATATGCCATGGACAAAACCTAACAAGAGCATTTGCCAGATCTCCCAGGGAGCTATTATATGCCAGCGGAAAAACCTAGCAAGAGCATCTGCAAATCTCCCAGGGCGCTATTATATGTCCCTCCAAGCAAAACCTCGAAAGAGCATTTTCCAGATCTCCCAGGGAGCTAATATATGCCAGTGACAAAACCTATCAAGAGCATCTGCAAATATCCCAAGGTGCTATTATATGCTTATCTGCACAACTTGTCCACGGCCACAGAGTATCAACCTAATACTCATCATACATCATCCCGATGTCCATGATCATCCTGATCATCATCTCTGCATCGTCCTGATGCAAGTCATCCAGAGCATCGTCCTGATGCTTATCACACATGATCATCCTGATCATACGATGTATCCACCTGATACATATCATGCATCCACCTGATGCATATCACATACATGATCCACCTGATCATACAATGTATCCACCTAATACATATCATGCATCTACCTGATGCATATGATATACATGATCCACCTGATCATACAATGTATCCACCTGATACATATCATGCATCTACCTGATGCATATCATATACATGATCCAACTGATCATATCCAGAGTAGTAACTGGAGCATCATCCTAATTCTCATCACACAGCGCTTACATCCACAGCCATGGGAGGATCCTCCTACCACCATGCTTGGAATGGCTCCTGCAAATGTGTCAATCTGAAGAACACCAAGCCTCTCTCTGAAGTACTCGAACTTCACTCTGGCTAGTGGTTTCATCAACACATCCACAACCTACTCATCTGCCGCAACATACAGGAGCTTCACTGCTCCTCTCTGCACCATATCCCTGATATAGTGATATTTGATTTCAATGTGCTTCGACCTGTCGTGGAACACCGGGTTCTCAGTCAGCTTCACACAACTCTGGTTTTCACAAAAGATACTAGTAGCCTCCAACGGGAGATCAAATAGCTCAGACAATAGCTTCCCGAGCCATACTGCCTCACAACTAGCCGAACAAGATGCAACATACTCTACTTCGGCTGTACTCAGTGCCATGTAGGACTACTTCCTGCTAAACCAAGAGATCACACTTGATCCCATACTGAAGCAGCACCCAGATGTGCTCTTCCTATCTGCAGCACTGCCCGCCCAGTCCGAATCAACATAACCTTACAGGTTAAAGTTTTGATTCGCATCATACTTGAGCCCATAATCAACTATACCCTTCAGGTACCTCAAAATATGCTTTACAGCAACCAGGTGAACACCTATGGGATCCGTCAGGAACTGGCTCAATGTGTTCACCGCAAAGCAAATTTCTGGTCCTGTGTTCATCAGGTACATCAAGGACCCAATCATCTGACGAAACACTGTGACATCAACCGGATCAGATGAAGCATCACACAGAAGCTTTAGGTTCGATGCCATAGGTGCGGCCATGGCCTTGCAATCCATCATCCCAAACCTCTTAAGGATCTCCACTGCATACTTCCCTTGTCCAAGGAAGATTCCATCTGTACTCTGTCACACCTCCATGCCTAGAAAATAGTGCATCATCTCCAAGTTCTTCAACTCGAACTTGGCAGCAAGCTTCATCTTTGTGTCGGAAATCAATCTATCCTCACCTGTTACAAACAAGTCATCCACATACAATAGTAGTATCACTGTATTTCATTCCTCAACCTTGTAGTAAAGGTTGGAATCCGCTTTACTCTTGGTAAAGCCCAAACTGGATAGAACGCTATCTATCCTACCATACCAATTTCTACACATATATGACTTCCTGTCATGTGTCTCAAAACCAAGTGGTTGCTCCACATACACTTCCTCACCATTCAAGAAAGTTGTTTTGACATCCATCTGGTGTATCTTCCATTTCATCACTGCAGCTAGAGCAAGTACTGATCTGATGGAAGTGTGCCTGGCAATAGGTGTAGAAGTCTCTTCATACTCAATCCCTCCTTCTGGGAGAAGCCACGAGCTACAAACCTCACTTTGTATTTCTCCATGCTACCATCTGCAGCATGCTTGATCTTATATATCCATTTGGAAGTCACTACAAACTTCCCTTCAGGTCTTGGGACTGCATCCCAAACTTCATTCTTCATGATCGACTGGTACTCCTCAATCATGGCATTCTTCCCGAATCTTGGGAACTTCAATATATTCAATATCTTCAATAGGTAACTTTGTTGCTGAAAAAAATGTTGTAGTCCTTCTTTTGTAGGTGCTCGTATACGATCTTTCCTACAAAACAAGTTAAATTGCATGATTAGAAACTTCTCATAGTTTTCAGAACAAATTTTTACGCATAAAGAAATATGTCATATAGTCATGCAATTATTTTAGCCAATGCTTCAATACAACATTCATCCATATCCTATAACTTTCTAGATGCCTTCCAATCTCTACCAGAACATTGTTAAGAGTTTGCACTACTCCCAACATGTCAGCAAAGAGGCTTCATTCTAGATAAGTAGAAATGGAATGTTGTACAGTGCCATAGGCCACTTACCCATTACATGCATATTAGTAGTATGTTGTTCATTAATGCAATTATTCTAATATGCCAAAATACACAGCCTAATTCTAGGAACATCGGTATATACATCATTGAACAATATTTATTTAAACAATCAAATATGCAAGAAATGATAATTCAAATACTTATCTTTGTTTGTTTGTTGGGTTGACTCCCTCTCAGTTTTTGCTTCCTTTCTGCAACTCTATTATGATGTGTATTGTGAGAAGTGGTTGACTCCTTCTGAATATCTGCATCCTTGCAGAAACTACTAGAGTGTGATCCCTCTTGATCTTTGCTTCCTGGATTACCTGTCCTTGAACTTATATCCATCCTCAATCACTATGCATGCTTACAAGTATCATTATTGTGATATACTCGAGATCTGATACATAATCATACATTTATTAGTATAATCTCAATACTATCAGAAACACAATAATCTTAAACATGTATAGTAATGATCATTTTAAACACAGATAATAAACATTAGTATTAAAGGTTTATATAGGACTCTTCTGGTTAGTCATATCATCAATTAAAGTAAGAAACATAATATGCCTAAACCCATGATTACTAAAACCTATAACTTCATTAATAATCATAATCAATCATGCCAAGTATACTTATATAAGATATCCTAACACAAGATAGGATTCTAACTTGATATAGGAAAAACATACCTAGATTAGCATGCTAGCTAGTTATGTCTAACATACCCGCATAATGTCTTCTCGTTCTCTTCAATGACTTGTGCTAGTAACCTGCATATCTCATAGGTTAACCATTATAGAACCAAGTTATACATACCTCGTAAGTAGATCTTCTATGTGATCCATGGAAATGGATGAACCTTTGTCTTCATGTCACCATGGTCATATGTTCTTGAACTAGAACATGATTTGTCTTTCTTGATGTACCTTTCATGTTAGTGGACAAAATCAACCTCATACAACACCACAATGCATTAGTACAATCATAAGTGTCAAAACCCTAATCAATGAAATATTTTCTATCGTGCATTCATAATTTGATTAAGGTGATACGACAAGTCTAAAGTTAATCAAGATTGTACTAACCTTAATGAAGACAAACATACCATAAACTTAATCATGAACAGATCTTGAAACATACCTGGATAAGTCATACCTATCGAGATTGCTTGTAATCTTCTTATGTCAGGCCTTAGCCTTATCTCCCTCTGAAACTGGAACTTCTTCACTTATGCAGGTGACCAATCCATTCTCTTCTAGGATTAACCCAATCCACTTGATTTGCAGAAACTTGATATGGAGCTAGATTAGGGTTTTTCAGAGAAACCCTAAAAATTCAAACTTTTAATTTCAAACTTCTGAAAGGATAGAAAGATGCAACTTGATGAGTTGATCAAGCTGGTATACTAAGAATTTGAAAACTGCAAAGTTTCACCCCTCAAAACTGCCTTTGAAACTTTTGGATCTTCTAGATAGGATCCCGAACTAGGGTTAGATAAAGCCCACCCTTCTACCCAACCAAAAGGTTTGATCCAAAGCTCTAAACTTCGATTTTTATGAGGAGCTTCCAGCCATGGTCACAGACTTCAGAAATTTCAACTTTTTCAGAAGCCCTAATTTTCCACCTTTCCGATCAAAGACCCGAACTAGGGTTTGATCAAGCCCGGCCTTCTTCCCAACCAAAAAATTTGATTTTGGTCTCTAAATTTCAATTTTGAAGAGTAGCATTCAGTCGTGGTCTTCGATTACAAAAATTCCAACTTTCTCTGAAACCCTAATTCCCGGAGCCACGAATGAAGGTGCTCAAAATCCAATTCTGTTTTGACATAAATATGCACCTGATTGTTTCTGGTGTAACTCCAAAATTACGAATCTACAGGGTCTGAAACTTCTACCTGTGGTAAACCATCCTGTCATCTTTCCAACCCCATAGGTCAGACCTCAATTGGATTCTCTGAGAGAGATTTATTGCAAGTGTCACAACGTGACCTTTTTATGGGATAAAACAAAAGAGCCAACTTGTACGGAGTTCCACGTGTCACAAGTTCACTTTCGGCCTCTAAACCTTCGGACTGTGAAAGTACAGTCCATGCCCTACCTGTCACTTTTTACGAAATTTCATTTGGAGCTTCCTAACCCAAGTTATGACCTTTTTTCCTAGGTCACCTGTTTATGACTCAGATCTGGAATAGGCAAAAACCCTAGATTGTACATATCATAAAACACAAAGTACAACGAATTAGAATTTGTGCTTCAGACACAAGGTAGATGGGGATCTTATCTTCGACCTGTAAGAGTTTTAGTTCCTGAAACCTTGCCGAAATGGATTTATAGCTCTGATACCATGTTAGTTTTTTAGAATTTTCAATCTAATCTAAGATCTTAACTGAGAGAATAACATGTACAGTATATCTACAACATAACAATCATGGACACAATAATTCAAGCACACAAGAGACACAGTGTTTCACCGGGGAAAACCAAGAAGTTGAAAAACCCCGCAACTTCCTCAGAGATAGAAAGAGAAATGATGCAACCAAAGTAGAAGAGATAGTCTTCTCTTAGTAGCTGATCCTCCTCCTCACATGTGCGCCACTTTCTGAGTGATGGAAGAGTGAGTAATGAGTGATCAAATAGAGTAACTCCCGCACTCTATTTATACTTGACTTGACTTTCCTAATAACCTTTACTAAGTCGGCGTTAACTTAACCACATAACATAATGCTGACTGGGCCGACCCCCAATAGGGTGGTCTAATAACCCTTTGACCCACATGACTTATACAAGGCTGACCCCACCAACATGGTCTAATAACCCATCAAGTATAAGTTACGACACTTACAATATAAATGATGACACTTCCATATAGAGGAATAATAACATCTCTATAGGAATGCAAACACTTCCGTATAGAGGAATAATAACATTTCTATAGGAGTACAATATACATAGATGAAACACATGGGTAAAATACATTCCAAAGTTACATATACATCAACAGGGAAGAGGGCATTTTTGGTGTTGCAGAACGGCTGGGAAGAAGGGAGCTCGAATTGGGGTTTCATGGGGTCCGTTTGGGCCATTTGAAATGCTCATAACCTGTGGGAGAAATCGGTTTTGCTCCCTGTGGTCGAATTCCCCTTTCCACACTCCATTTTGGTGTGCCCACGATCTGGGGAAAACCCATGGCCATCCTGTTTGTAAATCCCATTGTTGGGAATGTGTATCCATGCCCAGTTTTTGAGTTTGTTGTGTGTAAGAGAATGTTGGGGTTGATATGGGTATCTGTTGCTTTGGCTTGAGCTTGAGTGCAAGCATCCATAAATGAAGAGGGTTCAGATTTATCCTGATAAACCCAATTATGGACCAGCCTGGCTTAGATGCAATGATTATTGGGTTGTGTATGAGTATGAATGTCCCCTTTTCCTTGTAGAAATCATGCCCAACTCGAGGGTGGTCTCTAAGTGCTGAAATAATATAGGTTGGGCAAAGACTTAGGGTTGGGTTGGAAGTTTCAATGACATAGATAGTTGCTTGGGACAATTGCACAACGAAGATAAGTGTTTTTCTGTCTATGTATTTACTTATGCAATGTTTAAATTGATGATTGTTTTTTATATCTTGTATGCATATGATATGTGTGTGGATGAGGTTTATTTCCATTGTGCATGTTTGTTGAATTGCATCTGCACATATTGGTTCTAATTCGTATGAATCTAATGAATCGGGATGAGTTTTTATGAAAATCCCCAGGGATTGGTATCATGTTCCCTTCCTTGAATTGGGTCCATGGGAGGGGACGTGACAACTGGAGCATGTACAAAATTCATAAATTTTTCAAGACAACAAGATGGAACCAAAATAAACCCTATATCATGTCATCACATATCCCTTACATCAAGCTTTCCAATGAGCTAAGAATTTTATGATTATGATACCATATGCAAAAGTTACGCAAGATCATTTCAACCTTCTTCTCTTGAATTTTCACTTTCACTTTCATTGTCACAAACCATGACTTCCAACAAGTATAACTCCAAACTTGTAATGAATCAAAATCTGAAAATTCTACCACATGTTCTTAAATATATGTACTAAATATACTCCAATGGGAACTCTATGAAACATCCTGAATGAAAACTTATAGTGAAAATACCAAACTGACCTGTTTAAAATATGATTTTTGGGTCATCCCAAAGACCTGACTTTTCGAGATCATATCCCTGAAACTAAGTGAACCAAGATCTGAAACTTGAACCATATATTTTTCAATATCTCTACTACTTGCTGGTTGTGGAGCCAGATCTTCTAGTCTCATAGATGTTATTGTCTCAGTCGTGCACCCTGGAGGACTGTACACCCATTCTTCATTTTTAGGGGTTCGGGGCAACGCCCCGAAAAAGGGGGTTTGGGGGAAACGCCCCAAAGTCACGGGGGTGCGAGGGCGGAGCCCTCGAGAACGGGGGTTCAGGAGCAGCGCCCTCGAGAAATGGGTGTTCGGGGGGAATGCCCCTGAGAAAAAATTTTGGGGATGTTTTCGCCAACTGTTTTGTGGGCCATGGTTTTTGGGTATCCCGTGGTATTTTCCCATTGTATTTCCCCTATAAAAGAAAGACATTGAAATACGGCTAGGGAAATATGTATTAGGTTTTATGGATTGTAAATATCTCTAAGATCAGGAGAGAGATTATGAGATAGTGAAGAGGAAGTGCATCGGCTGTGCTACAGGTTGTATCCCTTCACCTTGTTGGACGGTAATAATAATAAGGACTGGCAAATTCAGTGTGGACATAGCCCAAGTTGGGGTGCACCACGATATATCTATGTCTCTCTTGTAATGTGTGTGTGATTATATTTGCATTTTTGTTTATTGTTATTGCTCTACAATCCTGTTTTTCTAACAATTGGTATCACAGCCAAAGGTCTATTTGGCAGATAAACCCGCAGGAAGCTAGGGTTTCTGGTTCGAGTGGGAGCAATGGCAAAAGAAGGAAAGTTTAAGGTCGAGAAGTTTAACGATCAAGACTTCCAATTATGGAAGATGCAAATGGAGGACTATCTGTACCAGAAGGATCTATTCCTACCGTTGGGAGGAAGAGCAAAGTAGCCGGCGGCCATGAAGGACGAAGAATGGGAGGTTCTTGACATAAAGGCTCTGGGAATAATACAGCTGAGCCTTGCTTCGTCGGTGGCTTTCAATATCTCAAAAGAAACGACAATGGAGGGTTTGATGAGCGCACTGGGTAAGTTGTATGAAAAACCCTCGGCCTCCAACAAGGTATTTCTAATGAAGCGTTTATTTAATATGAAGATGTCTGAAGGTGGATATGTTATTGATCATTTAAATGAGTTTAACACGGTTACAAATCAAATAAGTTCTGTAAGTGTGAACTTTGATGATGAGGTTAGGGCTCTTCTAATCTTGTGTTCATTGCTAGAAAGCTGGAATAGCTTGGTCATGGCTGTAAGTAACTCTGTCTCTGGTTCAAACACCTTGAAATTTGATGATGTTATTGGTGTTATTCTTAGCGGGGAAATGCAAAGAAAAAGCACATATGAGACATCAGGTAATGCGTTGACCATGGAGAGCAGGGAAAAACAAAAGAAAAGAGGAAAGAGCCAAGGTAATTGTGGCAAGTCTAAAACAAGCAGATCCAAGTCCAGATTGGGAAAAATAGAGTGTTGGAACTGTGGAAAGAAAGGACATCTAAAGAAAGACTGTAGATCTCTAAAGAAGAAAGGAGATGCACAGAAGGAAACTACCCAGGAAGCAAATGTAGCAAGTGATGTGTTACAAGATGCTTTGATTTTTGCATTTGATAATACAAGTGATTATTGGGTAGTAGATTCAGTGGCTTCATGTCATGCTACACCCCATAGGAAATATTTTCATGATTATGTTCCAGGTGATTTTGGACATGTTTTATTGGGTGATGATGAGCCATGTAAAATTGTTGGAATGGGTAAGGTATGGATAAAAGTTAAGAATGGCACTGACTGGCTGTTGAAAGATGTTAGGCATATTCCTGCTATGAAAAGAAATTTGATCTCAACAGGGAAGTTGGGAGATGGTGGTTGTCTATCTACATTTGGAGAAAAGTGGTGGAAGATCACTAAAGGATCAATGGTGATAGCAAAAGGAGACAGGATAGGTACGTTGTATTTATGTCCTCATAATACTGACCATTCTATCTCTTTAGATTCCACAAGAATAGATACAGCATTGTGGCATCATAGGCTTGGCCACATGAGTGAGAAGGGAATGTAGATTCTCCGCTCATGGAAGTTGCTGTCAGATTTGAAGCAGGTAAGTTTGAAATTTTGTGAAAACTGTGTTTATGGAAAACAGAAGAGAGTCAGATTTCTCAGGGTTGGGAAACAGAAGAAGAATGAAAAGTTAGAGCTAGTGCATATAGATGTATGGGGACCGGCTCAGGTACAATCTCTTGGTGTCTCTCATTATTATGTTACATTTATTGATGATGCAAATAGGAAAACTTGGGTTTATTGCATTAGACAAAAATTTGATGTGTTTGCTACTTTTAAGAAGTGGAAGGCTTTGGTTGAGAATGAGACAGGAAAAAGGTTGAAGTGTCTCAGATCTGATAATGGAGGTGAGTACTACGGCAAGGAGTTTGATAGTTATTGTTCATACCATGGGATTCGTAGAGAGAAGACAGTCCTAGAAACACCACAAGAAAATGGTGTGTCAGAAAGGATGAACAGAATGATCATGGAGCGTGCAAGGTGTATGAGATTGCATGCAAGATTGCCCTTACAGTTTTGGGTGGATGGTGTAAATACTGTTGTTTATTTAATAAACAGAGGACCTTCAAGTGCTTTGGATGGTGGTATTCCAGAGGAGGCATGGACAGATAAAAAGGTAAACTACTCATTTCTTAGAACATTTGGTTGTGAATGATTTGTCCATATTGATAAAAAAAATAGAACAAAGCTTGAAGTTAAATCCAAGAAATGTACCTTTATTGGATATGGGGTTGATGATTTTGGTTATCGTTTATGGGATTATGAAAATCACACAATCATTAGAAGTAGAGATGTCATATTCAATGAAAAGGTCATGTATAAAGATCAGCTGCAGGGAAAGAAACAGGAAAAGGAAACCACAAAGTACACAGTACTTGATGAAATTCAAGAAAATAATGTTCCAAAGGTGCCAGAAAATCAAGAACAACAGCAAGTACCTGAAACTCCTGCAACTACAAGAAGATCTACCAAGTTAAGTAGACTCCCTGAACGATACTCTCCTTCAATGTATTATTTGTTGATGATTGATGCTGGTGAACCAGAATGTTATGAAGAAGCAATGCAGGTGGAAACTAGAAAGAAGTGGGAGCAAGGAATGAATGAGGAGATGGACTCATTGGTAGGAAACCAGACTTGGGATTTGGTTCAGTTGCCTGCTGGTAAAAGAGCATTGCAAAACAAATGGATTTACAGGTTGAAGGAAGAAGAAGGAGGCAAGAAGCGGTACAAGGCTAGACTTGTTGTAAAGGGGTTTGCACAGAAGAAAGGTATAGATTTTGATGAAATATTTTCTCCTGTTGTTAAGATGACTTCAATTAGGACTATCTTAAGTCTAGTGGCGGTAGAAGATTTGCATCTTGAATAGCTAGATGTAAAACATTCTTTCTCCATGGGGATTTGGAGGAAGAGATATATATGCAGCAGCCACAAGGGTATGAGGTCAAAGGTAAGGAGAACTTGGTATGCAGGTTGAAAAGGAGTTTGTATGGCTTGAAACAAGCTCCAAGGTAGTGGTATTTAAAATTTGACAGGTTTATGACAGAACAAGGTTATAGTAGATGTCATTCTGACCACTGTGTTTATTTCAAGAAGCTAAACAATGAAAAATATATTATCTTGTTATTATATGTGGATGACATGCTTGTTGCAAGGTCTGACATGCAGGATATAAATGTACTCAAAAGGAAGCTAGCTAATTCATTTGCGATGAAGGATTTGGGTGCTGCAAATCCTTGGTATGAGAATAACAAGAGACAAGAAAAATCGCAAATTGACATTGTCTCAAAGTGAGTACATACAAAATTTGTTGGAGAGGTTCAAAATGCAGAATGCAAAACCAATAAGTACACCTTTGGCCAGCCATTTCAGTCTAAGTAAGGAAATGTGTCCCAAGACACATGAAGAGACAGATTACATGTCCAAGATTCCCTATCAATCAGCAATTGGAAGCTTGATGTATGCCATGGTGTGCACAAGACCAGATATTGCACATGCAGTGGGAGTTGTGAGTAGATATATGAACAATCTAGGTAAAGAACATTGGAGGGCAGTACAGTGGATTCTCAGGTATTTGAGAGGTACCACCACTCAGGCATTATGTTTTGGAGGTTCAGACACTATTCTACAGGGATATGTTGATGCAGATATGGCAGGTGATAAGGATAGCAGGAGGAGCACCACGGGGTATGTGTTTACTGTAGGTGGAATAGCAGTAAGCTGGATTTCGAGACTGCAGAAGGTTGTTGCACTTTCAACAACGGAAGCAGAGTATGTTGTTGTTACAGAGGCTAGTAAAGAGATGATTTGGTTGCAGAGGTTTATGGAGGAAGTGGGTAAGAAGCAGAATGATAGCAGGTTGTATAGTGACAACCAGAGTGCCATTCATCTTGCAAAGAACTCAGCATTCCATTCCAGGACTAAACATATACATCTCAAGTACCATTTCATATGCTTTGTTATGGAAGATGAACTGTTGAAGCTGGAAAAGATACATACTAGTCAGAATCCTACATACATGTTCACAAAGGTAGTGACCAGAGAGACACTGAGTTCCTGCTCGGTTTTAATTGGCCTTCTAGCATGAAGGTGAAGAGGAGAAAGTTTCCAAGTCCAAGTCCAACAAGTGCAGCAGGGGTGGATTTGTTGTGATCAGTCTCCAAGTGGGAGATTGTTGGTTGTGGAGCCAGATCTTCCAGTCTCATAGATGATATTGTCTCAGTCGTGCACCCTGGAGGACTGTACACCCATTCTGCATTTTTAGGGGTTCGGGGAAACACCCCTAAAAATGGGGTTTGTGGGCAACGCCCCCAAGTCATGGGGGTGCGGGGGCGGAGCCCCCACGAACGGGAATTCGGGGGTAACACCCCCAAGAAATGGGTGTTCGGGGGCAACGCCCCCGAGAAAAAAATTTGGGGCTGTTTTCGCCAGCTGTTTTGTGGGCCCATGGTTTTTGGGTATCCCATGGTATTTTCCCATTGTATTTCCCCTATAAAAGAAAGACATTGTAATACAGCTAGGGAAAGATGTATTAGGTTTTATGCATTGTAAAGATCTCTAAGATCAGGAGAGAGACTGTGAGACAGTGAAGAGGAAGTGTAGCGGCTGTGCTGCAGGTTGTATCCCTTCACCTTGCTGGACGGTAATAATAATAAGGATTGGCAAATTCAGTGTAGACGTAGCCCAAGTTGGGGTGAACCACGATATATATGTGTCTCTCTTGTAATGTGTGTGTGATTATATTTGCATTTTTGTTTATTGTTATTGCTCTGCGATCCTATTTTTCTAACACTACTTCCCCTCCAAGGTGCATAGTTAGAAAATTTATGTATCAAAATATATAAAGAAAATTCCAAACTGACATGTTTGAAGATTATTCAAAAACCCTAACTTCCAGAAGTCATATCTCCAAAAATATAGTGAATCAACATCTAAAACTTCTACCATATTTTAATAAATATGTCTTCTTCATCGCATCCTAAGGAAACTTTATGAATCATAATATAACATAATATATAGTGAAAATTCCAAGATGACCTGAAACAAATTTTACAACAAAAAGCCCAAATAGAAATCATCACAAGATTGCATCTTCCACTAGAATTTCGATCGTGTTCACTTCATATACCCCTGAAATTCGGTCCTCTACTCTTCTATGTGAGATCTTAAATTTTGATTTATGAAAATGAAAAGTTCCATATCTTATTTATAATACTCAAGGGGGCTCAACTCTTTTTTGCAAAAACATTTTACTCTTCCTTAAAAAATTTGATTTCCAATTTTTAGGGGGTCTCAAGGGTTACTACCCCACTTCAAGGATACATCATGACACTTCACTAAAACTTTAATATCATTCCATATATTCTCAAATGGGACTTAGATATTTTCTTCATCATCATACTTGGTTGACACATCATTATTTACTGCGGGGATCCTTGCCACTTCATGTGTTCCAATGGGCCAAAGTACCAAAACTTTCGGGGTCATGTGGACTAAACATCAGTATTTTGGGGATGCTTCAAGATTCAAACCAATTTTATTCGGACCAACTTTGGGGGATCTATAGGGCCTTCTCCACCATGGGTTATGTGACCCCAACCACATGGTCATGTGGACCCAACACCACTATTTTAGTGTTGGCACGGGATAGATCCACAGGAAGTGCGGAAGCCGATAGGTGTGAAAGGGTCATTCCGCAGAAGAAGGACCTTTCGCCACTTTTTTGGGAAGCATAAGAATAATTAGATTAGTCGAGTTGGTCATGTGGACCATTTTGTAATAAGATGAAAGCATATAAATAATAAAAGATTATAAGCCTAAGGGCATCGAAGTTTTGGAGATCGATTCTATCCTTTGGGTTCGGTTGTATCTGCGATAGGGTGACTTGACTGTTTCTGCAAGGTTTGTTCTGCAGATTTTGATGAATGAATGAAGATGCTCGATTATGATCTGAATCCTGTTGTTGTGCAATGATGCGATGATAAATAATGGGTTATTTGAATGCTTTCTGTTGATTAATGTGAATATATGTTGCTATTGATTAGTGCAAATATGTTGGTATGAGATGCAAATGATTGGTTAATGGAATATTGTGAATGTTGTAATATCTGGCTAATGTGCATATATCCTCCTCATAACTGCAGAAGCTTGGTTCCAGCAGCCCTCTTATTCACCTCAGGTGAGATTGCGCTTTCTTTGCACATGTAGCTGGAAAGGGTTACACCTTTCTGGGTCGGTGTATAAGGGAGTTAGGTTGATAGTTTGTTGGCGACAATGCGGAGTGAACCCCTATCAATATACCCCGCGTCAACAAATGGTTATGTTGCGGGGACACTAAGGAAGAAGAAAAGAGGATATGCTGTGGAACCCAACTAAACTAGAGATCTAAGAGTGGTTTGATAAGAAGGTGGAGCAATTCGCGGAAAGCGAGAAGCGAGATCCGAAGCAGACAGCGACTAGTTGGTTAGAAAGATACATCTACTCAAACATTCACAAAATATTTTTCGGCGAATTCCCGGTGCTATTGCATGAGTGGCTAGCACAGTTGACGTTCCGCAAGAACCACTGCCAGAAGACTGAACTAGATTGTTGGACTCTGGAGTTGGTGCGACAGTTGAAGCAAGTTGATAACAAGGTATCGCGAGCTATTGATTTTTGGGTGGATAGTATCCTCGAAGGGTACATAACTAAGTTCGCAGTAGATACCATCAAGTCATACAGCGACACCGAAATAAATTTCTTCAGAGGACCAAGGGGAATATTTTTGTCATCATTAAAACTGTGGATTAAAATGTTGGTATGTGAAAAAGGAATATTGAGGATGTCTTCTGATGAGTAGAAGAATCGATATGTGAAGGTAAAGGTATCGTGTAAATGCGAGTCTAACACAAAGATGTGGTATATGGACATGAGCGACGACGAGTTTGAAATGGAAGCTAATGAAGAGTGTGGTCTCTTGAGGAGTGGAGCTATATTCCGACGTCCTGAGAAGAAGAGGAGGACTGAGAGAGAGTCTCTTGAGAGCACCGAAACAGAGAACTGCAGAATAGGACCACACGAGAGGAAGCGACCTTATTGTGAAGGAGACGTCGACTAGGCTACCCCAGAGGCAGAGGAAGGTCAGATCGTAAGTTACCACGTACCTTCGACCCTAAAAACTACACTGAATTTTATAGGAATAAATCCAAACTATTTGCGGAGTTGCCCCACGTGCAATGGCAAGAGTAGCGCTTCAGTAAATAATAATACCAGTAACGTTAGGATGGCAGATGAGGCAAAAATGCCCACCTTTCAGGGAAACGGGATCGAGGATCTCGAATAGTATTGGTTTGTATGCGAAGCAGTCTGGACTGTGAAGCAAGTCCAGTATTATAATATGTAAGATCCACCCCACAAACATTTTCATTATTATTCTTTATTATTTTAATTTTTTGTTGAATAAAGGAACTAGACCAGAAATGGGTCAAATAACCGAATGGTTACAAATTGTAATGAGACAAAACTATTATTTGTTTTTTAATAAAAAATGTGGAAAGGTGGGCAACAACTACTAAAAGAGGAAATCAGACTTCAAGAGTGGGAGACAAGACTGATTGTTAGCTAAAAGTGATCAAACAAGTGTCAGAGTGCATTGATGGCACTGACACACTTCCTGGAAATCAGGAATTTGACATCCATGAGATTCTTAGGGAATCGGTTGGGTGTAAGACCTAGGCAAATTATAAAAGATGCATATGCGGGAGGCAGGACGCTGACTAGTATGCATGGAGAAAGTATTGTTGTGGGAGCACGAAAGTGTTAGGCAAGAAAACTCGAAGCAAGTGAAAGTGAATAATTTTGATCTAGTTAACAGTCTACACTCTTGAAGCAATGGATTTAGCTCGGGGGTGATCAGAGTGGGTTATCTTACTCCGTATCTACGGTTGGGAGGAGCAGCGTTGCCTCTACCTCATTCGTAGTATTGGTGTTGTAACAAGTTCTAAAAAAATTATACATTCATATTAATACAATGCTAGTGGTTATCTAACTGTATATTAGAATGAATGTGGATTTAAGTAGATTATCTGATAATTATAGAATGTCAATGAACCTTTCGATATGGAATGAGATTACCCACTGAGTACTGATAAATATTGAAAATTGAATAATGAATAAGAGACTATTTTGCTGCATCTATATATTATTATTATTTTGGCTGAATGTTTAATTATCCATGTTGCCTCAAGATATATGTTATTTATGAAATATGGAGCTCAATACGAATGATGTTACATATACAGCGTTTTCAGGGCTTAACTATTGATAATATTTTAGAAGATTAATAGAAGTTATTTCATATTTTCTCCGGCATTCATTAAACAGGAATTTGTTCTATCTCTCTTACATGGTTTTCATTTCTAGAATTTAGGGCATCAGGGTATAGGTCTTCCTTTCTGTCTAAGAAACTGTAGAGTACAGGTTTTCTAGTTTTGAACCATTAAGTTTTCGTTTTCTGTTCATTCAGCTAAGAAATATAAGTATGAAGGGTAAAACCCTCTAAAATGTTAGAGACTGCGGTGAATATAAATAAATAGATACAGAAAAATTCCTAAATTACAATGAGATAAACTGGGAAATCTTAAAGGTGCATCTTTACCCTCTTTTCAGATAAAAACATAGTAACGTCTGTGTAAATAAGTTGGGATACGGTAATTTCCCAAAACTATCGTTATAACAATCCAAAAACCATTGGCATTATCCTTTTACAAAAATAGTACATGTAAAGGTTACGTTTTTTTAATAGTTACAGGTTGTTGGAATCAGTTCTTTATTTTTAAGTTATTCTACATTTTATAAGTATGGATCAACCAGAATACCCTAGGATTGTTTCTTATTACAATTCCCAGTATTTTTACAAAAGGAAAACATAATTTGTAAATATGTTGCAGAGACGAGTACAAACCCACATATCCTTTAAGCAATATGAGTCATCAATAATCATTTCTGGGTTGCAGCGAAGTTGTTTTTTTTTTCTTTAAAAAAAAGATTTATCAGTAAGATACACTAAAATTTTATTATAGATAAGGGAATCCCTCATCATTCTTCAAAAAAAAAGAAAATTGAAAGACTGAGATAAAATACTCAGACTAATACTTGAAATATGGATTGATAGATGTTTTAACTCCAGATTCTGGAAAAATTTTCACATTATCACCTTGCATTGCCACGAAGGGCCAATAATGATTTCCATTAAGTAATAAAATTCATCTTACGACCTTATGAATCTACCAAACCCTTTTTCTGAAGCACCTTCCACATACTGGCCGAGATAAGAGTTGAGAGGTCTGAGGTAGCGATTTTTTTTTTACTACTTACCTTTCTATCGCTTCGTAACCATCAAGCAGTGGCCCTCACCTGCACATGCCGAGTTATGGGAGGTTAGTTTTCATAGCCATGTTAAAAGAAATTTTTATTCTGCACTAACATAGAATGGCCATGACGTTTTAGCCTTACCTTGAAACCACGTCATCCTGAAGAAGTTCTTGGGCTCGGTAGTTCCCGAATTCAGACCACTTCCAACTTCACCAGAGTCGTAGTCATTTGGCACTCGGTGCAAATGAGAAGAATCTTGGACAAGGGTTACTTCGGTCGCATTGGAGTAGGCTCAGGTGAAGTAGTCCCTTCAAGTTAAGCATGCATTTAATCTTCTGACGGAGTGTAGTTGTAACTTTATTTCAAACCGTGTACACTTCGAAAAATTCACGTGACAGGGTGTTTTCGATAGGCCAGGTTTCAGCCTCACCACCATCAAACATAAATTAGAGGAGGACAACATGGTACAGAGGTCACAAGATCATTATGCCACCGGTATAATGAATGTTTTTCACTTTATTCGTCTTTTATAAAGGTCTTTGTTTGTTGGAGCCAATATAATAAGGGTACATGTATGGCACTCTTTTTGGTTAGTATATGTTTTGTGGTATGTTGAAGATCATTTTTTTCTTAACAACAAAAGACTGGTAAGAAGCAACCATCTACTTGGAAATAGATTTAGGGTTTTTGTAGTATGATCGAAAAGGAAGATTTGTATTAAAGATTATAAGTTATGTTCTTCCTAACCTTTGGCCGAATTCTTAACTTATAGATTGATAACCATAGTACTCTTTGACCTGCATTTTGAGGAGACAAATGCGTTAGCCAAAAGGATAAGTAAGTAGTAAAAGGCTACGGTCTCGAGATCTACTCAACCTTATCTCTTCTAGAAGTTTGCTTATCATGTTGATTCTATGTAGGCCTAGTGATAAAAAAATGAACTCTTTAAACCTAGGATTTTGAAAGGAGTTAAATGTTTGGATTTCCAAATTTATTTATTTTTTTTGGTTTTATTTGGTTTTGTGTAAGGGGATGTTTCAAATGGTATCAGAGCGCCCAGCTACAATGCTGCGGGCCTTAGGAAGAAAAACATTTACTGTAAAAAAATCATTTTTCTAACTTGATATACATGCTGGGTACTGTTGAAACTGTAACAGATAGTTATAGGATGGTAGTAGAATTATGGCTTCACATAATGAAGAACATGATCATCGGGAAGAAGACGAACAAATAAGAGAGGAAGTACCCAGTGACTCTGAAGCTAGCAAGGTAATAGAGACCATGAAGAATCTAATTGCAGAATTACAAGAATATAAAGCAAAAAATGAACAACTATGGAAGGCACAGGATAAGAAACAAGAAATTAACGAGATATTTCTAAACAGTTTACACAACATAAACAAAGAAGAAGAACAGAAAGTGGATATAAGTTTAGCAGCAGATGGTGAAAGGGTGGACAGTTCGTCCAACGATGATCAGAAGACAGAACGTCAAGCAAAACCAGCAGGAAAGAGAAAAGCTGATCACTTGGAAGGTGAGTTCAAAAATATTAAACCGACCATTTTTTATGGAGAATCAAAGACGGGGGAAGAAGCAGAAGCCTGGTTGTTAGACATAAACAAATACTTCCAGATCTACAACTACTCCAGTAACATGAAGGTCCAGATGGCGGTTTATAACCTAAAATGAAAGGCCAGCATTTGGTGGCAAGATATAAAGATTTCCCACGGACTGAAGGAAAAGAACATGGAATGGTCAGAATTCAAAAAGATTTTCAAGACACAGTATTTATCTGAGAGTTACTATGAAAGAAAAATGAAGGAATTCTATGAACTACGACTAGGACAGATGTCTATAGAAGAATTGATCAATAAATTTCTGGACCTCCTAAGATTTGTACCTTACATAAAGGAGGAAAAGGCAAAAGTGGAACGATTCTTAAGCTGTCCACCACAGTCATACAAGGATCGAATAGAATTTGACAATCCAAAAACATTGGATGAGGCGTTGAGAAAAGAAATATTATGCTACAAACAATACAAGAACCGATTTGAGACACCAAAATCCTGGAAAGACAAAAAACAGAAAAAGCTCAACCAACGAAAGAAGGGCTACAAGCCACCGCCATTCTGAAACCTGCCAAGGTACACCCCAGGAAATAATTATGTTAGAGATGGACAACAGGCACAGGGAACTAGTAGACCAATAATTACAGGTCCCAAAGGAAATAATGGAACCCCCAGGGAACCATTGAAATGTTGGGAATGCGGAGAACCTCATTTACAGCGGAACTGCCCACAAATCCAAAGAACAAACAAAACAATCCAAGAAGCCTCAACGGTAGGAGATATGGGCAGGAGTATTCACCGAATACATGCTGCTGTGGATGACAGACAAGCAAATCACCAATCTGCCATCATAGAAATCCAAGGTATTATTTCTGATACAAAATTGTCCATTTTAATTGACCTTGGAGCTACTTTAAGTTACATTGCCCCAACAATGGTAGAGGTATGTCATTTATCTCAGGTTAAACATCAGAAATCTTGGCTGGTAGAATTAGCCATGGGGACAAAACGAAAGGTAACTAACTTTATTGCCAATTGTGAATTTGAAATACAGGGACATAAGACTCCAAGTAAATCTGAATGTGTTACCTCTAGGTTCTTATGACATGATAATTGGCATGGATTGGCTAGAAATGAATAAAGTAATTCTGAACTGTTATGATAAGACTTTTGTTTATACATCAGAAGATAACATTCCCATAACAGTTAGGGGAATAGGTAAACCTATCTCCACAAGACAAATCTCTGCTATGCAACTTAAGAGATGCATGAGAAAAGGCTGCCAAGTATATGCAGTCCGAGTAAAAGATGTACTCAACAATGAAAATAGTGTAAACCTGGAAGACTTCCCTATTCTAAAGGACTTTACCGATGTGTTTCCCCGAGAAATTTCGGGATTACCTCCTCAAAGGGAAATTGATTTTTCCATAGAACTTATGCCTGGGTCTGCACCTGTTTCCAGAATACCATATAGGATGAGTATTCCTGAATTAACTGAGTTAAAAATTCAAATTCAAGAGTTGTTGGATAAAGGGTATATCAGACCCAGTGTGTCACCTTGGGGGGCACCAGTGTTATTTGTAAAAAAGAAAGATGGGACTATGAAGTTGTGCATATACTATAGATAGATCAATAAGGTGACTACCAAGAATAAATACCCACTACCCCGAATCAACGATTTATTCGATCAAGTGGGCGGAGCCAAAGTATTTTCCAAATTGGAATTAAGGTCGAGTTACCATCAAATCCGGATCAAAGAGGATGACCTTAGTAAGACTGCTTTCCGGACAAGATACGAACACTATGAATTTGTGGTAATTCCCTTTGGTTTAACTAATGCTCCTACGAATTTTATGTGTCCTATGAATAATATCTTTAAAGAATATCGGGATCAGTTTGTCCTAATGTTCATAGATGATATTCTAATTTATTCCAGAACAGAAGAAGAGCATGCACAACATCTGAAGATAGTGTTACAAACCTTAAGAGAACATGAATTATATGCTAAGTTTGAGAAGTGTGAATTCTTCAAAAACAAGATACAATACGTAGGCCATATAATCTCAGGAGAGGGAATAGCTGTAGACCCTGAAAATATTAAAGCTATTGTTGAATGGCCGAAACCCAAGGATGTGGCAGACATACGCTCTTTTATAGGACTTACCGGATACTACCGACGTTTCATAGAAGGTTTTTCTAGGGTGGCTTACCCTATCACTTCGTTGCAGAAAAAGGGAATAAAAATTCTATGGTCAGCAAAGTGTCAAGAAATTTTTGAGTTATTAAAAGAAATCCTAACAACAGCACCCATTTTAAGAGTAGTTGACCCACTTAAGGACTACATGATCTGTACTGATGCCAGTAAGTAATGCCTCGAGGGGGTACTTTCACAAGAAGGACACGTAGTACGTTATGAATCCCGAAAACTGAAGGATCACGAAATGAATTACGTAGTTCATGATCTAGAGCTAGCCTCGATAGTGAATGCCTTAAAGATGTGGCGACACTACTTGTTGGGAAAAAGATTTTTGTTATTGACAGATAATACCAGAGTAAAATATTCGTTCACTCAACCTGAACTCAATGCTCGCCAAGCAAGGTGGATGACCTTTCTGAGTGAATTTGATTTTGAAGTGAAACATATAAAGGGAAAGGAAAATAAAGTAGCAGATGCATTGAGTCGAAGGACACATGAAATTTATGAAATAACTATGAGTCAACCCAGGAGTGACCTCAAGGATAGAATTAAAACAACAAGTGTTAATGACACTAAATATGGAATTTTGATAAGGAAACTTTTAACCGATGAAGTTAACCTTAACGGGACAGAATTTAAAATAGACCAAGAAGGACTGTTATGGTTTAAGAATAGGTTGTACATACCTAATGTAGCAGAAATCAAACTGTTGGTCCTAAATGAGATGCATAAACAGCCTTATGCAGGCCACCCTGGTTATCAAAAAATGATAACAGCCCTAAGGAAACAATTTTATTGGCCTGGTTTAAAAAAAGATTTAATTGATTACTTGTCAAAATGTTTGGAGTGTCAACAGGTAAAAATAGCTCATCAGCACCCTGCAGGTCTGTTACAACCACTACCAATTATGGAATGGAAATAGGAGATCATATCTCTAGATTTCATCACCGGTCTGCCAAGAACGCAAAGGCAACATGATTCAATTATGGTGGTGATTGACAAATTAAGTATATCTGCACATTTTGTTCCTATCAAATCAACTCACAAGGCTGTGGATATTGCAAACATATTCCTGAAGGATATTTTCAGGTTACACGGGGTGCCAAAGATGGTGATTTCTGACAGAGACACAAAATTCACATCGAAATTTTGGAAATCTTTGTTCGCAGGCTTAGAAACTAATCAGATTGTAGAGGATATGTTATGGATGTATGTCATGGAGAAACCCACGAAGTGGGAAGAATATATACACTTGGTAGAGTTTGCATACAATAATAGATACCAAGCCTCGGCAGGGATGAGTCCCTTCGAAATTTTATACGGCAGGAAGTGTACCACCCCAATTAGCTGGGATAGCCAAGTGGATCGCGTTATAATAGGACCAGAATTATTACTGGAGATGGAACGGATTGTTTAGAAAGTATAGAAAAATTTAAAGGTGGAGCAAGATCATCAAAAAGGTTATGCAGACATGAAGAGACAGCTTAAAGAGTTCGCAGTCAGAGACCACATTTATCTCCGAGTGAAACCAAGGAAAAGTTCACTAAAATTAGGAAGTTGCGCAAAGTTGGCACCATGATTTTGCGGACCCTTTGAGATTCTAGAAAGAATCGAACCTGTAGCTTATCGACTGGCACTTCCAACACATTTAAAAATAAATAATGTTTTCCATGTGGCTTTATTAAAAAAGTATATTCATGATCCTACTCACATCATTGATTGGAATGTGGTGCAGGTAGAACCAGAGGGCGAGTTCCAGGTGGAACCTATGCAGGTTCTGGACCGGAAAGAGTTAGTACTTCAGAACAAAATCATCGCTCGGGTAAGGGTGCAATGGAAGCACTTTAGCCCCGAGGAAGCAACTTGGGAACTGGAAAAGGATATGCAAGAGAAATATCCTGAACTGTTTCCAGAACCTAGGGAAGAAGAATAAAAACACTGAGGACACTGTTTAAATAAGCGGGTGAGGATGTAAGATCCACCCCACAAACATTTTCATTATTATTCTTTACTATTTTAAATTTTTGTTGAATAAAGGAACTAGACCAGAAATGGGTCAAATAACCAAATGGTTACAGATTGTAATGAGACAAAACTATTATTTGTTTTTTAATAAAAAATGTGGAAAGGTGGGCAACAACTGCTAAAAGAGGAAATCAGACTTCAAGAGTGGGAGAAAAGACTGAGTGTTAACTAAAAGTGATCAAACAAGTGTCAGAGTGCATTGATGGCACTGACACACTTCCTGGAAATCAGGAATTTGACAGCCCGAGGATTCTTAGGGAATCGGCTGGGTGTAATACCTTGGCAAATTATAAAAGATGCATATGCGGGAGGCAAGACGCTGCCTAGTATGCATGGAGAAAGTATTGTTGTGGGAGCACGAAAGTGTTAAGCAAGAAAACTCGAAGCAAGTGAAAGTGAATAATTTTGATCTGGTTAACAGTATACACTCTTGAAGCGCTGGATTTAGCTCGGAGGTGATCGGAGTGGGTTATCCTACTTTGGATCTACGGTTGGGAGGAGCAGCGTTTCCTCTACCTCATTCACAGTATTGGTGCTATAACAGGTTCTAAAAAAATTCTACATTCATATTAATAGAATGCTAGTGGTTATCTGACCGTATATTAGAATGAATGTGGATTTCAGTAGATTATTGGATAATTATAGAATGTCAATGAACCTTTCGATATGGAATGAGCTTACCTACTGAGTACTGATAAATATTGAAAATTCAATAACGAATAAGAGACTATTTTGCTGCATCTATACATTATTATTATTTCGGCTGAATGTTTAATTCTCCCTGTTGCCTCAAGATATATGTTATTTATCAAATATGAAGCTCAATACGAATGATGTTACATATACAGCGTTTTCAGGGCTTAACTGTTGATAATATTTTAGAAGGTTAATAGAAGTTATTTCATATTTTCTCCAGCAGTCATTAAACAAGAATTTGTTCTATCTCTCTTACATGGTTTTCGTTTCTAGAATTTAGGGCTTTAGGGTATAGGTCTTCCTTTCTGTCCAAGAAACTGTAGAGTACAGATTTTCTAGTTTTGAACCATTAAGTTTTCGTTTTCTGTTCATTCAGCTAGGAAATCTAAGTATGAAGGGTAAAACACTCTTAAATGTTAGAGACTACGGTGAATATAAATAAATAGATACAAAAAAATTCCTAAATTACAATGAGATAAACTGGGATAAAGGTGCGTCTTTACCCTCTTTTCAGATAAAAACACAGTAACGTTTGTGTAAATAAGTTGGGATACGATAATTTCCCAAAACTATCGTTACAACAATCCAGAAACGATTGGCATTATCCTTTTACAAAAATAGTACATGTAAAGGTTACGTTTTTTTAATAGTTAAAGGTTGTTGGAATCAGTTCTTTATTTTTAATTTATTCTACAGTTTATAAGTATGGATCAACCAGAAAACCCTAGGATTGTTTCTTATTACAATTCCCAGTATTTTTACAAAAGAAAAACATAGTTTGTAAATATCTTGCAGAGACGAGTACAAACCTGCATATCCTTTAAGCAATCTAAGTCATCAATAATCATTTATGGGTTGCGGCGAAGTTGTTTTTTTTTCTTTAAAAAAAAATATTTAGCAGTAAGATACACTAAAATTTTATTATAGATAAGGGAATCCCTCGTCATTCTTCAAACAAAAAGAAAATTAAAAGACCAAAATAAAATACTCAGACTAATACTTGAAATCTGGATTGATAGATGTTTTAACTCCAGATTCTAGAAAAGTTTTCACATTATCACCTTACATTGCCACGAAGGGCCAATAATGATTTCCATTAAGGAATAAAAGTCATCTTACGACCTTATGAATCTACCAAACCCTTTTTCTGAAGCACCTTCCACATACTGGCCGAGATAAGAGTTGAGAGGTCTGAGGTAGCGATTTTTTTTTTACTACTTACCTTGCTATCGCTTCATAACCATCAAGGAGTGGCCCTCACCTGCACATGCCGGGTTATGGGAGGTTAGTTTTCCTAGCCATGTTAAAAGAAATTTTTATTCTGCACTAACATAGAATGGCCGTGAGGTTTTAGCCTTACCTTGTAACCACGCCTTCCTAAATAAGTTCTTGGGCTCGGTAGTTCCCAAGTTCAGACCACTTTCAACTTCACCAGAGTCGCAGTCATTTGGCACTCGGTGCAAATGAGAAGAATCTTGGACAAGGGTTACTTCGGCCACATTGGAGTAGGTTCGGGTGAAGTAGTCCCTTCAAGTTAAGCGTGCATTTAATATTCTGATGGAGTGTAGTTGTAACTTTATTTCAAACCCTGTACACTTCGAAAACTTCACATGACAGGGTGCTTTTGATAGGCCTGGTTTCAGCCTCACCACCATCAAACATAAATGAGAGGAGGACGACATGGTACAAAGGTCATAAGATCGTTATGCCACCAGTATAATGAATGTTTTTCACTTTATTCATCTTTTATAAAGGTCTTTGTTTGTTGGAGCCAGTATAATAAGGGTACCAGCATGGCACTCTTTTTGGTTAGTATATGTTTTGGGGTACGTTGAAGATCATATTTTTCTTAACAACAAAAGACTAGTAAGAAGAAACCATCTACTTGGAAATAGATTTAGGGTTTTTGTAGTATGATCGAAACGGAAGATTTGTATTAAAGATTATAAGTTATGTTCGTCCTAACCTTTGGCCGAATTCTTAACTTATAGATTGATAACCATAGTACTCTTTGACCTGCATTTCGAGGAGACAAATGCGTTAGCCAAGAGGATAAGTAAGTAGTAAAAGGCTACGGTCTCGAGATCTACTCAACCTTATCTCTTCTAGAATTCTGCTTATCATGTTGATTCTATGTAGGCCTAGTGATAAAAAAATGAACTCTTTAAACCTAGGGTTTTGAAAGGAGTTAAATGTTTGGGTTTCCAAAAAAAAATTTGTTGTTGTTGTTTTTGGTTTTATTTTGGTTTTGTGTAAGGGGTGTTTCATGACAGTTGTCGATGACTCTTAGGGGTCAGGCGTTAGACTAGTACATGAAGTTTGTAAAGGTTCCGGTGGGAACAAAAGACAAAACACTAGAGCAGATAAGGATGACAATGATTGACGAATTTAAGAAACCAAAATCTAAGTCGCAATATGTCACTGAGCTTAAGGAGATTAAACAATTTCCAAATGAGTCAGTGTGGGAATTCGATCAGCGATATAAGACGCTAATAGCGAAAGTGAGCTTTCCAATAAACGAGCTCCAACACAAAAAGAATGGTTCATCGTGGGATTGGTGTCACATATCCGAGGGCCATTGATGCAACAAAAAGTCGCGACATAGGTGGAAGCACTAGAGATCGTAATGAAGCTAGAGGCTTCATCAATTGACTAAGCAGGAATGGGAATGGACAGAGTTCAAGAACAGCTATCCAATTTAACATTACAGCTGGAGGATATCAAGAAGGGCAAGGAAACCCGAGGGGATGTATGGTGCACCAGATGCAGATTTGAGGGGCACCATAAGGACAATTGCTCATAATTTCGGGAATACTTGCAGGCAGGGGGGCCAAACCCACTTCGCCAGGGAGGCATGCCATGGTGCACTGTCTGTCAGACCAGGGGGAATCGACCGGAGGAGTGCGTATATTTGCAAAAGATGGTATCAAATCCAGAAAACTTATACTGCAAGTTTTTCCGATCGGTTGGCCATGATGAAAAGGACTGCAGGGCCTATGATTTAATACAAGATCGGACAGCTGACACGTATTTCATGAAAGGGGAAGAACCACCGGTGGTACAACAACAATCGTAGTATGGCCGGCCGCAGTAATATGACCAGGGCCACTATGGGCACCTGTAGTATCCACCACCACCATATGGCCAGGCGCAGTATGGGCAGCAGCAGTATCAACAGTGACATGTAGAGTTGTGTGCTCGTAACAGCCTGGGATGCTTCAGCCAGGTTTTGTGATGGGTCACATGTAATGTGCTCCTAAGAGATCCTACAGGTAGAGCTGTGTGCTCCTAATAGTCTGGGATGCTGCAGCCAGGTTTTGTGACGCACGTAATAAGTCCTGAGGATTTCACAGTATGGCCAGTGATGATGAAGACCTGCAGGTGGTGGGCCTACATCCAGCATTAAAAAGGACTGGCTATGTAGAACTTCCTATGACAAGTAGAGTCGAAGATTGGTTGAGATAGCAGCAGCAGTGGCGATGATGATGATGATGATCCCGAGAAGAAGAATTGTCTAGCAGAACTGTGTCGAGAAATACCTTCCTAGTTAAGAGGGAGTGTTGATGTATATGTAACTTCGGAATGTATTTCATCTATGTATTTCATATATATTTATTGTACCCTTATAAGAGATGTGGTATTCCTCTATAAGGAAGTGTCGTCATGTGGATTGACAAGTGTAGCAAGTGTGTGTACTTGCCGATGGGTTATTAGACCACCATGTGTGGGGTCGGACCTAAAACATTTATTATATTGTGGATGTATCTAGATAGACAAGTCGGCCCCATAGTGTAACTGGGCAAACAAGTTAGTATAAATAGAGATCAGGAGATCTCTATTTTGATCACTCAGAAACTCACACTTCTCTCACTCAGAAAGTGGCACACTAGTGAGGAGGAGGATCATCTGCTACTAGGAGACTATCTCAGTGTATTTTGGTTGTACTTTGGTTGAGCCATTTCTCTCTCTATCTCCTGAGGAAGTTGTGGGATTTTTCACCTTAGGGTTTTCCCCACGGAAACTCTGTGTCTCTTGTCTCTCATGCTTTTGATTCTTGTGATGCTTGTCATGCTTATTGTGATTGTTATGCATTGATATACTGTATATGTTATTCTCTCAGTGAAGATCCTAGAGTATTGTGAATTAATGCTCAAAATTTAACAGAAGATCATATTTTTCTTAACAACAAAAGACTAGTAAAAAGCAACCATCTACTTGGAAATAGATTTAGGGTTTTTGTAGTATGATTGAAACGGAAGATTTGTATTAAAGATTATAAGTTATGTTCTTCCTAACCTTTGGCCGAATTCTTAACTTATAGATTGATAACCATAGTACTCTTTGACCTGCATTTCGAGGAGACAAATGCGTTATCCAAAAGGCTAAGTAAGTAGTAAAAGGCTACGGTCTCGAGATCTACTCAACCTTATCTCTTCTAGAAGTCTGCTTATCATGTTGATTCTATGTAGGCCTAGTGATAAAAAAATGAACTCTTTAAACCTAGGGTTTTGAAAGGAGTTAAATGTTTGGGTTTCCAAAAAAAAAAATTGTTGTTGTTTTTTTTGGTTTTATTTTGGTTTTGTGTAAGGGGTGTTTCATAATATAAAGATAGGACAATTGTCGACGACTCTTAGGGGTCAGGCGTTAGACTAGTACATGAAGTTTGTAAAGGTTCCGGTGGGAACAAAATCCAAAACACTAGAGAAGATAAGGACAACAATGATTGGCGAATTTAAGAAACCAAAATCTAAGTCGCAATATGTCACTGAGATTAAGGAGATTAAACAATTCCCGAATGAGTCGGTGTGGGAATTCGATCAGCGATACAAGACGCTAATAGCGAAAGTGAGCTTTCCAATAAACGAGCTCCAACACAAAGAATGGTTCATCGCGGGACTGGTGTCGCATATCCGAGGGCCATTGATGCAACAAAAAGTCGCGACACAGGTGGAAGCAATAGAGATCGTAATGAAGATAGAGGCTTCACCAATTGGCGAAGCAGGAATGGGAATCGACAGAGTTCAGGAACAGTTGTCCAATTTAACATTACAGTTGGAGGATATCAAGAAGGGCAAGGAAACCCGAGGGGATGTATGGTGCACCATATGTAGATTTGAGGGGCACCATAAGGACAAATGCTCAAAATTTTGGGAATACTTGTAGGCAGGGGAGCCAAACCCACTTTGCTAGGGAGGCATGCCATGGTGGATTGTCTGTCAGACCAGGGGGAATCGAACGGAGGAGTGCGTATATTTGCAAAAGATGGTATCAAATCCAGCAAACTTATACTGCAAGTTTTGCCGATTGGTTGGCCATGATGAAAAGGACTGTAGGGCCTATGACTTGCTGCAAGATCAGACAACTGACACGTATTTCATGAAAGGGGAAGAACCACCGGTGGTACAACAACAATCACAGTATGGCCAGCCTATGTCCAGTCGCAGCAATATGACCAGGGCGACTATGGGCACCCGTAGTATCCACCACCACCGTATGGCCAGCCGCAGTATGGGAAGCAGTAGTATCAGTAGTGACAGTACAAGCAACCGCAGTATCCACAACATGGACCACCACGTGGAGGATTTGGGGGAGGATACTGCGACGGACAAGGTATGGGACGTGGAGGCGCTGCTGGACACGGAAGAGGTCCAATTACTTGTTATAATTGCGGGCAGCATGGGCACTACCAGAGAGACTGTCTGAATCCAGCGTCGCAGTGTACATATTGCAGTGTCGTAGATCATAGCGTAGAGGACTACCCCCAGCTCATCGCAAAATGAAAAATCAAGCATCTGCCCCAAAACCAGAATAAACGTAATACATCACCAACCGTACAGAGGATATCGACGGAAGCCAGAAGCAGCCATGCGATGGCTGGCATAGTAACAAGAGGAAGGGTGGTGACAGGTAGTGATAGGTCACACCCCAATGTTATACCAACACAAACATAGCGGAAGAAGGTTACCTTCAACGTTGAAGCCGAAAAGGATATCTTCTTAAAAGCACAAGAGGCAATGAGGAATCGGAGGCAGTTACCTTTCGAAGAAGAAATCTATGATATGCCACTGACATTTGATTCGACAAAGACGCGAAGAAACGCAAGCGCACTGGAAGCATTCTTAGAAAGTTTCTTGGATTTGGCTAGAGACCCTGACGCACTGGAGGAAATAGCCAGTATACTACAATGACGAGGAGGTGCACGACTGGAACTGAGAGTTAACCGCATACACAAAAGAAATACAGGTAGGGAGATGCGGATGTCAGCACAGATCAAAAAATTTGATGTTGACTCCATCATTTTGGTCTTAGTTTCGGACGTGAGTATCCTAGCTAAACAAACATGGGAGATGATGGGGAAGCCACAAATGACATGGTCACCAGTACAGCTCCGACTGGCGAACCAAAGCAAGGTCACCCCGCTAGGTCGCGTATGTCAACTTCCAGTTGAAATTGAATGGATCAGAACGTATGCAGACTTTGATGTCATCGAGATTGTGGATAACACCAATCCATATCTGGTACTGTTGGGGATAGATTGGGCGATGGAAAATAAAGTAATTATCAACTTTAATAAAAGCATAATGTCATTCGAAAATCAGGAAATGAGAGTCATTGCACCACTGGACCCTGTGGAAGGGAAGCACTATATGGAGCCAGCCAGAGATGAGTTCATAGAAGGAGACAATTTGTACAACATCTCGAAGGATTATGCCAAACCCACCACGGATGGAGAATTAGAATGGCACAGCACCAGTTCAGCATTCTCCAACTCATATGAGGCCCTTGAGAATTGGAAAAACCAGATGCATGACGTATCCTTTAGAAGATGTGCGTGAATTACACAATCCTTGCAGAAGGTAGCCACGGAGGAGTATGAAAAAATGGTGGACCCAAGAAAATTTCAACTAGAACCGGCTGCCTTGGAAATAATGAGGGAAGACCATAACATCATTTCGGAGCCTAGAGATGATGAGGATCTCAGGGCTACATGCGCACTAGAACCAGAAGACAATCACAGCAATGCGACACCAAAGGTACCATCTGACAAATATCAGCAACCATTAGAGACCAAAGAAGTGAATATTGGATCAAAGGAAAACCAGGAATTCGCAAACATGGGGGACTACCGGGATGATTTGATCAGTGCGCAAATAACCACCCTACTGAATGAGTTTTAGGATTTGTTTTCGACAAAATCCTCAGAAATGAACGAACATTCTGACGAATCAGGAAACATAACGACCCCCCTGAAAACTGCGTCGAAGCAAACCCAACAGCGACCACATCAGCAAGAACCAGCCGTGATAATCAGACGAATCACAGTAGAACCACCAACAACTAACATTGATAAGTACATAACAGCGACCCAGCGAAACCTGCGAAGGAATTCCACAATAGGGAAGCCAACGATACGACGACGTATCGACACAGTGGTACTCACTATGTCGATGTAAAAAAAAAGGCAAGTTGAGAGCCACCATGATGTGCGACGTTCTAATCCATCATTAAAGACAATAAAGGCCGCAGTTATACCACACCATACAATGTCAAACCCAAGAACACCGGGAGTTAATATCCAGCGCATGTGATGGATTTGGCGAATCCCGATGAGATTTGGCAATTATGACCCTAAACGGATGGATACTACCAACCGGTATATAGGAGGGGTAGGGGAAACATATTCAGCTACTTAGCAACTCAAGAGCCAAATGGAAGTATATGTTTCCAGCACCAGCACCGAAAGACCACAGCCCACAGCAATTGTCCAGGAATAGCCCGAAGTCATGTCTTCAATCCCACACAAGAAAAAACAGAGTGCGACAAGGCCTCCCAACTCTAGTCGGGAGAAAAAGAAGGCCACCCAGGCATCCACCAGGAATACGAATGGTGATGCAGGGCCCTCAACTGCTGAAGCCTTGCAGGAGGGATATGATGATCCCATGATTTCATAATACGTTCCACCCCGTCGGACTGGGAAGCACACACTGCGGATCAACAAGAATGAAAAATATGCCATCACAGTCGCACCCGTACCCCCAGGATTCCCTGCAACCGGGGATATTACCACCAAGTTAAATAGGTTGCAATACACTAACCACGACCTGGCCAAGTTTAAGGAATATGTGGAAGCTTATGAAGACGTTCCCCACGTAGGAGGGCCGACTACGAAGGAAACAAAGGAATGGGCACAGGGATTGGCACGCTCAGGGCTGCTTGGCATCACCCTCCTATCGCATTTTGGGCGCCTGGCACAAGTTAAATCATGTGTCAAACAACTCCTCGCATGCTTCCATGACAAATACCTGTGGCTACACAAAAGATTCCTAGTTACAGTCGACCTCATCGCCAAAGTCACCGGCTTACCGCAAGAAGGAGTTGACCCTTCACAGTTTTTCCAGGGAAAGGATAATGACAAGAAACTAGCTGAACATTTGGCCATAAAGTATGGGGTAGAGAAGGATTCCCGAGGCTACCTAATCCACACAATTAACGACCAAGCAGTCCGAGTCGCAGCAAAGATACTAGCAGTCAAAGTAACAAGGAAAAATCGATCGATGCAATGCAATTCAAGGTTTCTTGCAGCATCAAAACGATGTGCCGCAGGAGAACAGATGAACTGGGATCAGTTCCTACTACATGAATTAACTGAGGATGCATATGATTCCCAGGAACACGGCCGTCATTCACATACTCGTGGCTACTCCTCCTCATTGCCTTAAAAGCATGGAGGGAACCAGACGACTACCAAGGGGTGACCTCACGGAGCCGCAGGTGTGCGATGGTGCGAGGTACCAGAACTTGTGGGCGACCACTGACAAGGAACGACAGCAGGAGAATGTTATTCAGTTTTTTATTTGGCTTGAACAGATGCAGATGGACGCACTAATTATACCACAGATCACACTACAGGCTGCGATGAAGTATCAATCCATCGCCCAGGTATCTGTCGAAACACATACGATTTATCTTTGGGCCCACGCAGATCCGACCAAACAATGGGTGAGAACACAGTACAAGATCACTGAAACCAAGCTTGACAACATCATCACCCACTGGCTAGAGGCATGGAAGTTTCTTGCATATCCGAAGGACGTCGCAAAGGCGTAGGCAGCAAGACGACAAGACCCAGCCAAGGAAGACGAAGCTTCTGCCAAGCAGAAGGAGAATGCAGAACAGGAGACTGATGCGAAGGACCAGATGGTGGAATCTGGTCACGACGGAGCGTCGACAGCCAACACTCCAACATATTCAGAGCTCTACCTCTATCAGGAAGAACGAAGGACGAAGAACAAAATGGACCGCGACAGCGGTAGTACACAGGCCGGGCTCACTGCATAGCAGGCCGACAGTCTGTTGGATAGTATTACGCAGATTGTCAAGCACAACTGCCGAAAGATTACACAACATTCCACAGAACATTTCCAGTATATAGGGGAATTGTTAAATACAGTGGCAAATATGATAATCAACATTAGGGTACCACACGGGGACATCCAGCAAAACCTGTCAACTCCCGAATTCGAGGTCGAAGTAGGCACCCATAAATGCATAGTTCAAGTCAACACCCACACCTTCTTCACAAGAGATGAGACCTTGGACCTAGAGCTCCGGAAGGATAACTTGACAATTCTTGATTTCAACCTACTGCCAATGTTGACACTACATCGGGTCCAAGCAGCAGCAAGCGCAAAAATCTGGGACTGTGAGGCTACGATGCACAATAAGATGGTTGATTACATGAAACAACTACAATGTAGTGAGATAGAGGCACGGCAGCTTCGAGATCAAGATACCGCAGTACTGGTTGCGCAGGTACAGGCTAGCGAGGGAAAGGTGCAATTAGAGAAATCCCTGGCTGACAAGGAAGTAGTCATTGCAAAACAGACCAAAGCGCTCACTGCGAAGGAAGAAATCACGATGGAACGGACGAGGCTACAAAGATCTCTAGCAAAGACATGCGAAACAGCAGCACTGGACTTGGATGTTGACCCGGAAACCCAGGTTGTCATGTTAGGAGTCGCCATGAATGAGCTTCGAAAAGAAAATGTGGAACTCCAGGCTTGGGTAACACCCAGCACACCACCGGCACAAGTCCAAATTCGACAGACGGCGATAGAGGAAGCAATGGCGGAAATTCAGGAATTGGAACAAACAGCACAAAAGGTGGCTGTAAGTCTTACAGAATTCTGGGATAGATTGGTTGAGGATGACCAATTAGTTGCACTAAAAAGAACGCATCATGAAGCCGAAGAGAAGCTGGAAACGTTTAAGGGGTCGTTTAAAGCAATGCCCACTATGATGCGGATGACAAAGACTACGGAACTACAGAGTATGAGCAGTGAGCTGAAAAATCTCACGAAAGGAAGCAACGACGAGCGGCACATTTGGACGAGCTTCAAGCAAAGACAAAATCCCTCATAGCAAGCATGTTTCCATAGATGAAACAGGTACAGGAGCAGCTACAGGAGGTACGACAAAAAGTGTGCGACCACCCAACGGAACAGCAGGTGATAGAAAGTACACAGCTTTGCACATTGTTAAATTTTGAGCATTAATTCACAATACTCTAGGATCTTTGCTGAGAGAATAACATATACAGTATATCAATGCATGACAATCACAATATGACAAGCATCACAAGAATCAAAACTATAAGAGACAAGAGACACAGAATTTTCATGGGGAAAACCCTAAGGTGAAAAACCCCACAACTTCCTCAGAGATAGAGAGAGCAATGGCTCAACCAAAGTACAACCAAATAACACTGAGATAGTCTCCTAGTAGTAGATGATCCTCCTCCTCACTAGTGCGCCACTTTCTAAGTGAGAGTGAGTTACTTTTCCAGGTGATCTAAATAGAGATCACCTGATCTCTATTTATACTGATCTGTTTGCCCAGTGACCTTATGGGACCGACTTGTCTATCTAGGTACATCACATTATGATATATATATTTCAGGGCCGACCCCACACATGGTGGTCTAATAACCTATCGGCAAGTACACACACTTGTGACACTTGTCAATCCACATGACGACACTTCCTTATAGAGGAATAACACATCTGTATTAAGGGTACAATAAATATATATAAAATACACAGATGAAATACATTCCGAAGTTACATATACATCAACACTCCCTCTTAACTAGGAAAGTATTTCTCGACACAGATCTGCTAGACAAGTCTTCTTCTCGGGATCATCATCATCGATGCATCGTCATCATCATCGTCACTGTTGCTGCTATCTCAACCAATATCTGACTCTACTCATCATAGGAAGTTCTACAGAGCCAGTACTTTTTCACACTGGATGTAGGCCCACCACCTGCAGGTCTTCATCATCACTGGCCATACTATGGAATCCTCAGGACTTATTACGTGTGTCACAAAGCCTGGCTGCAGCATCCCAGGCTATTACGAGCACACAGCTCTACCTGTAGGATCTCCCAAGATCACATTACATGTGACTTATCACAAAACCTGGCTGAAGCATCCCAGGCTATTACGAGCACACGGCTCTACCTGTCGGATCTCCCAGGAGCACATTACATGTGATCTCACCACAAAACCTAGCTGAAGCATCCCAGGCTGTTACGAGCACATGGCTCTACCTGTTGGATCTCCCAGGAGCACATTAAATGTGGTCCACCACAAAACCTAGCTGAAGCATCTGAGGCCTTTTTCATCCTCTCTAGATCTCCCAGGAGCAAATTACATGTGGTCATGGAAAAACCTGGTTGAAACATCTGAGGCCTTTTTCATCCTGTCCAAATATCCCAGGAGCAAATTACATGCCATAGGACAAAACCTTGAAAGAGCATCTGCCAGATATCCCAGGGCAATGAATTACATGCCATAGGAAAAACCTCGAAAGACTATCTGCAGATCTCCCAGGGCCAAATTATATGTCCTCCCAGAGGAAAACCTCGAAAGAGCATTTTCCAGATATCTTAGGGCACCGAATTACATGCCATAGGAAAAACCTCAAAAGACTATCTGCAAATCTCCCAGGGTAACGAATTATATGCTCATCTACACAACCTGATCCATGGCCATAGAGTATCAACCTGATACTCACCATACATCATCCTGATGTACACATGATCATCCCGATCATCATCACTGCAACATCCTGCTGCATGTCATCTGGAGCAACATCCTGAAGCTCGTCATCCATGATCATCCTAATCATATAATGCATCTACCTGATGCATACCAAGTATCTACCTGATACATATCATCATACATGATCCACCTGATACAAATACAAATACATGATACATATCACCATACATCATCCACCTGATACATATACAGATACATGGTCCAAGCATCCAACATGATGCATATACAAAAATACATACACATGATCCAACCGATCATATCCAGCATCCAACATGATGCGTACATACATATAAATGATCCAACTGATCATATCCAACATCCAACATGATGCATACATACATACATAAAAATGATCCAACTGATCATATCCAGCAGAAACCAGAACATCATCCTGATGCTCATCATCCAGCGCTTACATCCACATCCATCTGAAGGATCCTCCTTCCAACATGCTTGGAAGGGCTTCAGCAAATGTGTCCATCACTTCTTCCTCGAAGTGTCCTCGATCTGAAGAATGCCAAGCCTCTCTCTGAAGTACTCGAACTTCACCTTGGCTAGTGGCTTCATTAGTGTTGAGCCCAGAATTGGCCCCTTTTAATCATCCTCGATCACCTTTTCTTCCCCTGTTCTACACCATTTAGCATACTAATCAGACCTGTTGTCGTCACTTTATTCCCCCAAGCTGCCAAGGTATGACTGATCATTGCTTTATCTTATTAATGCTTATGATTGTGATAATTAAGGCTGTGTATCTCTCAATTGTGCTAACATGTTATGATTTATGAAGGTAGTTTGAGATAAGTGGACTGCAGGAAGGAGGGGCTAAACAAGTCTTGAAAGGAGGGATGTTCGTTGTTTAAAAGGATCCTTGAGGTTCCAATCATCAATTAATGCACGTGGTTCTAATGCAACATTCTCGACAGAGCTGTGATAGGGCAGCTGTAACAGAATGCGCTATAATTGGAGATATTTAAGTTATTGCTGCTCGAGTATAATTGTGATCTGGAAAGATCACCACTCCTGGGCCAATCAACAGCTTTCTCACGTTTTTTCTATGTCTTTACTATGCCACGTTTGTAACAGCTTGTATTATTTAGGGCGCCTGAAGATCAGAGATCTTCATGGCTGCCCGTTAATAGGATCGGATGTTATGATCTGCATGTATAAATATGGGGAGCTGTCTCGACCCAGGGGGTTGAACAACAGAGAATTCATTCATTGTATTAGAAGTGGGAGAAATTTTTGTAATCATCCTTTCATTAATATAAAGAGTTACCTCTGAGTTAAAGGCGTTTTATGTTGTTCAGCCAACATCTCTGTGTGAAGGTTGGGCCCGTCTTCCACAGAGATTGCTGAGTTAAAATAGGACTTTTTGATTTATTATTGTGTGATGTTTTGTTAATGATATTTCCTCTGTACGCAGCAGTAGTAAGTGTGGATTTGCAGTATAATTCGGATTACATTTCCTTGAGATTGGTAAGTGGTACAGAGTGACAGTCGACTGAGTAGGAAACTTTCTTCATGCAATTTGTGTGATAGTTGTACACAGCTTTGTTTATCCTGCAGTTTAAGTTGTTATCCCATGAATCTTTGCACTTTATCTTTCCTGTTATGATTGTTGATTTTCATTCCTGCAATTCAATCTCTTAGAGCAGTTGAACTCAATCTTTTGCAATTGAATTCCTAGGTTAATATTCAGTTTATGCTTATGGTTTTTAAGAGTGATTAGATTGAATAGGTGAGTTACTTGTTCTGGGATGTGAATAGGATTTCTTTTTATCTGCAATTGTAGTTGAATCTTATATCATTTTTTGTTGATTGAAATTATAGCATGTAGAAGACAATTGGGATTACACAGATTCTTGGGATGGACATATTTGTTAGAGGATAACGTATTCAATTATGGTGAATTGGTGTTTAAGCATAGACTGTGCATTTATCCTTCGAAATAAAATACCTTCTCGGGTTGACAATAAATCTCGTATGCTCTGTATGTTGGAATAATTTATCTGCATACTAGGTGCTCGACATTTTGGCGTCGTTGCCGGGGAAGGATAAAAATTAAACACTAATCATTAGTTGCATCTGGTAATTGTTTCTAGTCAGTATTTTCTTTGCTGAAATGATTCAGTTTGCATGAATACGAGGAGGGTAAAACGCGATCACCTCCCAACCGCCAAAACCCCACAAAATACTAACAGTTCAGGTGGCTTGGGTCGCGGTCGAGGACCACCATTGGGCAGAAGAACATTCATCGACGATCTTGTTGACAGAACTGATTCATCCACCAGGGCTCGTCATCAAGAAACTCCTATCAGAAGAAACCCTGCTGATCTTGGGGCACCAGCGTCAGGATCCACGGTGGAAAATACACAAGCAGCCGTGACTCCCTCATATATCCCTTCTAAGGAAGGCACGGCTTTCACAGCTGTTACAACTGAACCTGCTGCTACAACTGAGGAAGACACAGCTGTTACAACTGGACCTGCTATTACAACTGAGGAAGACACAGCTGTTACAACTGGATCTGCTGGTAGAGGTCCGATCTGCCACATTTACGGGAAGGTTGTAACTAAAGAAGAGTGGACGCAGTTCCACCAGAATTTTGTTGATCAGGAACAAAACAAGGATGAAGAAAAAAACGAGGAAAAGAACACAGGGACAAACAAAGAGGAGAAAATAGAAGAGGAGATGAGTAACAGACACGAGTTCGACGAGGAAGAGGTGATGGTGGAAAACTATCATCATGAAAATCACTCCTTTCCTGAGGGAATGACGGCTACACTGAAATTTATGATTCGGAAGCCAGAAGGGACAACCCCTATGAAAAACATCTCACCATCAGTGTTTCCTCGCTTCCATGGAAGGGAGGCAGAAGATCTAGACGAATTCCTTTTTGAATTCGATATCCTCTGTCGCAGCTATGATTATGTCACCGATGCCCAAAAGCTAAAACTTTTTCCCGCCACCCTGAAGGACAACGCATTACGCTGGTTCATGAGCCTTGGGGGAGGAACCGTTGCTAATTGGGATAAGATGAAACAAGTGTTCCTGGAGAAATATCAGGAATATTGCAACACCAAGGACAAAAGAGAGGAATTATTCAAAATGGTGCAGAAGGAGGACGAAAGTTTGGAGGATTTTGTAGAAAGGTTGCTGTACAATGTGCAAAGAGCCGGGCAGACGAACATAGGGTTGGACGTGCTCAAGATAATCTTGCTTCGTGGGATCAGGGATGATTGTTTAGACATGTTAAACCTGCTAGGAAAGGGAGATATCTCCAAAGAACCTTTTGGGAAGATTGTGGAACTATGTAAGAGATACTCCAGGGGATCTTCCAGGCACAATAAGCGGGACAAACGGGATAAGCTAGAACGTGATGTCTTTGACAGAACTCAGAAGTCGTCTAATGGAGGATCTACCCGTGCATAGATAGGCAATCTCCTTGAAAATTTTAAAACATAAATGATGAGCTCCATCTCTTCGGAGATTGATGTCCTGAAGGCAAAACAAAAACAGGCAGTGGAGGATCTCACACTAGGTGTGTTCTGTCCCCGATGTAGAAAGAATCATCCGCTGAAAGAATGCCCGCTTGACAAAGTAGAAGTATGTCAGCTGTGTGAGCTGAACCATGACATGAAAGAATGTCCCACACTTCCCCAAGTGAAGGCTATTTTGTAGGCATCAACTCCAGAAGTGGAATCAGCCTATTTCATTGCACAAAAGAAACCTTGGCAGCCTCGAAATCAAGGTATGCCTCTGGACTCGTTTCTATTTTTGAATAATATGAGCAATTGGAATAATAACATGCAAAATGTGAATACACAATTCCCTTAAAATTATGCTCAGTGGAATCCTTCCCAACCTGCAATGCAAAATTATAACTCATGGAGTCCCTGGACACAGCCACCACATCAACCTACGTCGTGGTCTCCTGGATGGAGGAACTTCCATCTTGGGAACCAGTTTCCTCAACCACCTCCACCTCAACAGTCACCATATTCTCCTCCATATCCTCAATTTCCTCAATATCCTCAATACCCACCTCAACAGTCTCAGCTGCAGCTGCAGAATAATCCTGTCCCTAATATACCAATACGGCCTCAACTGCCTGCCCAACCTAATCCTAACCCGAATAATAAAACAGTCCATCAATTGGAAACTGTCAATATGTTGGCCTACTCCCTTTCCCCTATACCTTGTAATGATATTTGTCTATGATCTAGGAAAATAGTAGAACCCGTAATTACAGCAGATCCTCCACCCTCTGTGCATAAAGAAGGAGGTAGTTCACAGCATCCATCTAATACAGTTCCTATCACTGAAGATGTTGAGCATCCCTTGGATGGGATGGCTGAAACATCAAACGATAAATCGGACAATACGCAGCCTACCCAGCTGATAAGGCAACCACCATACCCTGAGAGACTAATGCTACCAAAAGTAGGGGGGAAACCTGAGTTTAACCTCCTAGGAGAGTTAAGGAATCTTTACGTCAAAATCCCCCTTCTTCAAGCTCTTCAAGACGTGCCTATTTATGCTAGAACCGTTCGGGACCTATGCATTAAGAAACCAGGGAGGAAACCCAGAGATCCTCCCACTGTTGATGTCATAGGGAATTTATCTGCTTTGATAACAGGAAAAACCCCTGTGACCAAGTATGACGACCCTGGTAATCCTACTGTCACTGTACATATAGGACAAACGCAGATACCCAACGTGCTAGTCGACTTAGGAGCAGCGATCAATGTCATAACAATTGAGACTGTAAAGAAGCTTGGACTCACTAATTTTAGACCGACCCCTACCATTTTAGAATTGGCGGACAGATCCACCATTAGACCCGAAGGGATTCTGGACGACCTTGTCATCTCAGTAGATTCATGGGAGTACCCTGCTGACTTTTTGGTATTACAACCAAAATCACAGCTGGGGGGACACCCATAGATCCTGGGGAGGCCTTGGTTGGCCACAGCTGATGCTTACATCAGCTGTAGATCAGGGTCCATGACTATATCTGACGGTACGGAGACTAGAAACTTCACCCTGTATCCTCCAACTCGGACAAGTCTAGAGGCTGAGACTTACCTTTGGATAGAGCAGGAGGAGGAGGAGGATGTTCAGCCACTATTAACTATAGGGAAGGCCTTAACTTTTAAAAATGAAACAGAAGACTATGCTATCAGTAATTTTATTAGTGAACCTGCTTCAGTGGATAAAGAGGTCTATCAAATCCTGAACATTACCCTTGGTAAGGAAGAACAAGAAAATCTTACGGAAGAAGCACTAGTTGGTGACACAAACATAATCCCAGTTTTGAAAAATTCAAAAAAAAGTATCCCTATTGAGGTAGAGCCTGGAAGGACTTTGAATATCAACCCTAGTCTCTCCTCAGAGGAACAGAGGCACCTAATCAGTCTCTTGAAGGAACACAAGGGGGCGTTCGCCTGGGAGTATACAGACATGAGGGGTATTCCCTCTAATCTGTGCACCCACCATATTTATATTAAAAATGACTCCCGGCCTGTGTGTCAACCCCAATGACGCATGAACCCCAATCTGAGGGATATAGTGAAGGAAGAAATCCAGAAACTTTTGGAAGCAGGATTTATATATCCCATTTCAGATAGTGAGTGGGTTTCTCCCCTCGTAATTGTGCCCAAGAAAAATGGTAAATGGAGGGTCTGTGTCGATTATAGGGAACTGAACAAAGCCATGCAAAAGGATCATTTCCCTTTTCCCTTTATTGACCAAGTACTTGATACCCTATCAGGGAAGAATTTCTTCTCCTTCCTAGATGGGTTCAGCGGGTACAACCAAATTAAGATTGCTCCTGAGCACCAGGATAAGACCACCTTCACTTGCCCCTGGGGAACGTTTGCCTACAGGGTGCTTCCTTTTGGTTTATGTAACGCACCTGCAATGTTTCAAAGAGCTGTAATTGGCATATTATCTTAATTAGTTAATGATAGTATGGAAGTCTTTATGGATGATTTTACTCCCTATGGCAAGGATTTTGAGGAAGCACTGGAAAATTTAAAGAAGGTTTTAATTCGCTGCGAACAGACTCGGCTCTCATTAAGCACTGAAAAGTTCCATATGATGATGAGTGAAGGGGTGGTATTAGGGAATTTCATCTCTACCAATGGCATTCAGGTGGATCCTTCAACAATCAAGGTGATAAAAAATATACCGACTCCTTCAACTCAGAAAGAGGTGTGAAGTTTTCTGGGACATGCTGGATATTATCGGAGGTTTATAGAAAACTTCTCCAAACTTGTTTCTCCTTTTTTTTCTCTGTTAATGAAGGATGCACAGCTTGTGTGGAGTGAAGCATGCCAGACAACGTTTGATAAGCTTAAGGAGAAGCTGTCCACAGCTCCTATCCTAAGGGGACCAAATTGGACCCTACCCTTCCACATTTCCTCAAATGTTCTGATACCGCCATGGGAGCAGTATTAGGACAGCAGGATGGTCAAGCACCTTATGCCATCTATTATGTTAGTAAAAACTTAGCCCCTGCTGAACTTAATTATACTGTTACCGAAAAAGAATTCCTTGCTATTGTTTACTCTATTAATAAATTTCGGCATTACATTACTGGGTATCCTACATTTGTGCACACTGACCACTCTGCCATTAAATATTTAATGAACAAACCTGTCACCAATGCCAGAGTAACCAGGTGGATCTTGTTATTGCGGAATTTGATATTACCATTATAGATAAACGTGGAAAAGAAAATGTTGTTGCAGATTTTTTATCTCGTTTTACTAACAGTGATGACAGTTTGCCTATTGAGGACTCTTTTCCAGATGAACATCTATTTGCACTTTCAGCTCATTCCCCCTGGTATGCAGACGTCGCTAATCATTTGGTTGCAGGAAAGCTCTCGCCACACATGTCCAAACGAGAAAAGAGAAAAATCATCCAGCAAAGTGTCAGGTATTGTTGGCTCAATGGTCATCTCTTCTACACAGGGCCTGATCTTGAGATTAGGAGATGTGTAATGGAAGATGAGATATTTCACATACTGAAAGCCTATCATGATGGATCTTGTGGGGGACACTTTGCAGATAAAAGAACATGGCGTAAAGCGCTGCGGATGGGCTACTATTGGCCGACTCTGTTTAGGGACGCTAAAAGGTATGTTCAGTCCTGTGACAGCTGCCAAAGGATGGGCCAGCCTAATAAAACAGATCAGATGCCTCTACAACCTCAAGTAGTAGTTGAACCATTTGATAGAAGGGAACTAGATTTTGTTGGCCCTATCATCCCTCCTTCCAGACAGAAAGTTTACATTCTGGTTTGTACTGATTATATGACCAAGTGGGTAGAGGCTGTAGCTTTGGCTAAGGCTAATGACCAAGCGGTGATTGATTTTCTGTACAGTGAAATCTTTACCCGCTTTGGGGTACCGAAGTAAGTAGTTACCGATGGGGGGCCACAATTCATCTCACACCAATTTGAATCCTTCCTCCGAAAGTATCATGTGTAGCATAGGGTGGCTTCACCTTACCACCCCCAGGCCAATGGTCAAGTGGAAAGTACTAATAAATTTATTGAAGCAATCTTTACTAAAACAGTTAAGAGCCATCGAAAGGATTGGGCTGACAGGCTTCCGGAATCACTATGGGCATATCGCACAACTTGGCGCAACACCACAAGGTTCTCTCCCTATGATCTAGTGTATGGGAAGAGTGCCATCTTTCCAATTGAGTTTGAGATCAAAACCCTGAAAACAGCCACCGAAATGAATCTGGATGTAACAGAAGCCCAAAAGAGAAGATTGAATCAACTAAACGAATTGGATGAGAAACGGTTAGCTGCAGTAGACCAGACTGTGTTGCTTCAGCAACAGAGATCCAACTGGCATGACCGATTTATTAAAAAGAAAATATTCCATGAGGGAGACTGGGCACTACTATATGACTCCAGGTTCAAAAGGGATTTTAAAGGTAAATTACGTACAAGATGGCCGGGTCCATATTTGGTCGACAAGGTATTTGACAACGGCACTGTCCGTCTGGTGACCATCGATGAAAACCGTATACCATTACTTGCTAATGGCCACAGACTGTGACTGTATCGTAAGCCTATTTTGAAAGATGCATTCATTTCGCAAATTGTCGTCGATCCAGATTATCAGCTGGCACCAGAGCAGGAATTTCTCTCTGCCTTTGCCAATCCTTAAACTGAAAATCGCATTTTGAATTACTATACATAAATCATTTTCTTTCTCTTCTGCTGTAGCGTATAATTGTTTTTTTTTCTCTTTGCATTTGATCTTTTCATTTGTTGTTGTTTTCCAAAAATTTCCAGGGAAGCGCCAGGGGAATGACCAGATTGGGCCTGTCAAACGAGAGTCGTATTCCTATGCCTTCCTGTGTTGTATTTCCCTTTTTCCTTAAAAAAAAAAAAAATTCCCTGCAGCTGCAACATCTTTTCCCGCAGCTGCGATATATTTCCCGGCAGACGTAAAACCCTTTTTCCCAGCAGCCGTGACCAACTTTCCCAACGGCTGCAACATCATTTCCCAGTGGCTGCAACATCATTTCCCAGCAGCTGCAATATCATTTTCTCGGCAGCTGTAAACCTTTTTTCCCGGCAGCCGTGAACCATTTCCCAGCGGCTGTAATATTATTTCCCGGCAGCTGCAACAACTTTCCCAGCGGCTGCAATATCGTTTCCCGGCAGCCGTAAAACCTTTTTCCCGACAGCTGTGAACCATTTCCCGGCAGCTGCAACAACTTTCCCAGCGGTTGCAACATCTTTTCCCGGTATCCGTGAATCATTTCCCAGTGGTTGCAATATCGTTTCCTGGCAGCCAAAAAACCTTTTTCCCGGCAGCCGTAAAACCTTTTTCCCGACAGCTGTGAACCATTTCCCGGCAGCTGCAACAACTTTCCCAGTGGCTGCAACATCTTTTCCCCGCAGCCGTGAACCATTTCCCAGCGGCTGCAATATCATTTCCCGGCAGCCGTAAAATCATTTTCTCGGCAGCCGTGAACCATTTTTCGGTAGCTGCAACATATTTTCCGGCGGCTGCAACTTATTTCCTGGCAACTGCGACGTATCTCCCGGCGCCGTAAAATTTTTCCCTGACAGCCATGACTTTTTATTTCGAAGGCCGTAAAGCCTTCTTCCCGGCTGCCGTGAACCATTTTCCGGTGGCTACAACATATTTTCCGGCGGCTGCGACATATCTCCCGGCACCGTAAAACTTTTCCCTGACAGCCGTAATTTTTCCCGATCTCATAAATCCTTTTCCTGGTGGCTGTGAATCTTTCCTGGCGGCTGCAACATCTTTTTCGTCGGCCGTGATATCATTTCTGGCAACTTGCATTGGTAACTCCTGTGTTAACAGAAGAATTGCTCCAAACCTGCTAAAATATGGCTCGGATTCATCCTAGTCGTGCCGGCGAATTCATCATTCCGACCCCGAGGACACGATGGTTTGTGTTTCACTGGCGGAAGGAATTATTGCATTATCCTGGTCATCATGATCAGATTTATCACTGTGCACGAGTTTGGTTCCGCAACGTCACCAATTGCATGCTCCACCATTCTCCGCAGGATATCTGACGCACAGTCTCATGAGGTATAGCTTTCATTTATCACTTGATTAAGTGTTGATATAATTGAACAATATCAGTCGTACCTTTATACGTATCACCATTATGCCTAATTAGACCTTTCCCTCGTACAACGTAAACATTAATAACTGCCACCTTCCCCAATTCAGAATGGAAATTTCGAACGTTTTTCTGTGCTCAACTTTCCAAATTTGTCCATTTCCTCAACATCTCCGCTCAGCGATTCATGCATCCTCTGTGCTGCAACTTCTATTCTCGGATTCTGTCATCTGTGGGATAGCAAATTCAACTTGCAGCCAGGACCATGGGGATTCCAGTTCGTCATGAACCTTTGAATACACAGGAACTTAGGAAAAATCTTTAGGTTCTTGCCATCTTTCAAGCCGCCGACTGGATCAAATTTTTTGAGCGACTAGATGGATTCAATCAGGAAGCAGCCTTGCAATTTGCTTTAAACCTCACCAAAACTCACTCCAAGGTGTGGGGGCTGCTCATAGAAGTCTCCGAGGCCATTATATCTGAGGTTACTGCCATCCCGCAGGTGGGAAGGGCATGGTTTAACCGACGAGTCCCCACGACGACTGCACGGGAAGCATTTTTACTGGAGGGGGAGCAAGTTCAATCATCCAGAAGAGGGATCGCACTGCACTCATTGTCGCGGCCATGGTACCAGGTTGTTGTCTTTCTCAAGAAGTGCATCACTTGTGAAGGTAGATACCAAACTATTTATAACTCTGAACTCCCTTTACTTTCTCATCTCCGCCATGGCATTTTATTGAACAATCCATATTATCTACTGCATGACTTGCGTCATATGGTGGCATTTGTCCAGTCTGCTAAGCACCCACTTTCCTCCCTCACCCACCATGGCCTTATCAAATTAATAATTGTAAGAACCCTTGCCCAGCATCATATAACCTAGGAGCAATTCACAGCTCGAGCTCAGCAACCCGCTCCCTTGCAAATTGTCCCATTACAGCAGGTATGAGTTCCACCACAGCAGGAGAACCGAAGTCCCTCCACTGAAGTTGGGGGGGGGATGAAATTGAAGAAGAATAGCAACCGGGGGCACAAGCAGATCCATTGGGGGGGATGAAACTGCATTAGAAGAAGAGCCATTGGGGGAGGATGTAGATAAAAATCTTGTGGAAAACCCAGATAATAGGGCAGCTCCGACAGCAGAAGGTTAAATTGGAGCAGCATTAAATGCTGCAACAATTGAACCTGAAGGTGACAGAGCCAGGGAAATAGAAGAAAACATTGAGCTGGTAACTATTGAATCCTCACCTGAGTGAGTAGGAGGAGCTTTAATTGAAGAAGAACAGCATGAGGAGCAAGAAAACATTCCTTCGACCTCAACTATGAATCCCTATATACCAGCTCCACAAAAGAAAACACCACAAAGGAAAAGAAAGAGATCAATCAATGAATTTAACATAACCTCACCAATTAGAAAGAAAAGAACTAGATCAGCTACAGTAACAGAGGCAGCCAAAAAAAGATGGGAAACCTTAGAGGCACAGGTTGAGCCCCCGATCCTTGTACCGAGACCAATGGATGCTCCACAAAGGCCAGTTGAGGAAGAACCCGGAATTGAAGGACTTTTGGCTGAGAACACACTGTTAAAAGAGGACCTCCAAGTACTTCGAAGGGAATTGGAAACCTGGAAGGAAACCTGCAGAAAACTAGGTGAAAGGAAACTGTATACATTGGTAGAGGTTGCAAACCAACTGGAGGAATCAAACTCTACCGAGCCTGGCAAGGAAGATGAACAAGTAATCTGTCCCACCTGTGGAGAAATCTTTAAGGAGGCAGGCCACAAGATTATACTTCATACCTGCTCAGCACAACAGCCCGTGCCCACAATAGAGGAAGCTGCAGAAAAAGAAGATGTTGCCACACAAGAACCAACATCTTTAACCATCCTTGCTGAAGCTACCACCAATCCTGTGACAGAGGAGCTAAGGGATGAAATCATGTATGATGATGGGGATAAAGAATATACTGTAACCCCAGAATGCTCCCACGACACAGAGATTATAGAGCAGATGGGAGAAGAACCTGGAATGGAGGACACTCTGGAGCTTGATAAAGAATATACTGTAACCCCAGAGTGCTCCCATGACACAGAGATTATAGAGAAGATGGGAGAAGAACCCGGAATGGAGGACACTATGGAGATTAATGAAGAATTCTATACTGTAACCCCAGAATTCTCCCACGACACAGAGATTTTAGAAGCTGAGCCACAAAGACAAGACATTGATAAACTTGAACAGGCTGTTGTAACACAAGAACCAGCAAACCTGAGTAAACTTGTCCAATTGGTCGAATAGATGGGAGAAGAACCTGGGATAGAGGACACTCTGGAGTTTAATGAAGAACTCTGGGTTGTAACCCCAGATGGTTCCCATGACACAGAGCTCATAGGAGAAGCATTGCAACAACAGGAGGATGAAGAGGAAAGCCAGATGTTGCTACACAAGAACCAACATCCTTGAAGGCTACAGCAGGAACTCCTGAATTTCAATTAGAAGATAACCCTGGAATGGATATCATTCCCGATACGCAGTGGAGTGAGGATGAACAAGTACAGACACAATCCTCAAGTGACACCGAAATCTTGGAGGAGCTGCACAATGAGAAAGATATCCAATCTCAGCAGCAGCAGGACAAAGAAGACATTGTTACACAAGAACCAGTGTCTCTGAAAGTAATGAAGGTAGCTGCTGAAGAGAGTCTAAAGGATGTTGCTGTTACACAAGAACCAACAACTCTCATATTAGACTTAGATGTGCTGGAAGACACTGTCCCACAAGAACCAATGCTTCTACCTCCTAGAAATGTCATTGATTTGGACTCAGATTAGGATTTCCTTTCAAGTCCTCCCCAGGCACAGCATATAATGAGACTGCAGGAAGAAGTGATTTCCATTTGCACCAACTACATTTCCAGACACCAGCAGGTAGCATTGGAAGGGAGTAAGCACAGATGGAAGGCTGCCTCCTCTGCACTTAGAAGCCAAGATCCTTATTATTTCAAGAATTTCAAACAGGCACTTTCCAGATTCAATGGCTATGTGGGAAGTATGAGGGAGAATGGAGTTAATTGGTTGGGTTTGAAATTCAATTTCCCCCTCATTTGGTGGCCAGCAAAACCATATAATATGGATTTTTCCTTGACTAGGGCAGGGGAGCAGTGATACTGGAAATAGAGCTCAGTACAGGACTCAGATTCTGAATGATGCAGGTTGTTGCATGAGGACATGCAACAGGATAGTTGGGGGGAGATGTTGAGCCCAGAATTGGCCCCTTTTAATCATCCTCGATCACCTTTTCTTCCCCTGTTCTACACCATTTAGCATGCTAATCAGACCTGTTGTCCTCACTTTATTCCCCCAAGCTGCCAAGGTATGACTGATCATTGCTTTATCTTATTAATGCTTATGATTGTGATAATTAAGGTTGTGTATCTCTCAATTGTGCTAACATGTTATGATTTATGAAGGTAGTTTGAGATAAGTGGACTGCAGGAAGGTGGGGATGAACAAGTCTTGAAAGGAGGGATGTTCGCTGTTTAAAAGGATCCTCGAGGTTCCAATCATCAATTAGTGCACGTGGTTCTAATGCAACATTCTAGACAAAGCTGTGATAGGGCAGCTGTAACAGAATGCGCTATAATTGGAGATATTTAAGTTATTGCTGCTCGAGTATAATTGTGATCTGGAAAGATCGCCACTCCTGGGCCAATCAACAGCTTTCTCACATTTTTTCTATGTCTTTGCTATGCCACGTTTGTAACAGCTTGTATTATTTAGGGCGCTTGAAGATCAGAGATTTTCATGGCTTCCCGTTAATAGGATCAGATGTTATGATCTGCATGTATAAATATGGGGAGTTTTCTCGACCCAGGGGGTTGAACAACGGAGAATTCATTCATTGTATTAGCAGTGGGAGCAATTTGTGTAATCATCCTTTCATTAATATAAAGAGTTACCTCTGAGTTAAAGGAGTTTTACGTTGTTCATCCAGCATCTTTGTGTGAAGGCTGGGGCCGTCTTCCACATAGTTTGCTAAGTTAAAATAGGACTTTTTGATTTATTATTGTGTGATGTTTTGTTAATGATATTTCCTCTGTACGCAGCATTAGTAAGTGTGGATTTGCAGTATAATTCGGATTACATTTCCTTGAGATTGGTAAGTGGTACAGAGTGACAGTCGACTGAGTAGGAAACTTTCTTCATGCAATTCGTGTGATAGTTGTACACAGCTTTGTTTATCCTGCAGTTTAAGTTGTTATCCCATGAATCTTTGCACTTTATCTTTCCTGTTATGATTGTTGATTTTCATTCCTGCAATTCAATCTCTTAGAGCAGTTGAACTCAATATTTTTCAATTGAATTCCTAGGTTAATATTCAGTTTATGCTTATGGTTTTTAAGAGTGATTAGATTGAATAGGTGAGTTACTTGTTCTGGGATGTGAATAGGATTTCTTTTTATCTGCAATTGTAGTTGAATCTTATATCATTTCTTGTAGATTGAAATTATAGCATGTAGAAGACAATTGGGATTACACAGATTCTTGGGATGGACATAGTTGTTAGAGGATAACGTATTCAATTATGGTGAATTGGTGTTTAAGCATAGACTGTGCATTTATCCTTCGAAATAAAATACTTTCTCGGGTTGACAATAAATCTCATATGCTCTGTATGTTGGAATAATTTATCTGCATATTGGGTGCTCGACAGTCAGCAAATCTGCAATCTGCTCATCCGTCGCAACATACAGGAGCTTCATAGCTCCTCTTTGCACCATATCCCTGATATAGTGATATTTGATCTCTATGTGTTTCGACCTGTCATGAAACACTGGGTTCTCGGATAGCTTCACACAACTCTGGTTATCACAGAAGATACCAGTAGCATCCAATGGGAGATCAAATAACTCAGACAGTAGCTTCCATAGCCATACTGCCTCATAACTAGATGAACAGGCTGCAACATACTCTGCCTCAGCTGTACTCAGTGCTACGCAGGACTGCTTCCTGCTAAACCAAGAGATCACTCCTGATCCCATACTGAAGCAGCACCCAGATGTGCTCTTCCTATCTGCAGCACTGCCTGCCCAATCTGAATCAACATAACCCTGCAGGTTAAAATTTTGATTCGCTTCATACTTGAGCCCATAATCCACTGTACCTTTCAGGTACCTCGAAATATGCTTTAGAGCAACCAGGTGAACACTCCTCAGATCTATCAGGAACTGGCTCAATGTGTTCACCGCAAAGCAAATATCTGGTCTCATGTTCGTCAGGTACATCAAGGACCCAATCATCTGACGATACATAGAGACATCAACCGGCTCAAATGAAGCATCACATAGAAGCTTCAGATTCGATGCCATAGGTGTGGCCATGGCCTTGCAATCCATCATCCCAAATCTCTTCAGGATATCTACTGTGTACTTCCCTTGACCAAGGAATATTCCACCTGCACTCTGCCACACCTCCATACCTAGGAAATAGTGCATCATTCCCAAATCTTTCATATCGAACTTGGCAGCAAGCTTTCTTTTAGTATCTGCAATCAAGTTCTAGGAGCTTGCTACAAGCCATACAAGGCTTTCTTCAATCTGTACACATGTGACTCCCTGTCAAGTCTTGGGACTGCATCCCAAACATCTTCTTCATGACCAACAGATCATGGCATTCCATTTCTTCATCCCAGATCCTGGGAACTTCAATATCTTCAATATATATCTTTGTTGTTGGAACAAATGTTGTAGTCCTTTTGTAGGTGAAGATATACGGTCTTTCCTACAAAACAAGTTAAATTGCATGATTAGAAACATCTCATAATTTTCAGAACAAATTCTTTACACATAAAGAAATATGTCATGCAGTCATGCAATTATCTTAGCCAATGCTTCAATACAACATTTATCCATGTTCCACAACTTTCTAGATGCCTTCCAGTCTCTACCAAAACATTGTTAAGAGTTTGCACTACTCCCAACATGTCAGCAAAGAGGTTTCATTCTAGATAAGTAGCACTGGGATGTTGTACAGTTCCATAGGCCACTTACCCATCACATGAATATTAGTAGTATACTGTTCATTAATGCAATCATTCTAATATGCACAATACATCTCCTAAGTCTATAAGCATAATATTATTTAAACAAACAAAATAGACAAGAAATGATAATAGAAATACTTATCTTTGTTTGTTTGTTGGGTGGACTCCCTTTGAGTCTTTGCTTCCTGGCAGGAGCTGCTGAAGTATGCTCCCTCTTGATCTTTGCTTCCTAGATTACCTGTCCTTGAACTTATATTCATCCTTGCTGACATCAATCTTCTTGAACCCTGGAAAGTATATTCTATAATCCTTTGAGCTTTCACTGTAACCCACAAAGATACCCTTCTTTCCTGAAGGATCTAGTTTAGTCCTCTTTTCCTTTGGGACATGAGTGTATACTGGACAACCAAATATTCTGAGATGGCTGACTTCAAGTTTCTTACCAGAAAATACCTCTTCTGGTGTCTTGTTGTCCAATATCTTGTGGGGTGTTTTGTTCTGCACATATACAGTTATTATAGCTGCTTCTGCCCATAGATGCATAGGTAGGTTCTGGTCATGTAGCATTGCCCTTGCTGCTTCCATGATAGTTCTGTTCTTCCTTTTTGCAACTCCATTCTGTTGAGTATTATAAGGAGCAGTCAACTCCCTCTTAATCCCTGAATCACTACAAATCTTCTTGAAGTCACTTGACGTGGATTCTCCACCATTGTCGGATCTGAATGTCTTGATCTTCTTATCAGTTTGATTCTCCATCAAGGTTTTGAATTCCTTGAATTTATCAAACACCTCATCTTTGTTCTTCAAGAAGTATACCCAATTCTTCCTGGAGAAGTCATCAATAAATGAGACATAGTAAACATACCCACTCAGAGAACTGGATGACATAGGACCACATACATCTGAGTGGATTATTTCCAGGATGTCGTTTGCCTTACTTTCACTGCTTGGGAAAGCCTTCTTAATGTTCTTACCTTTTGCACATCCTTTGCAAACACCTTCATGTTTGGTCTTGATTTCAGGAAGACCCTCTATAGCCTTGCTTGCAATTGGAAGTGCTCTATAGTGCATATGAGCAAGTCTTCTATGCCAAAGTTCACTTGGCTCCATGGATTCATGCACCATGGCATGTTCAGGTTGTCCCTTCAATTTATACAAACCTCCCTCTTGCTCTCCAATCACTACTGCATCATCCATGGTCTTTCCCTTTGGCCACATTAGGACTTGGCCATCCACAAATGCAGCCCTCATACCTTTTGCATCCAATGCAGAGATTGAGAGTAAGTTCTTCTTGAGCCCAGGTACATAAAGAACTTCTTTCATCTTCAAAGATTTTCCAGAATCTAGGTTGTAAGAGGCTTCACCACTTCCTTTGATTGGGTATTGATAATCATCCCCAAGTTTCACCTTATGGGGTGATTCATGTTCAGATAGATTCACAAAAGATTCCTTAAACCCAGTTATGTGTTTGGAAGCCCCACTATCAATCAACCAATCATTACAACCATGGGAGATGGTACCTGTTGTTGGTTGTGGAGCCAGATCTTCTAGTCTCATAGATGATATTGTATTAGCCGTGTTTGTACCCCAGTTCTATATGATGTGTAGGTGGACTGTACACTCACCCCAGCGGGGGGGGTGTGGGGGGGTGTGGGGGGGCATCGCCCCCCCATGGGGTTCCAGGGGGGCCCATCCCCCCTGGCTGGGGGGTCCGGGGGCAGTGCCCCCGAGAAATGGGGGTTCGGGAGCAACGCCCCCGAAGAAAATTTTTGGGGTTGTTTTCGCCAGCTGTTTTGCGGGCCCATGGTTTTGGGTATCCCGTGGTATTTTCCCATTGTATTTCCCTTATAAAAGAAAGACATTGTAATACGGCTAGGGTTGATGTATTAGGTTTTATGCATTGTAAAGATCTTTGAGATCTGGAGAAAGACTGTAAAACAGAGAAGAGGAAGTGCAGCGGTTGTGCTGCAGGTTGTATCCCTTCGACTTGCTGGACAATAATAATAATAAGGACTGGCAAATTCAGTGTGGACGTAGCCCAAGTTGGGTGAACCACAATATATCTGTGATATATCTGTGTCTCTCTTGTAATGTGTATGTGTGATTATATTTGCATTTCTGTTTATTGTTATTGCTCTGCGATCCTGTTTTTCTAACAATTGGTATCAGAGCCAAAGGTCTATTTGGCAGTTAAACCCGCAGGAAGCTAGGGTTTTTGGTTCGAGTGGGAGCAATGGCAGAAGAAGGAAAGTTTAAGGTCGAAAAGTTTAACGGCCAAAACTTCGGGTTATGGAAGATGCAAATGGAGGACTATCTGTACCAGAAGGATCTATACCTACCGTTGGGAGGAAAAGCAAAGCAGCCGACGACTATGAAGGACGAAGAATGGGTGGTTCTTGACAGAAAGGCTCTGGGAACAATACGGTTGAGCCTGGCTTCGTCGGTGGCTTTCAATATCTCAAAAGAAACGACAACAGAGGGTTTGATGAAAGCATTGGGTAAGCTGTATGAAAAACCCTCGGCTTCCAACAAGCTATTTCTAATGAAGCGTTTATTTAATATGAAGATGTCTGAAGGTGGATCTGTTACTGATCATTTAAATGAGTTTAATACGGTTGCAAATCAGCTAAGTTCTGTAAGTGTGAACTTTGATGATGAGGTTAGGGCTCTTCTAATCTTGTGTTCATTGCCAGAAAGTTGGAATAGCTTGGTCATGGCTGTAAGTAACTCTGTCTCTGGTTCAAACACCTTGAAATTTGATGATGTTATTGGTGTTATTCTTAGCGAGGAAATGCGAAGAAAAAGCACAGGTGAGACATCAGGTAATGCATTGACCATGGAGAGCAGAGGAAGACAAAAGGAGAGAGGAAAGAGCCAAGGTAATCGTGGAAAGTCTAAAACGGGCAGATCTAAGTCCAGGCTGGGAAAGATAGAGTGCTGGAACTGTGGAAAGAAAGGACATCTAAAGAAAGACTGCAAATCTCTAAAGAAGAAAGGAGATGCACAGAAGGAAACTACCCAGGAAGCAAATGTAGCAGGTGATGTGTTACAAGATGCTTTGATTCTTGCATTAGATAATACTAGTGATTATTGGGTAGTAGATTCAGGAGCTTCATGTCATGCTACACCCCATAGGAAATACTTTCATGAGTATGTTCCTGGCGATTTTGGACATGTTTTATTGGGTGATGATGAGCCATGTAAAATTGTTGGAATGGGTAAGGTATGGATAAAAGTTAAGAATGGAACTGATTGGTTGTTGAAAGATGTTAGGCATATTCCTGCTATGAAAAGAAATCTGATCTCAACAGGGCAGTTGGGAGATGGCGGCTGTCTATCTACGTTCGGAGAAAAGTGGTGGAAGATCACTAAAGGATCAATGGTGATAGCAAAAGGAGACAGAGTAGGTACGTTGTATTTATGTCCTCATAATACTGACCATTCTATCTCTTTAGCTTCCACAGGAACAGATACAGAATTGTGGCATCATAGGCTTGGCCACATGAGTGAGAAGGGGATGCAGATTCTCCACTCAAGGAAGTTGCTGCCGGATTTGAAGCAGGTAAGTTTGGAATTTTGTGAAAACTGTGTTTATGGAAAACAGAAGAGAGTCAGATTTCTCAGGGTTGGGAAACAGAAGAAGAATGAAAAATTAGAGCTTGTGCATACAGATATATGGGGACCGGCTCAGGTACAATCTCTTGGTGGCTCTCATTATTATGTTACATTTATTGATGATGCAACTAGAAAAACTTGGGTTTATTGCATTAGATAGAAATCTGATGTGTTTGCTACTTTTAAGAAGTGGAAAGCTTTGGTTGAGAATGAGACAGGAAAAAGGTTGAAGTGTCTCAGATCTGATAATGGAGGTGAGTACTGCGGCAAGGAGTTTGATAGTTACTGTTCATACCATGGGATTCGTAGAGAGAAGACAGTCCCAGGAACACCACAGGAAAATGGTGTGTCAGAAAGGATGAACAGAACGATCATGAAGCGTGCAAGGTGTATGCGACTGCATGCAGGGTTGCCCTTACAGTTTTGGGCAGATGCTATAAATACTGCTGTTTATTTAATAAACAGAGGACCTTCAAGTGCTTTGGATGGTGGTATTCCAGAGGAAGCATGGACAGATAAAAAGGTAAACTACTCATTTCTGAGAACGTTTGGTTGTGAAGCATTTGTCCATATTGATAAAGAAAATAGAACAAAGCTTGAAGCAAAATCCAAGAAATGTACCTTTATTGGATATGGGGTTGATGAATTTGGTTATCGTTTATGGGATTATGAAAATAACAAAATCATCAGGAGTAGAGATGTGATATTCAATGAAAAGGTCATGTATAAAGATCAGTTGCAGGGAAAGAAACAGGAAAAGGAAAGCACAGAGTACATAGTGCTTGATGAAGTTAAAGAAAATGAAGTTCCGAAGGTGCCAGAAAATCAAGAGCAGCAGCAAGTACCCGAAACTCCTGCAACTGTAAGAAGATCTACCAGGTTAAGTAGACTCCCTGAACGATACTCTCCTTCAATGTATTATTTATTGATGACTGATTCTGGTGAACCAGAATGTTATGAAGAAGCAATGCAGGTGGAAACTAGAAAGAAGTGGGAGCAAGGCATGAATGAGGAGATGGACTCATTGGTAGGAAACCAGACTTGGGATTTGGTTAAATTGCCTGCTGGTAAAAGAGCATTGCAAAACAAATGGATTTATAGGTTGAAGGAAGAAGAAGGAGGTAAGAAGCGGTACAAAGCCATACTTGTTGTAAAGGGGTTTGCACAGAAGAAAGGTATAGATTTTGATGAAATATTTTCTCCTGTTGTAAAGATGACTTCAATTAGGACTATCTTAAGTCTAGTGGTGGTAGAAGATTTGCATCTTGAACAATTAGATGTAAAAACAGCTTTCCTCCATGGGGATTTGGAGGAAAAAATATATATGCAGCAGCCACAAGGGTATGAAGTCAAAGGTAAGGAGGATCTGGTATGCAGGTTGAAAAAGAGATTGTATGGCTTGAAGCAAGCTCCAAGGCAATGGTATCTAAAGTTTGACAGGTTTATGACAGAACAAGGTTATAGTAGATGTCATTCTGACCACTGTGTTTATTTCAAGAAGCTAGACAATGGAAGATATATTATCTTGTTATTGTATGTGGATGACATGCTTGTTGCAGGGTCTGACATGCAGGATATAAATGTACTCAAAAGGAAGCTAGCTAATTCATTTGCGATGAAGGATTTGGGTGCTGCAAAGCAAATCCTTGGTATGAGAATAATGAGAGACAGGAAAAATCGCAAATTGACATTGTCTCAAAGTGAGTACATACAAAAGGTGTTGGAGAGGTTCAGAATGCAGAATGCAAAACCTGTAAGTACACCTTTGGCTAGCCATTTCAGTCTAAGTAAGGAAATGTGTCCCAAGACACAAGAAGAGATAGATTACATGTCCAAGGTTCCCTATCAATCAGCAGTTGGCAGCTTGATGTATGCCATGGTGTGCACAAGACCAGATATTGCACATGCAGTGGGAGTTGTGAGCAGATATATGAACAATCCAGGTAAAGAACATTGGAAGGAAGTACAGTGGATTCTCAGGTATTTGAGAGGCACTACCACTGAGGCATTATGTTTTGGAGGTTCAGACACTATTCTACAGGGATATGTTGATGTAGATATGGCAGGTGACAAGGATAGCAGGAGAAGTACCACAGGGTATGTGTTTACTGTAGGTGGAACAGCAGTAAGCTGGATTTCGAAACTACAGAAGGTTGTTGCACTTTCAACAACAGAAGCAGAGTATGTTGCCATTACAGAGGCTAGTAAAGAGATGATTTGGTTGCAGAGGTTTATGGAGGAAGTGGGTAAGAAGCAGAAGGATAGCAGACTGTATAGTGACAGCCAAAGTGCCATTCATCTTGCAAAGAACTCAGCATTCCATTCCAGGACTAAACATATACAGCTCAAGTACCATTTCATACGCTCGGTTCTGGAAGATGAACTGTTAAAGTTGGAAAAGATACATACTAGCCAGAATCCTGCAGACATGTTCACAAAGGTAGTGACCAGAGAGAAACTGAGTTCGTGCTCGGTTTCAGTTGGCCTTCTAGCATGAAGGTGAAGAGGAGAAATTTTCCAAGTCCAAGTCCAGCAGCGGTGGAGTTGTTGTGATCAGTATCCAAGTGGGAGATTGTTGGTTGTGGAGCCAGATCTTCTAGTCTCATAGATGATATTGTATTAGCCGTGTTTGTACCCCAGTTCTATATGATGTGTAGGTGGACTGTACACTCACCCCAGCGGGGGGGTGTGGGGGGGCATCGCCCCCCCACGGGGTTCCAGGGGGGCCCATCCCCCCTGGCTGGGGGGTCCGGGGGCAGTGCCCCCGAGAAATGGGGGTTCGGGGGCCACGCCCCCGAAGAAAATTTTTGGGGCTGTTTTCGCCAGCTGTTTTGCGGGCCCATGGTTTTGGGTATCCCGTGGTATTTTCCCATTGTATTTCCCTTATAAAAGAAAGACATTGTAATACGGCTAGGGTTGATGTATTAGGTTTTATGCATTGTAAATATCTTTGAGATCTGGAGAAAGACTGTAAAACAGAGAAGAGGAAGTGCAGCGGTTGTGCTGCAGGTTGTATCCCTTCGACTTGCTGGACAATAATAATAATAAGGACTGGGAAATTCAGTGTGGACGTAGCCCAAGTTGGGTGAACCACGATATATCTGTGTCTCTCTTGTAATGTGTATGTGTGATTATATTTGCATTTCTGTTTATTGTTATTGCTCTGCGATCCTGTTTTTCTAACACCTGTGAGAGCAGAGATTAGAACATGCTCTTCTTCACTTGATGAGCTATCATCACTTTCTGCCCTAGCCTTCTTCTTGGGTGGTTCATCATCTTCGGCAGCATGAGCATGAAACCTTCTTTTGCTGCCCTTCTTCTTCTTCCTGGAGTTGTTGTTATTATCCCTTTTGTTCTTGGGACAATCTGAAGCAAAGTGACCCTTCTCATTGCATGTGAAGCATCTTAGGTCCTTTTTACTCTTTTGATAGGATCTATTGTGGCGAGAGTGCTCCTTCTTAGTTTTGCTTCTTTTGGTGTGAGCTGCAAGAGCTTGATCTTCACCTCTCATCTTTTCCTCACGAGCTATAAGTATAGCTTCTTCTTGAGAGCATTCTTCCCGCAATCTATTGAAGGAGATCAACTTCTTCCTTGCACAAATTCCTTGAATGAAGGAGTCCCATGACCTGGGTAGGCCATTTAGAATGGTCATCACCACTTCCCCATTCTCCACCATTTCATCCACTGCTTCTAGTTGTTCCTTGATCTGGGAAACTCTTGAAAAATAAGATTGAATGGTTTCTCCACTCTTAAACTTTACTCCTTTCAATTGGTTCCGCAGGGTCATCTTCCGATTTATGTTCTTCCCTTCAAATAGCTTGGTCAAAGAGTCAAACATCTCCTTGGGTGTCTTAAGAGAAGACACATGGGGTATGAGATGGTCTTTGATAGAATTAGCAATGATTTTCTTTGCCTTGACCAAGTTCTTCTTATGCAATACCTTAGCCTCTTTATCCTCTGGGATAGAGATGTCTTCTTTCACATATCACTCCAACTCATTCTCTTCCAGGATTAACCAAATCCTATACTTCCAGGCTCGGAAGTTATCAGCCCCTTCAAGCTTATCCTTAATCTTGGTGTGGAGAGACATATTAAAGAGTACTTCAATTGGAAATAGAAAAGATTTAGGTCTTACCACTTGAAATGCTGAAAACTGGATCTGATCCCGGATTAGGGTTTGTCGAAAAAACCCTAAAAATTCAAAATGTGAATTTCAAATTTCTGAAAGGATAGAAAGATGCACTTTGATGAGTTGATCAGCCTGGTGCATTCAGAATTTGAGATCAGCAAAGTTTTACCCTTCAGATTTGCCTTTTTGTCCTCCCGGGTTCACTAGGGAGAGCCCTGAATTAGGGTTTGAGTTTCCCAGAGATCTACCTAGCCAAAAATCTCGATCCAAAGCTCTAAACTTCGATTTTTGCAAGGAGCTTCCAGCTATGTCTTCAGATTTCAGAAATTTCTATTTTTGTGGAAACCCTAATTTTTAGGGCCAAATCTGAAAATGATCAAAATTGAATTCTGATTGGACAGATAGATGCACCTTGATGAGTAGAGTCAATCTACTATACTGCTTTTCCAAAATCTGTGGAGAGAAACCCAATAAACAAGAAACTCAAGTTTCCGTCACTGCAAAATGTCTTCTTCTCAGGTTAGCTCTGATACCATGTTAAATTTTGAGCATTAATTCACAATACTCTAGGATCTTTGCTGAGAGAATAACATATACAGTATATCAATGCATGACAATCACAATATGACAAGCATCACAAGAATCAAAAGCATAAGAGACAAGAGACACAGAGTTTCTGTGGGGAAAACCCTAAGGTGAAAAACCCCACAACTTCCTCAGAGATAGAGAGAGAAATGGCTCAACCAAAGTACAGCCAAATAACACTGAGATAGTCTCCTAGTAGCAGATGATCCTCCTCCTCACTAGTGCGCCACTTTCTAAGTGAGAGTGAGTTACTTTTCCAGGTGATCTAAATAGAGATCACCTGATCTCTATTTATACTGATATGTTTTCCCAGTGACCTTATGGGGGTGACTTGTCTATCTAGGTACATCACATTATGATATATATATTTTAGGGCCGACCCCACACATGGTGGTCTAATAACCCATCGGCAAGTACACACACTTGTGACACTTGTCAATCCACATGACGACACTTCCTTATAGAGGAATAACACATCTCTATTAAGGGTACAATAAATATATATAAAATACACAGATGAAATACATTCCGAAGTTACATATACATCAACACACATCAGTGAAGGAGATAGTCGACCAGATCTGGACCACCTATGACGACTTTCAATAGCAGTACAACAAACCAGCAGTGTCTAGCTGAGGTGGCTCAGGACAAGCCACAAGTTTTTGTTTGGGGCCTATTGGCACGGGATAGATCCGCAGGAAGTGCGGAAGCCGACAGGTGCGAAAGGATCATTCCGCAGAAGAAGAACTTTTCGCCACTTTTTGCGGAAGCATAAGAATAGTTAGATTAGTCGAGTTGGTCATGTGGACCATTTTGTAATAAGATGAAAGCATATAAATAAAGCAAGATTGTAATCCTAAGGGCATCGAAGTTTTGGAGATTGATTCTATCCTTTGGGTTCGGTTGTATCTGCGATAGGATGACTTGACTGTTTCTGCGAGGTTTGTTCCGCAGGTTTTGATGAATGAATGAAGATGTTTGGTTATGATCTAAATCATGTTGTTGTGCAATGATGTGATGATAAATAATGGGTTATGTGAATGCTTTCTGTTGATTAATGCAAATATATGTTGCTATTGATTAGTGCGAATATGTTGGTATGAGATGCGAATGATTGGTTAATGGAATATTATGAATGTTGTAATCTCTGGCTAATGTGCACATATCCTCTTCATAACTGCGGAAGCTTGGTTCCAGCATCCCTCTTATTCACCTCGGGTGAGACTGCGCTTGCTTTGCAAGTGTAGCTGGAAAGGGTTACACCTTTCCGGGCCGGTGTATAAGGGAGTTAGGTTGATAGTTTGTTGGCGACAGTGCGGAGTGAACCCCTGTCGATAGACCCTGCATCAACATTTAGGGATTTCTTCACAATTCTTTCTAACATTGCTTCAATCCAACTCTAGGGACTTCCTTACACTTATCATCGCATGGTTAAGTGACCCACCATCATGGTGATCTGACCCATTATCATGGTCATGTGGACCCAACATCATTTCTTTAGGATATTCTTCACACTTATTCGGGACACTTTAGGGACTCATTTACACTCCACATCATCATGGTCATTAGGAGCTTCTCTATGGGCTTTGCAACACTTGTGTACAACTCAAAGTGACTTCCCGTGAGGGCCATGCATAAATGCTACGCCATAAGGGGACCACTTTGTATTTATGTACACTTGTGACAAGGATTCTTCTTCAAGGGCTTTCTTAGGATCATTAAGTTCTTCTTTAGGGGCTTCAAGGCTTCATCAAACATTCCTAGACAATCTATCTCTATTACAGCCACATCATCATTATCACCTTGACACCAATGGAAACACCACAGATCTCTTCACCCTTTTGACATCAATGACATCTTGTTTGACATCAATGGCGTCTTCTTCCAACATGTACTACCATTCTCTCTGCAAAATATTTGTGCATGTGTTTCCATTTTATATTGTTTCCTTCATTTTGTTCTCCAAATAATCTAGATCAACATTGTTAATGGGTAGGGAATGTAGGACTAATTCCTAGACCTAAAATTCTAGAGAGAATTGGTGTCATCCCAAGGACTTGCCTTTTCACCTAAATCTCATGTACTTGCATATCCCACTAAGCAAGAAATGATGGGATAATATCAATCAATGACTCAGCTTGACATGCATGTGAGACATGCTTTCCCAATAAGTTCATCTTGCTACTAATGGATTTTGCACTCAATTATTCAGTTCCTAATTTGTTTTGTGCAAACTTAGAGAATTTAATCCCCAAACCTACCATCAAGTCCTTAAATCCCAAACTATTATGATTTTTCTACCAAAGGGAAACAAGTCTAGTTGATTTTCTTATCATTCCTTTTTGTGGTTGTTTCTTACTCAACTCAAGGAAATGAATGGGACTTTATGATGTTTTGACTTGACAAGAACACTAAAAATATAAAGATATTGATAATTGAATAAAGGAAATTATACTAGATCTTTCAAATGACACAATGTGTTCTAATAAATTTGCAAATAACCCATGAAATAAGAGAACAATGTCCTAAAGCTTGTAATGATTTTTTTTTTCCAAACACAATACAAAACCAAAGCAAATCGACAAAGAATGAAAATGAAAGAAAAGTGAATGAAACAAGGACCATTTCTTTTTATTTTTCTTATAGATGAATGCAATTGCACTATTGAAACACATAATTAATCACCCTTCATTAAATGCAGGCCCTGATCCTCTAATAGAAATAAGAAACAAAAATTGGAAGATAGAAAGAAAGAAAACATATGAAAAATGCACCCTACAAGACTAAAATGTTACTATCCACGAGTAAATAAGTCTTGGATGCAATATTCCTTAAGGAAAGGTGCATCTAAGATGCACTTTCCAGTAAGGAAAGAAGTGTTGGATGCTTCTATTATGATAGTAAAGTGTGTCTAAACCCCTGTAATAGGCCAAAAACATGCAAAATCCCAAAATATTCATCTTTCTAAATGACACATTGGAAATCAAGCAAAGGTTGAACGGTCTACACTCCCAGGTACTCTACATAAGTTTAGAAAAACCACAAAAAACCTAATGAAAAATCAAGGAGTTTTCCCCAGTGGAGTTTCCAATTCTATTTTGGATAAAATTATCCTATTAGCTACGGTTTAAACTATCACGGATTAGATACAAAGAATATCAATCTTCTTTCCCTAAAATCCAAACATTTATAATTTGCAATCAACAAATGAGAAAGTAGCATACCTTATTTCAAAAGTTGTCCAATGCTATCATTGGCTTGCTGATCCAGTTATGCCATGTATCCCACTATACATGAGCTTTAAGACCCACAAACATATCACCAAAAATACCTTTCACAAATACAAAAGCAAATATGAACAACAATCTAACTTCTAATCAATCTATCAGGAAAAAATTACTCTCAAATTCAAATACTAATCAAAGAAGACAATGTTTAGGGGAGGGAAAGAAGAGATATCTTCATTTATAAATATATAAACAAAAATTACACACCTAATATTGTTGTCAGCACCTCTTATCACCCTCGTCTAGGTTCCTCCAATATTCTTGGGTCAGTTACAGAATCTTTAAAGCTCCAACTCCATATGCATAGGGGAAAAGGAAAAACAAGATAGTTTAAGGTCCCCAATCCTACATAGAATTTATAGAATAGAGATATATATCTTTGTGTATATAAATATCATGAACTCAAGGAACAAAAACTTGTGATTTCTCTAGTGTGAGGGTACACAAATGAATCTCTATATTTTCCTTTAACTCTAGACCTCATTTTATAGCATTTAGAAGGTGATTGAGATAGTTGGTAGTGGGTTTTTGAGGAGCATATGTGTACATCTCTCATGCATTCTACTCATAATTGCACAAAATTCCATGCATATATATTTTTCTAGGTATACACACCTTGTTGACTAGAAAGGATCATCTATGATGCGCATTTCCTCAAGGAAAGGAGAGTCTATGTGGAAACAATGGCTAAATCACCCCTTCTTCAACTGAAAATCATTGTAGCAATGGATAAAAAGGCCAAATAAGCATGGATTAATTTGTGGTGTCAAATTATGCTAGAACAAATGTCTAGTCCTCAACTTATCGAGTAGGTTAAGGGCATCAACATCATAATGCATCAATAATCCCATATCATAGGGAAGGATTTCTTATATCTAATTTGTCACTTGCTAATAGAATATGTGAGTTAGATTTCATGGCATGTTGGGTCTCTACACCTGAGTTGATTCAATTTCCTCAACCATCTCCTCATCATGTTGAGGAGGCATCTCCCCAACATCTACAAAATAGAATATAACGATAATTAGACAATTTAAACCAAATTTTAGTATAAATTACATATGCATCAAATAAAACAAAAAATATGCAACTAGATTAACCAAAACATAATGATAATATTGCATCTTGCATCTTTTTGCTCAATCTAACTAAATAAGATGTTTGAACATCCTCATTAGTCCATCCCTGCTTATGGATACTATACCACATCAAAGACATGAACTTCCTCACTAGCTAATAAATCTAATACCTATGAACTGACTTGCCTACACAACCACTTTGATTGCCCCTCTTAGGAAACATCTACTCCCACATGTGCATCCACACATTAGTCATTGACCTGGGAGGGAGGTGGTTGAATGTAGGTTTATTCACCATAAACCTCTCAATAAATAAAGTAAATAACTATGAATCAAAGGGGAAGACAATCCTCACATCAAACATAACACAAAAATTATCCAAAGGAAAACGAAATTGTCATTAAAAAACGGAAGACCACTTAGTCAATTTGGGTCGTTGAACTAAACTATATACATATTACATCAAAGGGAAACTAGTGCACTTCCAATAATAGGTATAGTGTGTTAGCATTGTGATCATGACCTATAGGCACCTAACCTTCAATGCACCAAATTAATATAAACAAAATTGGACACCATCAATCTGGAAGGCATTGGGGTCAATGATGGATGCACTAAAATATCTCTGCACATATGCCAAATGACCTTCTCATGTAATTCAAGGTGTCAGATCAAGGAAATGGGGAAAATTATATCCCCTCCTAAACAACCTAGTAATGAAACAAATATCCTCCTATTTGGGTTGCTAACATGATTGGCACCAACCCTAGATGCATGCCTAGCATGATCACAATGATGAATAAACTATGTTAATAAATGTGTGTTCCCCTTTAGGAATGTAGCCTCTTCATACAACTTTAGGAGGCCATTTTTACAAAAATAACACAAGTTTGTGATGTAAGATGAAGGGTACATATCAACCTATTGTTGTTGCTACATATCGACCCGTTGTACACACAAAATTCATTAAGAACTAAATCTATATAACGTAAATAATCTATACTAAATGACGATTTGCAATATTCATTAAAATTTGAAATTGAAATTAAATTATTAGCAAAAAAACACTTACAAAACTCACTGGTGTGCTTAATTAAAATAGATGCATCGCCCATGGTGTGTCTCTCTTATCAATTGATCATCAACATTACTCTTGATTAAATATTAATGCATTGATAAAGTCAATAAGTTTTCTCTTTTACTTTTATCAATCATCAGTGCGCCATATGTACAGAGGTGTTGACACCGCGATGGTGCACATTGTATGGAAAGACGCACAACAAATGGTACATTTGTACATTTTGAAATGCATTAACAAGACACAAAAATTTATCACTTTTGATTTTTGGTGCTCATATAATGTAACTAAACATGGGGAACGGTGCCTCATTAAATTCACAAATCACAAGTGCACTGATAAATGTGATAAAATTTTGTTTTAAAATGCGCTTAGAATACATTAGGGCATCACTCTTATTTGTCTTCAACAATACGATTTTGAGGTACAAGAGCACCGATTAATGTGTAAACATACATTTACAGGTGTGGGAAATATACATTTTAAAATTTACTTTATAATGCACTAGGTATGTACGAAGGCATGGATAAATATGTATCCGTACATTTCCTAGAGCATTAAAAATCTTTGGGTGATTTTAAAATTAAAATTGCTCACAATGGTGTGCTTATAATATATAGGAGCATCGCAACCAGTTCTTTCTAATTTATAAGAGCACCAAAAAAGTGTATGGATTTTTTTTAACTAATGCTCTCTACTTGAGTGGATGCACACCCAATGGTGTGTAATATAAATAAACATGATGCATCACACAGTTTCATGTGAGCCAAATGGATTGAACATTCTACGTGGAAATTTAAAAATAAAAATAAAAAATGTAAATTAAAGCCAAATTTAAAATTTTAATCTTTATATAAAGTAAATGGTATGATAATAATTAATTTACGAAGTCTTCTCTCTACCGAAAAATCATGGTTTTCACATAGAGAAAATATTTAAATTTGATACTATAATGAAAATTTTCAGAATGGACCAAATCCACCGTGTTTAGTGAACGAATTAAGAAATATAGTAGCATGTAGCACTAACAATGGGGAAGTGATACAAGGACGATGAACAACAGTGCTTGTATGGTTTGAAGCACTAAGGATTATGAAAATGAAATTACAATTTGTGATATCTTTTTATTTCTCTCTACCTCGATGCAGTTGATAGTAAGAGGCATTGGTGTATTCCTACATTCCAAGCACACCACTAGGGTTTCTTTTTAATTGGTGCACCATTTGTTAGTACACACTTGTATGTTATCTATTTATCAAGAGCACTGATTAGTTTCTACAATTTATTTAATTAAAATTAAATATTTAAAAAATCAAATAGACTTTATTTGGTGCTTCTTACCCATAAATGAATAGATGGGTTTATTATTTACAAATACACTAGTTGGGTTTGTTAGTGTGTCGACAAGGGAATGCACCCAAGAACCCCATATTGGAGCACAATGATAAGTTTTTATAATTTTTAAAAATAAATCTATGCTACTAACAAAATGGCTAAACCTTATCCGGTGTGTCTTATATAAGGATGTACCAATGTGTTTATTGTTTAAATATGCACTAACAAGAGTTTTATTATGAAATAATAAAATGGCCTTTGGTTCGCCTAGAAAGTGAATGAACCTTGCACCTACATGGAACTGCATTGATAAGTTTCTGTTATTATTTAAAATAAAAATCAGTATTATATAATAAAATGTCTAAACTGTTTTTGATGCATCTTATATAAGGATGCATCAATGTGCTTATGGCTTAAAGATGCATCAACTAGATTTTTATCATAAATTATTAAAAACAACCTCCATTCCATCTACATTTGAAGTGCATTGATAAGTTTTTGAAAAAATTTAAATTAAAAATAGATATTTTATATTGAAATGTCTAAACCTTGCTCAACACATCTGATATAAGGACACACTAGTGTGCTTTTAGTTTAAAGATGCATCAACTAGAGTTTTATCATGAAATAATTAAAAAAACCGTTGTTGCACTTAGAGTGGGAGTGCATGGATAAGTTTTTGTAATTTTTTTAAAATAAAAGTTGATATCATACAGTAAAATGTCTAAACCGTATTCAATGCATTTTAAATCATGGCACACCAGTGTGCTTATAGTTCTAAGATGCATCAAATAGAACATATTTAAACTGATATTATATTATAGAATAGTAATAATGAACACCAGTGTTCCTACAAATGGAATGCACTGGTGCGCTCTATATGTGAACATATTGATGTGCCAAAGTTGATTTAAGAGTACTAACCTAAAACTTTTGCTAAAACCTCTAGTCACATGCCTCCTCTAGCAACCTCCACTATAAATGGAAAAGGGATAAACTTTTTGCAAACATTCTACTAAAACCTCTACTATAAGGTGTTTTTCTTACAGTGATAAAAGCAATCTCCACCTTTGCATTACTAATTCTCCTATCATATACCCACCAAATACATCAATTTATATTTCAAAATTCTTTAGTATGTTAGGAAGAGTTAGGATCGAGGTTCAATGTGATGAACCTGCAATAATTAATTAATCCAAATACACGAGATATCAGAAATAATAGAACTCAGAATCACTTTTATATTGATCACGGGCCACTTCGAGGGGGCAACCTCCTTTGAGCAAGCTAAATACAATTAACTTCACGGTGCCTTCATAGGCCTCAACACACACTTATATACTAAGTATAGGCGCCAATACCATGGGTCAATATTATGTGTAAATACAAACTATAGGCTAAGTCTAGGAGCCAATACTATGAGTCAAAACCATGGGACATATAATACTATGGGACGACTTACAAAGCATATGTGTCCAATACTATGGGTCAATACTATGGGCGAATATAAACTATGGATCAACAAATACTACGGGACGACTTACAGAGCATATGCGTCCAACAACAATATACTAACAAAGTAAAGACATGGGTTCCTAACATCCCCTCTCCCTTAGAAAAAGCTTTGTCCTCAAAGCTTTAGATGTGGAAATTGATGCAGAATCTGAAGGAGTGGGTCCCCTGTAGCATCCTCGCCTTGCATTCCGAGCCACTGGCGCCTTTGGAGTTTCAGGGAGGATTGCATGGAATGTTGTAGATGAAGAAGAACCATATCAGTGATGTGAAAAGTGCGCTCAAAATGGTGTTGATCGGCTCGTTGTTTCAGTCGAATTATTGCCATGTGAAAATTGTCCTGCAAAATGAGAAGAAGTTGATCACGGTTTCGAATAATTGAGTCAATTGCCTGAACTGGGGAGCTGCTGAAGATGTATGGAAGAAGAACTGGTGGTGCCTGTCCAGAGACTGCTTCATATGGTGTCCTTTGAGATGTGGTACTATACCACTGGAGCGCTTATAGGAAATCCATAGAAATAGTTGTCCAAATCTGTGGAGGGATGGGTAAGGGTTCGAGCAGTCCCGAAAGGAGGGTCGTTTCACCCTTGTTGACCTGGAAAGTATCGCAGTCAACCACCATCCGTTGAATTGTCCTTTTGAGTCCCTGCCAAAAGAAGTTACATTGTTCCTGGTCATATGTTTTGAGGAACCCATAGTGCCCTACTGATGAAGAAGCATGGAGTTCATAGAAGAGATAGCCCCGTTGAACAGATTGCAACCAATTTGGAACAAGCAGAGAAATAGCTGTAAGAGAAACTGGGTCATCAAATGTGCGAGGAGGAGCATCTTCCACCATATTGTCCTTACCCTTCTGGTAAGTGATCACATAGTCATAACCCATGAGTTGGATAACCCATTTCAGGTGTGTTGGGGAGGAGACTCGTTGTTCCAGGAAATTTTCCAGACTCTGGGGATCAGTCTTGATGCAAAAATAATTCCCCAATAGGGATGGCTGCCACTTCTATACTGTATGCAAAATAGTCATCATTTCCTGCTGAGAGGTAGATGCGGCTAAATTCTTACCGGAAAGGTCTCTTGAAGGCAACAAGCTCATTGGTTCAGCAAGGACACCTGCATATCTATCCAAGGAAGTAGTGGAGACTGTTGATGGGTGCATCTGAATGGAATGGAACTGAGCGATGACACCATGTGAATTCTTCTTAAGTATTTTTTCCAAGCGATGTGAACTGATGGTGCAGAGAGACCCTGGTTGTAAGCCCATAAATTTGTGTTGTGCCCCATTGACTGAAAACTGCATCCAAAGTTCAGCAAAATCCCATAAGATGGGGCCAAGTGTGCATAACCATTGAACGCCCAAAACCATATCACATCCGCCTAAGGACAAGGCAAACATGTGAGAGCGCGGGTTATAATCTTCCATAGAGATACGCAAATTGTGACACTTCCCCTTGCAAGGTAAGGTGCCCCCATTGGCAACCATGACTTCAAATTTGGAGCAAGGATGGACAAAATAATCATCCTGTTTGGCAATCCGAGGATCAATGAAGTTATGAGTGCTACCAGAATCAATAAGTATGGTAAGAGGGAGCTTCTTGAAGTATCCCCTGACTCGCATTGTTTGTGGGGTGCTGACGCTGGTTACAGCATGGAGAGAGATCTCGGATGGGTCGTCCTGAGATGGGGTGTCAACAGGCAGGTGTTGAATGTCGACCTAGTCATCTACTGTATCTGGAGCTTCTTCATCAAGTTCTGAGGCAGGCGGAGAATCCACATCCAATATATAGAGCTTTTGTTGAACACATCTATGCCCTCGAGTGAATTTCTCATCACAATTATAACAAAGCCCTTTTTCTCGGCGTGCCTGCATCTCAATTTCAGATAATTGCTTGATAGGAGTTGGTTGAAGAGCAGGCATGATGGGAGGTCGTTGGGAACCCATATTTCTGAAGGGAACAAAGGTGGGTTTGGAGCATTGTTGAGCTGCGATCTTGTCCTCGGCCATCTTAGCCAACCCTAGGACTTCCATCATTGTGTTGGGACAAAACATTTTGACCTCTGAGCGGATTTCATCCTTGAGACCACTGATAAAACAACTCCTGCAGAATTCATCAGACAATCCTTCTGTGTGATTGGCTAGTTTCTCAAATTCCGTCTAATACTCTCTCACTGTGCCAGTTTGGTGAAGTTTAGTGAGTGCTCCTGTGAAGTCGTCAAAAGCACTAGGACTAAATCGTGGCAAACGGAGTTGGAAAAAATCTGTCCAGTTTGGCTCGGGATGAGCTTTGATGTACCAACGATACCATTAAAGGGCTTCCTGTTCCAAATGAAAGGATGCAAGTGGAAATTTTTGGACATCAAAAGTATTATGCAAACTGAAATATTGTTCTGCTCGGTATATCCATCCAGTCGGATCAGTACCATTGAAGCGAGGAAAATCAAGCTTCGGCCCACGAAAATTGCTGGAAGAAGAGAACCTGGTGGCTGCAAAAGATTCTGGCTGTCGGTTATTGTTCATGGCTGAATGCTGAAGATGGAGGCTAAGAAATTTTTCATACAGATCTTGGAGTTTGGTTTGGATGGCTGCAAGTGCTTCCTCCATGGTGTTTGCCCCTGTGCGAGTGACAACCATAACCAGTAATTTTTTTTATTTTTTTTTAGGGGGGGAAATGGATAGAAAAACACAAACACAAGCTTATTTAGTAAGGGGAAATTTGGATTTGGGAAAAACTCAGAGGGGTAATTGGGGTTTGACTAGGTTTTTGACACTTTCTGAGGGACAGGGAAGCAAAAAATGGGGATTTCAGAAGCGGGAACTCTATGGTAAAATTTGAAGGCAATCGGGTGAAAATTGAAGAAGTGATGGCAAACCCTAAAAATAGACAAATGTGGGATTTTTGGTCTTGGGAAGTGGAATTTGGGATAGGGTCTTCAGGAATGAAATATGCAGAATGGGATTGCAGGGATGTCAGTGAAGTTTCAGGGAAAACAGAGTTGAAACAAGGGAGATATGAAAAAAGAAGAAGAGGATCTACGTTTGTGAAATGAAAGTTCTCGACGTTTCAATCCTTACTGTAGGATCATCATCAGGAGACAGCGAAGTCTGAAATTTTATTTTTTTTTAGAAATGGATCGGCAACAGCGGCACGGAAGGGATCCGCAATAGATGGATCTGCAATGGCGCAGAAGGGATCGAAAACGGTTGGATCTGAAATGGCGACTAGATCTGGAACGACTTTCAGAATAGATCTGAAACGGTTGGATCTGGAGCGAAAGTGATCGGCAACAGTTCAACTAAAAATAGATATGGACCCCAGGTATGTATGGCTTCCTAACAGTTCAGGTGTTTCACTCGGCCACCAATGTTGTCTGACGGCTTGCATATTGGGGCAGTACCCCTCACTCCACGGATCAGGTAAAACTAATAACTGCTTTGCCACAAATGACAGCTCTTGGTTTACCTCACGGGTGCGAACTAGTCAATCAGGTAGGGGTCGTTGCCCTTTTCGCTAGCAGGTCCTCTCAATGGGCCAGCTACTTTGGGGTTCATGTGGTACTCCTCACAATGAGTTTTAGGGCTTATGCCCAAGTACTTCCCACAATTAAGTGGATAGGGATTATTCCCAAATCCGAAGCTGCAACAGATGCGGAAAAAAAAAATGGCAGAAATTCCACCCAACGAGCCTAAGAAAGTGCTCTGATACCATATGTGATGAACCTGCAATAATTAATTAATGCAAATACATGAGATATCAGAAATAATAGAACTCAGAATCACTTTTATATTGATCACGGGCCACTTCGAGGGGGCAACCTCCTTTGAGCAATCTCAATACAATTAACTTCACAGTGCCTTCATAGGCCTCAACACACACTTATATACTAAGTCTAGGCGCCAATACCATGGGTCAATACTATGTGTCAATACAAACCATGGGCTAAGTCTAGGCGCCAATACTATGAGTCAAAAACATGGGACATATAATACTATGGGACGACTTACAAAGCATATGCGTCCACTACTATGGGTCAATACTATGGGCTAATATAAACTATGGATCAACAAATACTACGGGACGACTTACAAAGCATATGCGTCCAACAACAATATACTAACAAAGTAAAGACATGAGTTCCTAACATTCAACTAATATTCTACTTCAATTCGTCAAAGGATGTTTGTTGATTTTTAAACCATTGGAAACTCTTATCACATGTTGTTATAGCATGAAGTGGCGTTTCCATAGATGAAAATGATGCTATGAAAATTCTTAAATATTGGTATCTCACACAAAACTCCTAACTTCTATGACATTAATAGGGGTGGGTCGATTAAGGATGGTCTTTATCTTGTAGGATAAATCTAAAACACTCTCGACCAATCACTTGCCCCAAGTGTACCAAACATGCTTAGTAAACTCACACATTTTTATGTGTGCTTATAGCTAATGTTTCCTTAATGTATTTAATACTTACTTCATATGTAATGCATGATCATCTTAAGTAGAATTAAAGACCAAAATGTCATCCAAGTAAACGATGACAAACAAATCTAGGAATAGATGTAATGCATCATGCATTAAATACATAAAAATAGTTGGTGCATTACCCAAAACAAAATAATAGCCATACATATAATTACTTCATCTTGAACATAGTGTTCTATTTGTCTTTTTCCTTGATCCAAACTTAATGATAACTAGATTTTAGACTAGATTCTAAATCCATCTTTGTGAATTACTTTGCATGTTTTAGATTATCTAAGCATTCATTAATCTAGGGAAAAGGGTATTGATTCTTGAAAGTGAAAATGTCTAAAGCTCTATTGTCAATGTACATTCTCCAAGTCTTGTCCTTATTTGGTACCAAAATGACTAGGTAATTGCATGGTGAGGTACTTAGTCTTATGACTTTTTGGTCCAAAAATTCCTACAATTGTTTCTCTAATATGGAATGTCTATATAGTTCTACGTTTCGTAAAGGGGAGTCTAGAAAGAGTTGTATCTCATGCACCACTTACATCTTGCATGGAATTCCTTTTGGATTTTTATATCTACAATAGACCCAATTCCATGTAAGGTGTCCAACAATGGCCCAATGTAATCTAATGAAAGGTGTCTAACAATGGCCTGATGTAGTCTAGTGTTAAATATTTAGTGGGGTTTTATTTATTAATATTTAATTAGTGACATTCATTTACACTATTAGAACTAACATCATTGAGATCAATTACAAGAGCATATAGATCATCTATATATGTAGGAACATAAACACATAAATATAATGGTTCTCCATTGTATTAGAGTTGAAACGATATTACATAACTCTTACATATAACCTAATCTAGAGTGCACAACTCTTAACTCTTACACAACCTCAACAATGTCTAAGAACTCTAACTGATAATTCCTTCCCATAACTATTTAATTACATTACAATCCTTATATATAAGCAATTAGCACTACAAGGAAAACACCTTGCACTATCCTTATTAACACACTATTGCACTTATATCTCTCATACACGCCTGTGAATAAAGTTTATAAAAAATTACTCGATGCATATTGTATATAAATATGCATCGAAGTTTATATTATCATGTGCATTGAAGTGTTATGTAATGTTGATGGTGAGAGTGATGACAATAGTGTTGTTGTTAGCTATAGAAGCATTGGTACATTTACCATATCCAATCGCACTAGTACTTATTGTTTATCAAAAGCACTAGTGCATATAATACTTTGTGCACCATAATATATTGCAACAATTGCAATAACAGTAATGACAGTACTAACAATATCATTTGGTTGTTAAACTTGTTGATGCATTTATAGCACTTATGTGCACCAGTGCAGTTAACTCATTAAAAATCATTGGTCCATAATAGCAATTTAAATGCATCATTTACTACTTATGTATGGTCCATATTATTCAATGAGTTTAAAAAATTACAATGCATTGATATGTCTATAATTTAATTACTATATTTTTCAATTAATCATCAAAAAATAAAAATTATAATAATTTTGAATTTTGAATTTTAATTATTGTGATTAGATATAATGATTGCATTAATGTGTTGAACCATTGGAATACTCGCGTGTTCATTGTAACAATGTAAATCACCCATATATTTAGTCAACAATGTAACATTTTACAATGTGAAATATAGAATAATAAATATATTTTATTATATATGAATAAAAGATCCTTCATCGTACAAAATGGGACGACATAAAGGTCCATGATAATGTAATTGTCAATATGTAATTGTTACACTTATTGGTATCCTGTCGCCATCCAGTTGGGACCCTATGTCCAGTATATTAAACAAAATATTTTATTTTTACAAACAAACATTTCAAAACATACAACTTGTAATAATATTCAATTATATTGATCATCATTTTTCACTCAAATTATTGCCATTGCTTGAGTTGCTTACATGTATCATTTCTTCATGACTTGCAGGCCATATTGTACTTGGATTATTTGGCTTAATGTTTTGTTGATTGGCTTGGTTTTGTTCCTCCTCTTCAAATTCCAACTACAAACATAGAGATAAAATGTAATGAGTATATCTACATTTATAATATAATATACGTAATTCTTATAATTGAAAACTGTATCATAGAAAGAAGTGATTCATAAACAATACACAATCTTTCAAATCATTCCTCATGCCGCCTCTCAACAACTTTTTTGTTGGCTCCATTTCATACTTTGGTTCATGCAAGTTTTATATCCCATGGAAAAGCATATATATAATTAAATTATATGAATGTTTATTGTTGTTCCATTAATTATAAAATGAGGGAATTAAAACAACATAAATATTTATAATTTGCACAATTAATGTTTTACACTCCAACATATACTCATAACCCACACTTAGCCCGATGGGCTAGCTCAAGTAGTTGAGTGTTGTAAGTTGTGAGCAGAAGGTCTCGGGGTCAAATCCTCAGGTGGCTATACATTGCTATATAAGGGCCTCACTTGATATCCCCACTGGGTTAGGCCCTGTAATTAGGGCCAATGGTTTACCTTGGGTACCATCCTCAAAATGAGGGGAAGTACCTAAGGGTTTCCCCATGACATGTTCCAATGAAAAAAAAATACTCATAACCCACACTTAACCCAATGTCAATCAATTATTTGGATGGCTCTTCTTTGTATGTTAGCACCTATTAGAAGAAACCATGGATAAGTGTAAATTAATTAAAATATAAATATCACAACAAATCTGAAATATTAAGGAAAAAACAAGTACTCACAAACTTTGTAATCGATATTTTTCCTCCTTGTTTCCATATCTTATGTGATTAAAGGGTTCTATTTTGTTTTATTTTCCAAAACAAAACAATTGAAAATTAGTATTTCATAAGATAATTAAACATTGAGTATATAAAAGGAAAAAATAAATGGTTGCATACGTTTGATGCACATGTTAGATTTTTGTAGCTTAGACAAGTACTTCTACATAGGTTGTGTCTAGCATATAGAAGTAGTCTGAAAAGTGACTCTCTAGACATTAACTTTATTTTATAAAGTTAAAGTGAATTTTATGTTATAATGACCAAAAAGTGACTTAACTTGTGTCAACAAAAGATTAAATCGTGACCATAGATCTCAAGTGCTCAAGACCTAATCTTGACCATTAATCACTTTGGAGATCTAGGTTTAGGGTTTTTAGTCATTGTAAAGTTATAAAAGGAGATCTAAGGAGAGATTAGACACACCGAGAGAGAGAGAGAGGGAGAGAAATTGAGAGGCTAAAGAGAAGAGAGATAACAATAGGATGAAAACCATAGGAGGTTAGGCGCACTTGATTTTGGAACGTAGATTGAGGAAACAAGAGGTTGCACATAGATCGAGGAGATTGGACGCAGGTGTAGAAGTCGTACAGGTTGTATAGACTGCACAGGATCGTAATTAAGTCCGTTGCACAATTTCCTAGACATTGACACGGAAATCAAAGCAAGTCGTACAATAGAAAACAATGCAAAAACTTATTGTCACATTTTTCAAGGAATCTAAGCTGAAAGTACAAGTCCAATTACTGTTGTAATAATTTTCAAAAATTATCTATAAGATGAATTTTTTTTTTCTCTCTTGTTGGTTTTCCCTTCAGGTTTTTCCAGGGGTGTTTACCCAAAAATTCTTTGTCAAATTTGTGAGATTGGTTCTCTATTGGATATTTCAACTCATTTATATTAGTTCTCTATTGGATATTTCAAATCATTTATGAGAAACATGTGTATTGTTTTTTTTTGTGGGGGAGAGGGGGCTTAAGTTCTCTAGTTAGAGTTTAGTTCACTAGTGTGATATATATACAAAAATGCACTGCTTTAATATAAAATAGTCAAAATACAAGTGCAAACACCCACAATTAAAACTTTGTGGATATTCTCTTTTGCAAATGTTTGTTCTCAACGTGTATCATAATTTAGTGCATTGGTCTATTGTTTATGTATGTATACATCAATGCATTAAAATGAATTAAATGAATTGATTACATTAAAATTACCTTCAAAAGTTTGGTTGAAGTAAAAATGTTATGCATTCCAAACTTTCTTTTGAGAATGCAAACACATAAATTAGAATACTCCATAGGATACAAATTATGCTTAGACCAAACCATATACTTAAAATGGGTTTCAAAAGTCTATTTGAATTTAGAATGTTATATGCTTCCCAAAATTTCTTTTAAGAATGTATACAAGTATTGATTATATTTTTGGCTATAATGTAGGGAGAAAAAGTAATAATATCAAATGGTGAATTGTTTAGATTCTATCTCATTCGATATTGTTCAAACTTTATCAAGTTCTCCCCTGCCATTTGTAGTAAGTGAAGATCATATTTATATTTTGATTATTCGATTCAATTTATGTTATTTATGCACATGAGCATGTAAATAATTATGTTGAAATTTGCAAGATATTGATTCGAGATCAAGTTCAGATGCACAAGATATTCCATTAATCAAAAAATGTTACAAGCTCTTCTTAGGAGTAAGATATCATAATAAGTCAATAGACAAGCATGGATAGTTGTATTACCTTTCCAATTGTTATATTCCATATTTTAACCACTATCCTTAGTTGATGGTGCTTCATCGTGAATTGAATCTATTTTATCACAACTCACTAGTATGTAGTCGCTCAAATGTTAGGATATTAAATAAGAACCCTCAATGTGCCACATTGCCCCATTATATTCATGATCGACTACCCAAAGTTGATGGTATAATACCTCTCACTATGGGAAAATTTTCAATAGGTGATATAAGAAATACATGTAGTAACACTTTTGTGTGCTCCTTATTTAAAAAGTTGGAACCCAAATCAACTAATTTTTATCCTAAATTGACCAACAAATATCCTTATGTTGATTCAACCAAAATTTCTAGTGATCCAAAGTATGATATCAATACCACCCAAAACATCTCTACTAGGAGATCCAAAACATTGTACAAGATGAGAGTAAAAATTTCCAAGTCCACACCAAGGTTGACTCAATTGTTGGAGGGTTACAATGACTTCTCTCACGCTATGATCTATTTGTAAAGTAAATACCAAACCTATTACAACCACACTCTGTATGGTGCCTGGAATCTTCCATGCATGTTCCCTATGTTGATCCCAAATTCTCCTTTTATGGTAATAATTGCATGATTCTCAAGTCTAAAATAAGTGTTGCAAATATTAGGTTGTTTATCCTTTCATGTGTATTTGTTCATTCCAAACAATCAGTAGCACTTATGTCATTTTGTGGCCCTCTTTATATTTAGTTTTATTACTTGAATAATGTTCAATACAAGCATGGCATTTCCATGTAGAGTATGTGCATGAATGGTTATTCTTCTGGAAACTTTAATAGGAAGAATTTGTGATATATCAATGGTCATCCACTTACTCATGGGAAAATTGTAGGGTTAATAAATAGTTTTCGGTACTATTTATTTAGTGCAAACCATTCATTTTAGGAAGACTCCAATTGCAAGGAGTCATTTACAAAAAAGAAAGCCTCTAGATTTGTTGTTATGCATGCAATACGTAGTTTGTCCCATGTTGACGAGTTGTCAAGAAATCATACCTTTCATAGAGCACCAACCACTTATCAAAGATGACTGAATGCGTTGGGACTACCTTTATATGTCCCCTTGGGGCATAAGAAAAAGATTATTGAGTAATTGTATTTTTTTTGTTTTCAATGGAATTAAAGTAAATGTATTGTTCATTGTTTGATGATTGTTTTATGAAAGTGGTTGGTTTCATGTGTACTATTGGAAAAAGAATTACATGTTTTAATAATTGTTTAATATAAGGTTTGAACAAACTAAAGGCATTGTGTTTACTAAAATCATTGATGTAATATTCAATATTTTTGCAATTAGAATTTCAAAGACAAGTGATTTATTTACCATCTACCATTACACCCCACCACAATGTCAAAATGAGAGAAGGTTACTAAATGAGAACATGTCGGAGACGAAGCATACCAAGCATGGTTGAATCAACCACCTATTCAATTCCCACTACGTCATGAATCACCAATTCAAAATGTCTACAGTAACACATGTTTTTCACATGTTGGGGATGAAGGCAATGAAATAGAGATTGGTATGGATGATTTCTTATGAAATACAATTCCATGGAGGGAATGTTGTTACATGCATTCCAAAAAGATAAGCTAGGGGATGATTCTTGTATCATTGATACCTTCTCAAAAGCTTGAAATATGCTTCTACCACTCATATCTTTGGACATGTTTCATAGTCTAACCAACAAGGGACAACATTGTTACTATACAAGTTGAAAGTAATGTATAGTACATGTTAGAGATATGTTTCTTGTCACTTTTGAAGTAACTAACCATTAAGCGCCATATATTTTAGAGGACTCTTATCACATAATCAACATTGAAAAGGGTCATTTTTATGCATGCTTAATGATAGTGTACATTTATATTGCTCACTAATTTAGGTTACTCAAAGATAAGGTACTTTTGAGTGTTAATGTATTGTCTAACAATTACGAAGATACAAAGAAAATGTTGAAAAGGTTGGGTTTTTAGTACATATCATATCATACATGTCTAAATGATTGTATTATATATAAATATGAACACACGGACAAAGAGATATTTATAGAATGTGGGCATGACATGTACTAGAAATTAAAAAAACAAAGGTAAGGGAGATGGTTCTCCTCATAATATATTGATGCACATGCCTATAATCCAAAGCATTCAAAATATTTTTTGTTACAAAATTTATCTATATTGTAAAGGTTCCATGCCTTGCAAAGAAGTGTATCTAAGAGTTACGTACATGAATCCAAACAAATTCAATATCCATGAAGCATATAGAGGATACATGTCCTAATAAATTCAAAGATGAAGTACGAAGGATTCAATTAAGTATATCCATGGATGGGTTAACCCATATTCTCCCTAAAACACCAACTATTCAATTTCGCTAGTAGTGGTGATCAATAAAAATACCTCCCCATGGTTGGACACAAAGAATGGACATCTTATGTTGTCTCTTATAGTCCCTAGTAGAAGACAAATGAATAACATGAATGTCTACTTGCAACCATTGATCGATGAATTTAATAAATTATGTGAAGGGATACTAGTATACAATGTATCAACACCCATCCCAGCGAAGAGGTCTCTTATGTTGTATGGTGTATGTCCATACACTATGCATGGTTGTTTAGGATTAGTATTTTTCTCTAGTAAGCATGTTGGTTGATTTGTTTATATTCATAACATTATTTTGCATAGTTAATTTGGCGCAACTGTCTTCTTCGATACTAGCATGCTATGTATACAATAACGTCATAGGTATTGTAACAAGAGGGTATCATGGATGTAAACGGTGTGGACCTTATATAAAGGCTAGGTGGTCCAACCACCTACGAAATATAGTGTATGACTACTTGAGGGTATTCCTCCCAGAAGACCACCCTTGTAGAAGAGAAACATCTTCTCTCAATGGTAAACCAAAGAGAACCCAAACACATGAAGTAATGACACCATTTGATTGGCTTAGGGAATATGAGACGGAGAATACAGAAATTGCATAATTATTTGATTCAAATGGGGAACCTATGTTCGATGATCCTAAATCTTTCAAAACCTATGTTGAGAAAATTTCCATTGGGATGAAAAGGAAATATGTATTTTATGATCTTCCATAATGGAAGAATATTAAGATTGCCCACTTACTAGATCCCATGCACATATTTAAAAATGTTTCATCTTCTTTATGGAGACACATATCATAAAATAAAATGACATATTGGGTGTTAGGAGAGATCTTATTTCTTTGAATACTAAAAAGAAACAATTGGCCAAGAAAAAAAAGTAAAAGAGAGATTGGCCCCTCTTGGTCTTTTAAAGAAGGTGTTTTGAAGAAAGATGATCTTTCTCTAGTGAAGGATGTTATATTGGGTGTGAAGGCACCTTTTATATGTGGTTTGACTCTACAAAATTGTTTCACTATAAAAAAACATTTGTCCGAGTTGAAATTACATGACCATTTGAACTTTCTAAGGGTATGTAGGTCAAATACACTCTTCTTTTTATGTACTCACATGAAAAACCGTGCACTCAATTTTATGGCAATTAATTTTGTTTGTGGATATTTTGTAGTGTCATTATCATTTTCTTGTGCATGGGTGTGTGAAACAAGACTTCCCATAGGACTTGTGGCATGCCATATATAAATTAAATGAATTTGTAACTGGATCATATCAAAGGAGATTCACATTGATAACATTCCACGATGTAGTTGACAGGTAGATGTGATTGTCTTTATGTTTGAGAAGGAACTACCTACAAATTTCATTGACTTGTAGGTCCATCTTGTGATTCACTTAGTTGGTAGTTTAATTAGCTTACATAGTCTCATGTCATTAGATGTTCTTCTCAAAGATGTACATGGAAAAATTGAATGGATTTGTTCAACAAAGGGAAAAAACAAAGGGATACATGGTAGATGGGTATAAAATATTAGTAGTTATATTATTCTAGTGAGTAAATCAAGAAAATCAATAACACACCAAGTGCAATGGTTTGGAACAACTAACATGATTAAAACAAAATGGAAGGGGAGCTACTCTGAATGAATGGAAAAACATGCATGATAAAGAGTAAGTCACTTCTATTCTATCAAGTTTCTACATAATAATTGTTTACATTGAACTTGATCGTATATATTTGATCTCATACTATTCATTTTTATTTCATGTATATATAAATTTATTCAAAAATTGATGCCATCAATAAATTTATTATTTCCAATGCGAAGGAAATGCTACCATGGGTCACATTGTATGAAGAGAAAAGAAGGAAATGGGACAGTGACAGGAAAGAGTTCATATGGTTTAATAGTAAAAGCATGTCTTATCCTAATCATTTAAAATAAAAGATGCCAAATATATGCCCCAACAATTGGATGGATAACCATATCAAAGAGAAATGTTATGCCTTTAGTAATTACCCACATGATGAAGAGGATGCACTAAACACATGGACCATGTGTAACAACTCTATAATAATATCTTTAAGTATTTTTTTCAATTTATAATGCACGTTTGAATTATAACATGTATTATGTTTTTACTAATACTTGAGTTATTAGACATATGACACCATCCTTTGCTCACATTTTTACAAGTGCATTTTTGTCATCCATGTGGGCATATGGACATCATTTTCATACCGATAATCTTGATTATGGATGTGTCACACTAGATAATGGAGTGGAGGTTGAGTCTGACCAACCTAGTCATTCTAGCCACCATGATCGGAACCTAATGGCAGGGAAGTTATATTACATCAAAAAGATAAAGGAGATCATGCAAATGGAATTCTCATCTTTTCAATATGTTATTTTTAGCTACAAGTGGTGGGATGGCTTCAACCGGAGTAATATAAAGGAAGATTGTGATAGTGGGATAATATGTATTAAATCTAAAATTATGTGGGTTGAAACTAAGGAGTCTATGTTTTCCCAAAACACTATAGCTAAGTACTTTTTTACCCAGATGTGTTGGATGGGGATTGATGGTTTGTACTAAGACACAATCCAAGATTAAAACATCTTTGTGAGAACAACAATGTTATAATGTGAAACGAGGAAGATAATCAAGGTGGCGTCAATGAAGAGTGATATGTACATGATTTATTTCAACATTTATATTGTGGATGTGTCATTTTATTATGGTTATCTATACTTGGCCAATCATGCTCCCTTCTTCATATTATGATGTTGGATATAAAAATTTAACAACCATTTACAACCATCATGTTGAAAATAAATTAAACAGTACAAGCATAAAGGTGGTTTTGATATATATTTATTGTCATGCATTAAACTAATAAAAAGGCTATTGTGTGTACAAGGAAGATCAAAATATGCCCAACCATCACTTAGGGCATATGGGTGGGTGTGTTACTTTATGTTGTGTTATATTAAAATATGTTTATGTTAACTTTTGAATTATCAAGCATTTGAGGTATCACAAAATTGATTATGTATTCACCTAATACATTAATAAATATTAATTTTAAAGTAAATTTTATCAAAAAAATAATGATATTAAAAAAATTAAACATTGACTCATCAAAAACATCATGTGACGAGGATTGTAAATTACATTAACAATGAATTGCATGTGCATTAAATTACATGTGCACGTTGATAAATTTCCCATCTTGAAAATGGCCTCAAAGATATTTCACCTACATGAGGTGGAAACTAGGGTTATGTTCTAGCCGCTTGCTCTCCCTCTACATGGAATATCGACCTTCTTCCATTGACCTATTTGTTAATTTTTCAGAATTTACTTCAATCTGATCTAGGATCTTAACTGAGAGAACAACATGTACAGCATATCTACAGCATATCAATCATGGACACAATAATGCAAGCACACAAGAGACACAGAGTTTACTTGGGGAAAACCATAAAGGTGAAAAACCCCAATAACTTCCTCAGAGATAGATAGAGCAATGATACAACCCAAGAATAAGAGATAGACATCTCCTAGCAGTAGCTTCTCCTCCTCCACAAGTGCGCCACTCTCCAAAGAGTGTGTGAGAGAATAGAATGATCAAATAGAGTGCCTCCCGCACTCTATTTATACTAGACTTGACTTGCCTAATAACCTTTACTAGGTCGGCCTTAACTTAACCACATAACATAATGCTAACTGGGCCGAGACCCAATAGGGCGGTCTAATAACCCTTTGACCCACATGGCCGACCCCCAATAGGGTGGTCTAGTAACCCTTCGACCCACATGACTTATACAGGGTCGACCCCAACAAGGTGGTCTAATAACCCATCAAGTATAAGTTACGACACTTACAATATAAATGACGACACTTCCGTAGAGGAATAATAACATCTCTATAGGAATACAAACACTTCCGTATATAGGAATAATACCATCTCTATAGGAGTACAATATACATATATGAAATACATTCCGAAGTTACATATACATCAACACTCCCTCTTAACTAGGAAGGTATTTCTCGACACAGGTCTTCTAGCACAAGTCTTCTTCTCTAGATCATCGTCACTGGATAATCGTCATCGAGTCATCATCATCGTCATTGTTTCTTCTATCTCAATCAATCTCTAAATCTACTCATCATAGGAAGTTCTACAGAGCCAATCCTTTTTCATACTGGATGTAGGCCCACCACCTGTAGGTCTTCATTATCTGTGTGAACGGTCTGATAGAGGTGGTCTCTCAAGACTAATTTTATGTTCTGATGCATACCTGACAAGAGCATCCCAGGAAAATTTATGTGCCTAAGCATGACCGGCAAGATCTCCCAGGACTGATTACATGCATCCCCTTCACAATACCTTTAAAGAGCATCCCAGGAACATTTATGTGCCGCAGCACGACCGGCAAGATCTCTAAAGAGCATCCCAAGACTTATTACGAGCACACAACTCAACCTCTCAGATCTCCAGGACTGATTACATGTGAATAGACAATACCTTTAAAGAGCATCCCAGGAACATTTATGTGCCGCAGCACGACTGGAAAGATCTCTAAAGAGCATCCGAGGACTTTTTACGAGCACACAGCTCAACCTATCGGATCTCCAGTACTGATTACATGTCTCTGTAGTAATACCTCATCCCAGGACTGATTATGAGCACACAGCTCAACCTATCGTATCTTTAAGGATTGATTACATACTACATAGCAATACCTCATCCCAGGACTGATTACGAGCACATAGCTCAACCTATCGGATTTCTGAGGACTAATTACATGCTATTTGCACAACCTACCACATATCATCTCTAACCTCCAAGTATCAACCTGATACTCATGATCTAACTAATCATCATCGCACGAAGCATCATCCTAATGTTCATGATCATACTGATCATCATCATTGTACCGTCCTGATACATGTCATCTGGAGCAACATCCTGAATCTCGTCATCATGATCATCCTGATCATACAATGCATCCACCTGATGCATACCAAGTATCTATCTGATACATATCACCATACATGATCCACCTGATACATACATAGATACATGATCCACACAATGTATCCACCTAATATATATCAACATACATGATCTACCTGATCATACACAGTATCCACCTGATACATATACAGATACATGGTCCAAGCATCCAACATGATGCATATACAAATATATATAAATGATCCAACTAATTATATCCAGCATCCAACATGATGCATACATACATATACATATAAATGATCCAACTGATCATATCCAGCATCCAACATGATGCATACAGAGCAGTAACTGGAACATCGTCCTGATGCTCATCATCCAGCGCTTACATCCACAGCCATGTGAAGGATCCTCCTTCCAACATGCTTGGAATGGCTTCAGCAAATGTGTCCATCACTTCTTCCTCAAAGTGTCGTCGATCTGAAGAACACCAAGCCTCTCTCTGAAGTACTCGAACTTCACTCTGGCTAGTGGCTTCGTCAGCACATCTGCAATCTGCTCATCTGTTGCAACATACAGGAGCTTCACTGCTCCTCTCTTCACCATATCCCTGATATAGTGATATTTGATCTCAATGTGTTTCGACCTCTCGTGGAACACCGAGTTCTCAAACAGCTTCACACAACTCTGTTTATCACAGAAGATACCAGTAGCATCCAACGGGAGATCAAATAACTCATACAGTAGCTTTCAAAGCCATACTGCCTCACAACTAGCTGAACAAGCTGCAACATACTCTGCCTCGGTTGTACACGGTGCTACGCAAGACTGCTTCCTTCTAAACAAGGAGATCACACCTGATCCCATACTGAAGCAGCACCCAGATGTGCTCTTCCTATCTGTAGCACTGCCTGCCCAATCTAAAACAACATAACCTTGCAGGTTAAACTTTTGATTCACATCATACTTGAGCCCATAGTCAATCGTACCCTTCAGGTACCTCAGAATATGCTTTACAGCAACCAGGTGAACACTCCTCGGATCCGTCAGGAACTGGCTCAATGTGTTCACCGCAAAGCAAATATCTGGTATCGTGTTCGTCAGGTACATCAAGGACCCAATCATCTGACGATACATAGTGATATCAACCGGCTCATATGAAGCATCACACAGAAGCTTTAGGTTCGATGCCATAGGTGTGGCCATGGCCTTGCAGTCCATCATCCCTAACCTCTTCAAGATCTCTACTGCATACTTCCCTTGTCCAAGGAATATTCCATCTACACTCTACCACACCTCCATACCTAGAAAATAGTGCATCATCCACAAGTTCTTCATCTCAAACTCGGCAGCAAGATTCCGCTGCGTGTAGGTAATCAATCTATCTTCACCTCTAATACACAAGTCATCCATATACAAAAGTAGTATCACTAGATTTCCTTCCTCAACCTTGTAGTAAAGGTTGGAATCCACTTTACTCTTGGTAAAGCCCAAACTGGATAGAAAGTTGTCTGTCCCACCATACCAAGTTCTGCACATATATGACTCCCTATCATGTGTCTCAAAACCAAGTGGCTTCTCCACATACACTTCTTCTTCAACTACACCATTCAAGAAAGTTGTCTTCAAATCCATCTGGTGTATCTTCCATTTCATCACCGCAGCCAGAGCAAGTACGGATCTAATGGAAGTGTATCTGGCTACAGGAGCAAAAGTCTCTATGCTACCACCTGCAGCATGCTTGATCTTGTATATCCTCTTGGAAGTCACTACAGACTCCCCTTCAGGTCTTGGGACTGCATCCCAAACATCTTCATGATCGACTGGTATTCCTCGATCATGGCATTCTTCCCAGATCCTTGGAACTTCAATATCTTCAATATTTTCAATAGAGGACTTTTTTGCTGAACAAATGTCGTAGTCCTTTTGTAGGTGATGGTATACGATCTTTCCTACACAACAAGTTAAATTGCATGATTAGAAAACATCTCATATTTTTCAGAACAAATTCTTACACATAAAGAAATATGTCATACGGCCATGCAATTATCTTAGCCAATGCTTCAATACAACATTTATCCATATTCCGTAACTTTCTAGATGCCTTCCAATCTCTACCAGAAAAATGTTAAGAGTGTGCACAACTCCCAATATGTCAGCAAACAGGTTTCATTCTAGGTAAGTAGCAATGGAATGTTGTACAGTGCCATAGGCCACTTACGCATGTATATTAGTAGTATACTATTCATCAATGCAACTATTCTAATATGCATAATACACAACCTAATTCTAGGAACATGAGTATATACATTATTAAACAATAAAATATGCAAGGAATGATAATTCAAATACTTATCTTTGTTTGTTTGTTGGGTGGAATCCCTCTCAGTTTTTGCTTCTTTTCTGCAACTCCATTCTGATGTGGATTGTGAGAAGTGGTCAACTCCCTCTAAATATCTACATCCTTGCAGAAACTACCGAAGTGTGCTCCTTCTTGATCTTTGCTTCCTTGCAGGAACAACTGGCGTGTGCTCTCTCTTGATCTTTGATTCCTGGATTACCTGTCCTTGAACTTATATCCATCACTATGCATTCTTATTAGTATCATCATTGTGTTATCCTCGAGGTCTCATAGATAATCACACATTCATTAGTATAATCTTAATACTATCAAAACACAATATTCTTAAACATGTATAGTCATGATCATTTCAAACACAGATAATAAACATTAGTATTCAAGGTTTCAGGGAAGCCTTCTTTTACTCATGCATATTCTTATTAAATCATAGGACTCTTCTGGTTAGTTAAATCATCAATCAATATAAGAGACATAAAATGCATAAACCCTTGATTACTTACATTTCTAACTTTATGAATAAACATAACCAATCATACCAAGTATACTTATATAAGGGATCCTAACACAAGGTAGGATTCTAACTTGATATAGGAAAAACATACCTGGATTGGTATGTTAGCTAGTTATGTCTAACATACCCACATGATGTCTTCTTGTTCTCTTCAATGACTTGTGCTAGTAACCTGCATATCTCATAGGTTAACCATTATAGAACCAAGTTATACATACCTCACAAATAGATCTTCTAAGTGATTCATGACAATGGATGAATCTCTGTCCTCATGTCATCATGATCATATGTTCTTGAACTAGAACATGATTTGTCTTTCTTGGTGTACCTTTCATGTTAGCGGACAACATAAACCTCATACAACACCATAATGCATTAGTACAATCATAAGTGTCAACACCCTAATCAATGAATATCTTCTATCGTGCATTCATAATTTTATTAAGGTGATACGACAAGTCTAAATTTAATCAAGATTGTATTAACCGTAATAACATGAAGACAAACATACCATAAACTTAATCATGAGAAAATCTCGAAACATACCTGGATAAGTCATACCTGTCAAGATTGCTTGTAATCTTCTTATGTAAGGCCTTAGCCTCATCTCCCTCTGAAACAGGAACTTCTTCACTTATGCAGGTGACCAATCCATTATCTTCTAGGATTAACCCAATCCACTTGATTTACAGGAACTGGATCTGGAGTTGGATTAGGGTTTGTCAGAGAAACCCTAAAAATTCAAACTCTGAATTTCAAACTTCTGAAAGGATAGAAATATGCGCCTTGATGAGCTGATCAAGCTGGTATACTCAGAATTTGAAAACTGCAAAGTTTCACCCCTTTGAAACTTCTGGATTCACTTGACATGACCCCGAACTAGGGTTTGATAGAGCCCACCCTTCTTCCCAATCAAAAGGTTCGATCCAAAGCTCTAAGCTTCTATTTTTCTAAGGAGCTTCCAGCCGTGGTTACAGATTTCAAAAATTCCCATTTTTGCAGAAGCCCTAATTTTCCACTTTTCCGATCAAAGTCCCGAACTAGGGTCTGATCAAGCCCAGCCTTCTGCCCAACCAAAAATTATGATCTTGGTCTCTAAATTTCGATTTTGATGAGTATCATTCAGCCGTAGTCTCCGATTACAAAAATTCCAACTTTCTCCGAAACCCTAAATTCCGAAAGCCATGAATGAGGGTGCTCAAAAATAATTCTGTTTTGACAAAAATATGTACCTGATTGTTTCTAGTGTAACTCCAAACTTTTATATCCACAGGGACTGAAATATTTTCATGTGATATCCCGACCTGTCATCTTTCCAACCCCATAGGTTTGACCTCAAATGGATTCTCTGAGAGAGAGTTATGCCAAGTGTCGCAACGTGACCTGTTTATGGGATAAAACAGGAGAGCCAACTTGTACGGCGTTCCACGTGTCACTAGTTCAGTGTCGGCCTCTGAAAAAGTTACCTGAGATATTACAGTCCGTGCACTACCTGTAACGTTTTACAACATTTCATTTGGAGCTCCCTAGCCCAATTTATGACCTTTTTTCCAAGGTCACCTATTTATGACTGAGATCTGGAAGAGGCAGAAACCCTATATTGTACAAATCATAAATCACAAAGTACAACGAATTAGAGGTTTTCCTTTAGATACAAGGTACATGGGGATCTTAGCTTTGCCCTGTATGATTTCCAAACCCTTAAACCTCGCCCAAATTTATTTATAGCGAAAGTTCTACAATGACTGGTTTTTGCTATATCAAGCCCTAGCTTCGCAATTGCAACAAGTGTCATACATGCCATACCATGCCTTCTTTCAGGCTAGCTCTGATACCATGTTAAATTTTCAGAATTTACTTCAATCTGATCTAGGATCTTAATTGAGAGAACAACATGTACAGCATATCAATCATGGACACAATAATGCAAGCACACAAGAGACACAGAGTTTACTTGGGGAAAACCATAAAGGTGAAAAACCCCAATAACTTCCTCAGAGATAGATAGAGCAATGATACAACCCAAGCATAAGAGATAGACATCTCCTAGCAGCAGCTTCTCCTCCTCCACAAGTGCGCCACTCTCCAAAGAGTGTGTGAGAGAATAGAATGATCAAATAGAGTGCCTCCCGCACTCTATTTATACTTGACTTGACTTGCCTAATAACCTTTACTAGGTCGGCCTTAACTTAACCACATAACATAATGTTGACTAGGCCGAGACCCAATAGGGTGGTCTAATAACCCTTTGACCCACATGGCCGACCCCCAATAGGGTGGTCTAATAACCCTTCGACTCACATGACTTATACAGGGCCGACCCCAACAAGGTGGTCTAATAACCCATCAAGTATAAGTTACGACACTTATAATATAAATGACGACACTTCTGTATAGAGGAATAATAACATCTCTATAGGAATACAAACACTTCCGTATAGAGGAATAATACCATCTCTATAGGAGTACAATATACATATATGAAATACATTCTGAAGTTACATATACATCAACACTATTCTCTTCTGCATATCTCCCTCAATCAATGTTCTCCATCAATTGTGCCCCACGGTTTCCCTTAGAACTCTCTTATGGTGCCAATGGTTGTCACCTTTGGTGTTTCCATGCATCCTTATTCCCCTTGTTCTACTCCCTCAGATTCAATGCCATTTCCTCCAACTAGTGTTATTAAAGTTGGTTCCTTTTGTGACATAATTGTGAAGAATGGAGGAATCTTACCCCCCTTGAATAGTTTCATGGTCCAAGAGGATATAACCCTTTCTAATCCAACCGATCCTAATGTTGAATATCAATTTTTATTCTACATATCTCATGGCCTTGTGTTCCATTCTAATGGTTTAAGGCCTCATTTACATAAATGGATCTTATGTTCCTGGAAGCCTCTTTTGAGAGAAGAAGCCTTTATCATTGTTGAGTTTGATCTTTCTAAGGGCAGGGACCTAGTTTTTAACTCAGGGCCTTGGTTTTGGGTTAGTTCTAGATTATGTATGAAACCATGGACTCTTTCTTTTAACCATTTTACATATTGTCTTTATTTCATGGCTCTTGTGTGGTTCAAGAATGCAAACACGCCCTTGCATTTATGGGGGTCCTCCTCTCTTTGAGATACAGGGAAATCCCTTGGAAAGTACCATTTCAAAAATCCTTAAATGTCAAATCATAGAATTACAACATATGTGTGTATCTGTGTGGAAATGGAATTCAGTAAAGGATTTCCAATGAAGATTAATTTAGTAGGTCCAAAATCCTCTTGGACTTATCAAAAGCAAGACTCTGAGCATGTTATCTTCCAGTGTAGATCTTGTTTCAAAAAAGGGCATACTATAGCCTTTTTCCCAAAGACTCCTAAGATCATAGGTTCCAATAAAACCTATCGCAAACCCACATGGTGGTCGGCCGATGCAAAGGAGGAACACCATCTGATCAACAAGGATGAAACACCAAACTCAAGCCCCCTCAAAGGAGCTCTTAATTTAGCTCAAGACGAAATCAATAAGGCCCTTTTGAATGAAAAACAATCTTTATAGTAGGAATGAGTTTCACATAATAGAAAGGATGTTAGAGACTCCCTCCCTAAATAAAAATCTAATGTCTCAACTTTGATTGAGTATATTCAACCTAGTTCACAGGGTTGGATGGATCAAGCGAAGGGGGACAAACCAATTTTAAATCTAGAACCACTAGATCCAAACAAGAAGGAATCTTGGAATACAATGGTAAATAAAATTAAATCCACTCCATCCATGCAGCAAATGATGACAAGAAGTATATATCACAATCCTATTTTTTCATGTATTGTTTCTCTATTTTGCAAGCAATTTGTAATAATTTACTTATGTTCTCAAGAATCTGAGAGGAAGTAGAAGTGTAGTAGGAATAGTTGGCTAATATCCTCCCAGGACTACGATGGGAGGATAAGTGCCTTGCAATTCAAGTTCAGAAGTCTTTCCTTTTCTAATTTGATGTTGTTTGGTTATAACAAAACACTTTTTAATACTTCTATCTGTTTCTTTCAAAAAAATGCATGTACATGTCATGAGGTTTCCCCTTGAATGTGTTTTCCATCTATCCACTCTTCTACTTGATCTAGGTATGGCATTACTAATTCGAGATAGTTTCCATGCTTATTTGAATATTTGGTCCATAAAACTCCAAGTGTTTGTTTAAACATTCTCAACATGTGGTAGTTAGCATTGAATGTATTTAACTAACTAACTACAACACATACCACTCAATTAAGGCTCAAAACAATTTAGATTATGTGTCAACACCATCTATTGCATGAGGCAATTGGAGTTTCCATTGAAACCTTTAGTGATGTTGAAATCAATGAAACAAGGTCTAATGCCATTGTCATGTAGCTTCTTTTTATTTAGATAGACCAATCCCTCTATGTCAACTTGCTTTGTGATTATTGCACACATGGCATTATTCCATCCAAAATATTGTAATGTATATGTCATGTTCCATAGTTGTTATATGTAATGTTAAATTTTCTGAATTTACTTCAATCTGATCTAAGATCTTAACTGAGAGAACAACATGTACAGCATATCTACAGCATATCAATCATGGAGACAATAATGCAAGCACACAAGAGACACAAAGATTTACTTGGGGAAAACCATAAAGGTGAAAAACCCCAATAACTTCCTCAGAGATAGATAGAGCAATGATACAACCAACCATAAGAGATAGACACAACCTAGCAGCAGATCCTCCTCCTCCATAAGTGCGCCACTCCTCCTTGAGTGCATGAGTGAGAAGTGAGTGAACAAATAGAGTGCCTCCCGCACTCTATTTATACTTGACTTGACTTGCCTTTTTACCTAACTCATGCAGGCTCGAACTTAACCACATAAAATAATGCTGAGTGGGCCGACCCCCAATAGGGTGGTCTAATAACCCTTTGACCCACATGGCCGACCCCCAATAGGGTGGTCTAATAACCCTTTGACCCACATGACTTATACAGGGCCGACCCCAACAAGGTGGTCTAATAACCCATCAAGAATAAGTTACGACATTTACAATATAAATGACGACACTTCCTTATAGAGGAATAATACCATCTCTATAGGAATACAATATACATATATGTGAAATACATTTCGAAGTTACATATACATCAACACTCCCTCTTAACTAGGAAGGTATTTCTCAGCACAGTTCTTCTAGCACAAGTCATCTTCTCTGGATCATCGTCACTGGATAATCGTCATCGAGTCATCATCATCGTCACTACTGCTGCTATCTCAATCAATCTCTGAATCTACTCGTCATAGGAAGTTCTACAGAGCCAGTCCTTTTTCATACTGGATGTAGGCCCACCACCTGCAGGTCTTCATCATCATTGGCCATACTGTGGAATCCTCAGGACTTATTACGTGTGTCACAAAACCACGAAAGAGCATCCCAGGATGTTACGGGTACACAACTCCGACCTGTAGGATCTCCCAGGGCGCTATTACATGTGACCCCACCACAAAACCTCGAAAGAGCATCCCAGGATGTTATGGGTACATAACTCCAACCTGAAGGATCTCCCAGGGCACAAATTACATGTGGTCACCACAAAACCTAGCAAGAGCATCTCAGGATGTTACGGGTACACAACTCCGACCTGAAATCTCCCAGGGCACAAATTACATGTGGTCATGGAAAAACCTCGAAAGAGCATCTCTGGATGTTACGGGTACACAACTCCGACCTGAAATCTCCCAGGGCCCAAATTACATGCCATAGGACAAAACCTCGCAAGAGCATCCCAGGATGTTATGGGTACACAACTCCAACTTGAAAGATCTCCCAGGGCACAAATTACATGTCCTCCCAGAGCAATGTCTCGAAAGAGCATCCCAGGCTGTTACGGGTACACAACTCCTACCTATAGGATCTCCCAGACATGCTCCTCTGCACAACCTGATCCATGACCACAAAGTATCATCCTGATACTCACCATAAATCAACCTGATGTACACATGATCATCCTGATCATCATAACTGCAATGTCCTGCTGCATGTCATCTGGAGCAACATCCTGAAGCTCATCATCCATGATCATCCTACTGCATGTCATCTAGAGCAACATCCTGAAGCTCGTCATCCATGATCATCCTGATCATTACTGCAACATCCTGCTGCATGTCATCTGGAGCAACATCCTGAAGCTCATCATCCATGATCATCCTGATCATCACTGCAACATCCTGCTGCATGATCCACCTGATCATCAATGCATCTACCTGATGCATACCAAGTATATATCTGATACATATCATCATACATGATCCTCCTGATCATACAATGTATCCACCTGATACAAATACAAATACATGATACATATCACCATACATGATCCACCTGATACATATACAGATACATGGTCCAAGCATCCAACATGATGCATATACAAAATACATACACATGATCCAACTGATCATATCCAGCATCCAACATGATGCGTACATATAAGTGATCCAACTGATCATATCCAGCATCAACATGATGCATACATACATACAAAAATGATCCAACTGATCATATCCAAGCATCCAACATGATGCGTACAAACATACATAAAAATGATCCAACAGATCATATCTAGCAGAAGCCAGAACATCAACCTGATGCTCATCATCCAGCGCTTACATCCACAGCCATGTGAAGGTTCCTCCTTTCAACATGCTTGGAATGGCTTCAGCAAATGTGTCCATCACTTCTTCCTCGAAGTGTCCTCGATCTGAAGAACGCCAAGCCTCTCTCTGAAGTACTCGAACTTCACCCTAACTAGTGGCTTCGTCGGCACATCTGCAATCTGCTCATCTGTTGCAACATACAGGATCTTCACAGCTCAGCTCTGCACCATATCCCTGATATAGTGATATTTGATCTCTACGTGTTTCGACCTGTCATGAAACACTGGGTTCTCTGACAGTTTCACACAACTCTGGTTATTACAGAAGATACCAGTAGCATCCAACGGGAGATCAAATAACTCAGACGGTATCTTCTGTAGCCATACTGCCTCACAACTAGCTGAATAGGCTGCAACATACTCTGCCTCAGCTGTACTCAGTGCTACACAGGACTGCTTCCTGCTAAACCAAGAGATCACACCTGATCCCATACTGAAGCAGCACCCAAATGTGCTCTTCCTGTCTGCAGCGCTTCCAGCCCAATCTGAATCAACATAACCCTGCAGGTTAAACTTTTGATTTGCCTCATACTTGAGCCCATAATCCACTGTACCCTTCAGGTACCTCAGAACATGCTTTACAGCAACCAGGTGAACACTCCTCGGATCCGTCAGGAACTGGCTCAATGTGTTCACAACAAAGCAAATGTCTGGTCTCGTGTTCGTCAGGTACATCAAGGACCCAATCATCTGACGATACATAGAGACATCAACTGGCTCAGATGAAGCATCACATAGAAGCTTCAGATTTGATGCCATAGGTGTGGCCAAGGCCTTGCAATCCATCATTCCGAACCTCTTCAGAATCTCTACTGTATACTTCCCTTGTCCAAGGAAGATTCCATCTGCACTCTGCCACACCTCCATGCCAAAAACAAATAGTGCATCATCCCCAAGTTCTTCATCTCGAACTTGGTAGTAAGCTTCCGATGTGTGTCGGAAATCAATCTATTTTCACCTGTAACAAACAGGTTATCCGCATACTAAAGTAGTATCACTGGGTTGCCTTCCTCAACCTTGTAGTAAAGGTTGGAATCCTCTTTACTCTTGGTAAAGCCCAAACTGGATAGAAAGTTGTCTATCCTACCATACCAAGTTCTGCACACATATTTGACTACACCATGTTGTCTTGAAATCCATCTGGTGCATCTTCTATTTCATCACTTTTATATTTCTCAATGCTGCCATCTGCAACATGCTTGATCTGATAGTTCCATTTGGAAGTCATAACAAACTTCCCTTCACGTCTTGGGACTACATCCCAAACATCATTCTTCATGATCGATGGATCATGGCATTTTATTTCTTCATCCCAGATCCTGGGAACTTCAATATCTTCAATATCTTCAATAGATATCTTTGTTGCTGGAACAAATGTTGTAGTTCTTCTTTTGTAGGAGATGGCATACGATCTTTCCTACACAACAAGTTAAATTGCATGATTAGAAAACATATCATAGTTTTCAGAACAAATTCTTACACATAAATAAATATGTCATACAGTCATGCAATTATCTTAGCCAATGCTTCAATACAACATTTATCCATATTCCGTAACTTTCTAGATGCCTTCCAATCTCTACCAAACATTGTTCAGAGTGTGCACAACTCCCAACATGTCAGCAAAGAGGTTTCATTCTAGATAAGTAGCAATGGAATGTTGTACAGTGCCATAGGCCACTTACCCATGTATATTAGTAGTATACTGTTCATCAATGCAACTATTCTAATATGCACAATACATATCCTAAGTTTAGGAACATGAGCATATACATCATTGAACAATTTTATTTAAACAGACAAATATGCAAGAAATTAAAATACTTATCTTTGTTTGTTCGTTGGGTGGACTCCCTCTGAGTCTTTACTTCCTTATAGGAGCTGCTAGAGTCCTAATCTGAAGTAGCTTCTTCTACACCTTTCTGTTGTGGAAAGATGGTCAACTCCCTCTGAATATCTGCATCCTTGCAAAAACTACTGAAGTGTGTTCCTTTGCTTTCTTGCAGGAACAACTGGAGTGTGCTCCATCTTGATCTTTGCTTCCTGGATTACCTGTTCTTGAACTCATATTCATCCTTGGTCCCTATGCATGCTTATTAGTATCATGATTGTGTTATCCTTGTGATCTCATATAAAATCATACATTCATTAGTATACTATTAAAACACAATAATCTCAAGCATGTATAGTCATGATCATTTCATTCAATGTTTATGTAGGATTCTTATGGTTAGTCAAATCATAAGAAACATAACATGTCTAAACCTATAATTACTCAAACCTATGACTCTTCGGGTTAGTTGAATCATCAATCAAGATAAGAGATATAATATGCATAAAACTTGAGATTATTCAAACCTATACCTTCATGATTCTTCTGGTTAGTCATATCATCAATTATGGTAAGAAACATAATATGCATACAACCATGATTATTCAAACCTATGACTTCATGAATAATCATTATCAACAACAGTATAAGATCCTAACACAAGGTAGGATTCTATCTTGATATAGAAAAAACATACCTGGATTAGCATGCTAGTTAGTTATGTCTAACATACTCACATGATGTCTTCTTGTTCTTCTTCAATGACTTGTGCTAGTAACATGTATATCTCATAGGTTAACCATTATAAAACCAAGTTATACATACCTCGTAAATGGATCTTCTATGAGATCCATGACAATGGATGAATCTTTGTCCTCATGTCATCATGATCATATGTTCTTGAACTAGAACATGATTTGTCTTTCTTGGTGTACCTTTCATGTTAGTAGACAACATAAACCTCATACAACACCATAATGCATTAGTACAATCATAAGTGTCAACACCCTAATCAATGAATATTTTCTATCGTGCATTCATAATTTTATTAAGGTGATACGACAAGTCTAAAATCAAGATTTTACTAACCGCAATAACATGAAGACAAACATACCATAAGCTTAATCATGAACAAATCTCAAAACATACCTTGATGAGTCATACCTGTCGAGATCGCTTGTAATCTTCTTATGTAAGGTCTTAGCCTTATCTCCCTCTGAAACAGGAACTTCTTCACTTATGTAGGTGACCAATCCATCTTCTTCTAGGATTAACCCAATCCACTTGATTTACAAGAACTGGAACTGGATCTGGATATGGGTTTGTCAGAGAAACCCCAAAAATTCAAACTTTGATGAGCTGATTAAGCTGGTATATTCAGAATTTGAAAACTGCAAAGTTTCACTCCTCAATTTTCCTTTGAAACTTCCGGATTCACTGGACGTGACCCTGAACTGGGGTTTGATGAATCCCACTCTTCTGCCCAATCAAAAGGTTTGATCCAAATCTCTAAGCTTCTATTTTTCTGAGGAGCTTCCAGCCGTGGTCATAGATTTCAAAAATTCTCATTTTTACAGAAGCCCTAATTTTCCACTTTTTCTAATCAAAGTCCCGAACTAGGGTTTGATCAATCCCGGCCTTCTACCCAACCAAAAATTCTGATATTGGTCTCTAAATTTCTATTTTGATGAGTAGCATCCAGCCGTGGTCTCCGATTACAAAAATTCCAACTTTCTCCAAAGCCCTAAATTCCGGAAGCCATGAATGAAGGTACTCAAAAATAATTCTATTTTGACAGAAATATGTACCTGATTGTTTCTGGTGGACCTCCAAGATTTTCGATCCACAGGGTCTGAAAACGTTTTTTGAGATAGCCTGACCTGTTATCTTTCCATCCTAATAGGTCTGACCACAATTGGATTCTCTGAGAGAGAGTTATGCCAAGTGTTGCAACGTGACCTATTTTGGGATAATACAAGAGAGCTAACTTGTACGGTGTGCCACGTGTCACTGTTTGAACTTCAGCCTCTGCAAAATTTTCTTGATATATCTCGGCCTGTTATATTTCCATCCTGATAGGTCTGACCTCAATTGGACTCTCTGAGAGAGAGTTATGCCAAGTGTCGCAACGTGACCTGTTTATGGGATAATACAGGAGAGCAAACTTGTACGGCATGCCACGTGTCACTGGTTCAACTTCGGCCTTTGAAAAAGTTTACTAAGATAGTACAGTCTGTGTACTACCTGTCACTTTTTACAAAATTCCATTTGGAGCTTCCTAGCCCAGGTTATGACCTTTTTCCCAAGGTCACCTGATTTTGACTCAGATCTGGAAGAGGCAGAAACCCTATATTGTACAGATCATAAATCACAAAGTAAAACGAATTAGAGGGTGTCCTTTGGACACAAGGTACATGGAGATCTTAGCTTCCTCCTGTAAAAATTTCAGATCCGAAAACTTTGCCAAAACGGATTTATAGCGAAAGTGCTACGATGACTTGTTTTTTCTATATCAAGCCCTAGCATCGTAAGTGCAACAAGTGTCATACATGCCATATCATGCCTTCTTTCAGGCTAGCTCTGATACCATGTTAAATTTTCTGAATTTACTTCAATATGATCTAGGATCTTAACTGAGAGAACAACATGTACAGCATATCAATCATGGAGACAATAATGCAAGCACACAAGAGACATAAAGATTTACTTGGGGAAAACCATAAAGGTGAAAAACCCCAATAACTTCCTCAGAGATAGATAGAGCAATGATACAACCAACCATAAGAGATAGACACAACCTAGCAGCAGATCCTCCTCCTCCATAAGTACGCCACTCCTCCTTGAGTGCATGAGTGAGAAGTGAGTGAACAAATAGAGTGCCTCCCGCACTCTATTTATACTTGACTTGACTTGCCTTTTTACCTAACTCATGTAGGCTCGAACTTAACCACATAACATAATGCTGAGTGGGCCGACCCCCAATAGGGTGGTCTAATAACCCTTTGACCCACATGGCCGACCCCCAATAGGGTGGTCTACTAACCCTTTGACCCACATGACTTATACAGGGCCGACCCCAACAAGGTGGTCTAATAACCCATCAAGAATAAGTTACGACATTTACAATATAAATGACGACACTTCCTTATAAAGGAATAATACCATCTCTATAGGAATACAATATACATATATGTGAAATACATTTCGAAGTTACATATACATCAACATGTAAGTAGTGTATATTGTAATTTTTTTAGGTCCAATTACTTTGACATTAAATTAATGTTTTTTTGTATGTAATGTTTTTTTAAGCTAGTATTAGAACCTTTTCATACCAGGAAAAAAAGTAGTACAAAACCAGTATATTCATCTAGGACATGCCTACCTATCCGAAAACCAAACCTATCTTTCGGTCTCCATACTAAAAAATTAAACATCGATCTACACCAAGGGGAAACCAGGATATAAAACAATTTGTGTAAGCAAAACATCAGTTGAAACCATGAGATTTTTGTCCATTACTACTATTGCAAACACTTACTGTATTAATACTATCATCATAAACATAAGTAAACTAACTATAAGTAATCTATCTTCTACTCTCCCCAACTATGATGGAGGACTTGGAATTAAATCATGCATTCACTCATCTACAGTGAGCCAGTGGGATATTAGCTTATGCAAGTCTAACCTTATTTTGGCATGAAATTATGGTCTTAAATTGTGAACTCTCCCATAGGAGCACTTGTGGAGTCTTGGGTCAAGGAAGCATTCATTACATGGATAAGAAATCAATCCAATCATCTAGTGCAACATAACCCCAAAGGAATTACATTTTCCATTGATTTTGGTAAGTTTACCCTCATATGCCTTCACAATTTGAATTTAGTAAATATATATTGTGGGCTACAGTATTTTATGAGCATCAATTAATATTACCAAGAGGAAATACATGGGCTAGCATTTTCATTGGTTTTTTTTCAATTAATAAGTGAAAATAGATTGTGGTTTGATGTCTTTGAGGTATTACAAAGAAATAGAAACCAATAGTCTCCCTCTGCGGTCTTTTCCAAACTCTAGAAGTCTCTTTGGTCCACCTTATAGACAACACTCAACACTCTGAAATTGAAAATGACAACAGTCACAAGATCAAAAGAATTTTAAGGCAAATGATAGGTAAATTTTAAGGTATGAAGAAGGCTATAGAATATTTGAGTATACACATGGAAAAGAACAAAACAAAACAAGAAATTATGGAAAACAAGATACAAGAATTGAAATTAAATTATGACAAGTTGGCTTCATATTTTGAGATGCATTATAATATCATTTTCATTTTTGAAAGAAATTCTTAGTCTGTTATAGGCCTTCCAAGTGTTTCCAAAACTTCAATGAAGAAGCATGCAGTTGAAGAAGATACAGTCCAATAGATAACATTGGTATTCAATGAACAACAAAAATATCAGGAGGAGCATTGGGACAAGCAAAAGAAGATGAGTTAATGGAAGAAGCCCATAGTGACAATAAATTTGTCTCTTAAACAGTTTTATGCATTTTACTTGTATTTTGGTATAAAGACAATAAATAACACAATATAAATTTAGATATGATATGAATAGAATAGGCTCCGCAAGAATATATAATCTTCAAAGATAATTTCTATTTTTTTTTAAAATATCTACAGAGGAATTTTTTAATTTTTTTGAACTTTTTGCACTTCTTTTTATGTTTGGATTTCCAGCATATTTTTTATAAATACAAAATCTATTCATTCTTATGAAAAAAAATAGGACTTCCCATGAATGCCGGCATAGAATGATCATGGTGATGGATCGACTAGATTAACAAACGGGTGTTCCCCTTAAGGGACATATCCTCCTCATAAAACGTGAGGAAGCTAGCATTCTTCAAAAATAAATAATTGTGTGTTGTAATAGAACAAGGGTACAAATATTTTTCTCTCTCCCAATCCTCCCACACACTTACAAAGCGATATGGTTTGACCTACTCTTGTTTCTACCATCATCATCATTATCTCTAATTCACAAATAATTTTCATTAGACACACATATATAAGAAAACAAATTGAAAATATAACACACACACACACAAACACTCATTTTTTTATTTATTAAAATGAAATTAAAGTTTTCTACAAAACATTGTGTAAAATACATTGGTGTGCTTAAAAATATTTGGATGCATCATAGCAATGCTCACATTATTAGTAAAACATCATTACCGATGTGCATAATATTATAAATGCACTAATAACATGTCCATACATTTTTTCTTAAAACCATCATGTCCATACATTCCATAAATGCACTGATAAGTCAAGATTTTTACCATTTCAAGTCAAGATGTGCTTATGATGGAAGAGAACATCATTAACGGTGCTTCCTTACATCGTGAACCAAGAAAAGTGAATAATTTTTTTTCCTATCACAATGTACTTGAGATACCTTGACTCAACAATGAGTCAAAGGTGGTTTAGGTCTCAAGTAGTTTTGGGCGCATGGTTTCTTGTATCCCGCGGTATTGGCCCAAGGTATTGCATGTAAAGAATCCTTTATAAGGCTTGAGGAGGCTCCATTGTAAAGTGACCTGGACGTGAGAGAGTGAGATCACTTGGCCCGGTTGGTTGGTTTTGGCCAAGGTAATGAAAATATTCATTGGTGTTGGTTTTTCCCCGCATGGGGTTTTTCGGGGTAAACTATGTGTCTATATTTAGTGGTTGCTTGTTCTGTATTATTTCTCTTGTAATTATTATTTATGCTCATTTGAAAACCTATCAATAACAACATGTTTATACATTTCATAAATGCACCGATAAGTCAAGAATTTTACCATTTCATACTCATGGTTCACTTATAATGGAAGAGAAGAACATCATTAGTAGTGCTTCCTTACACCATACACCAAAGATGCACTTATAATGGAAGAGAACATCATTACTGGTGCTTCCTTACACCATACACCAACAAAAGTGAATAATTTATATTCTCCTATCTTAATGTGCTTGATCTACCTTAGAGTGGTGTACATGGTGCTTTTAATTTTTATCAATGCACTTTATACTTGGATATTGTGTATATTACAAGCTTTTTTGTTGTGCTTCATGTGTACAAAGTCATCGTCAATTATGCATGCATACATTCACGCGAGCAGGGGTCGTCGATGATTTATTTTTATCTGAATAAGGGGGCTCCCAAAATACCTAGCCCTCAAATGATCTCTGCATATTACGAGCCTGGATTTGGTCTTGTCATAAGAGACAATGGTTAGTGAGGATAAGGCGAGGTCTTTTTTTACTAAAATAAAGCCTTATTGGAATATGTGTGCCTTGAGAGTAGTTGGCCTTTCTGGTGGAAATTTGGCTGCTTGGAATCCACAGGTTCTGGATGTGAACCCTTTCAGAGTATCGACAGGTATCCTCCTTTATGGTAAACTGCTGAGGTTTGGTAAGGTTGTAATATTGTAAATTGTTATGGGCCATACTGTGAGTATGTAAATTTTTGGGAGAGGGTTTGTTCTGGGAACCTTCTTGATCTGGAAAACCTGATTTTGGTGGGGGATTTAAATTTTACATGGGGTGTTGCTCAGATATGGGGAAAGCACTCAAGGTTGGATCCATTGGGGGACTTTTTCAGTAATTTGTTCACCACAAAGAATTGAGGGACAATGAGCCAATTCCTGTGGCTCCTACTTGGTCAAATGGTAGGAAAAATGACGATCTTATTTCGAAAAGACTGGATCGGTTTCTCATTTCATAACCTTTTTTGGGTGTGTTTCACAAGTACAAATCATGGGTACATCAGTCACGTATCAGTGACCATTTACCAATCCTCCTTCAATTTGAAATGGAAGCGCCTCGGCAAAGATAACCATTCAAATTCAATTATGTGTGGTTATCTGACCAAACCTTTAAAAAAGAGATGGTGAACCTTTGGAAAAATGTAGATGTTACATATGGACTTTTTGAAATGGATAAATTGGTCTCAAAACTATTGAGCTTAAAAAAGATCCCTTTGGAGTGGGAAAGACAAAAGAAAAAAGAGATGGAGGTGAATCTAGTCTTCCTGGAACATGAAATTGGTACTCTTATCGAAAAAACTATTTCTGATAAGATTAGTCCCAAAGATCAAGCTACCTTATTATTATTGGAAGGCAGAAAGCTGAAAATCCTTCAAATACAAGAGGAAACTTGGAGACTAAAAATCCGCGCCTTATGGATCCAGGCTGGGGACCAAAACACCAAATTTTTCCATAATTATGTCGTGGCTAGAAGGATCCAAAACACTATTTGGGATCTCAACGATGGGGAAGGAAGAAGAATCTTTGGAAAAACTGATCTTCAAAAAGAGGCCATCAAACATTTTCAGAGCATCTATCAAGATCCCAAAACTACTTCTTTTATTGAACAATTCAAAGTGATAAAAGAGTATCCTAGACTATTTTCTGATGAGGAAGGTGACAAAATATTTGAGGAAATATCCCTTCAAGAAATCAAAAATATTTTAAAAGGATTTGCAAAAGACAAGAGTCTAGTCCCAGATGGGTGGACGGATGAATTATTCTTAACTTTTTTTGATATTATGGGGCAGGACATCAGAGTGGTTGTGGAGGAATCCCGTCTCAAAGGTATGGTTACTGGAGCACTAAACTCTACTTTTTTTACGCTCATTCCTAAGTCTTCTAATTCGGATGACTTCAATGACTTTAGACCAATTTCTCTTTGTAACTTGGTATAAAAAATAATTTCAAAAGTCATTGTTGTAAGAATCAAAACTGGGCTTTCCAAGTATATTTCGATAGAACAGTTTGGTTTTTTAGATGATAGGAAGATTCTTGATGTTGTTGGGATGGCACAAGAGGTTTTCCATAGCTCAAAGACTAGACATTTAAAATCTCTTTTCTAAAGTTGGATTTGGTCAAGGCAAATCATAGGGTAGACTGTACTTTTCTGCATCTCATTCTCATTCAGATTGGTTTGCCCTGGGTGGTGGTGAAATGTATTATGGCATGTTTTTCCTCAGTGAATTTTGCAGTAATTATAAATGGAACCCCTTCGAATTTCCTTAAAGGATCTAGGGGACTACAGCAGGGATGTCCCCTTTCTCCTTTATTATTTATGGTTGTTATTGAATGCCTGAGTAGGCTTATAATCAAGGCTAAACTGGAAAAAAACATTCTTGGAATTAAAGTGACTACTCATACGTCAATAACACATACTCTCTTTGTCGACAATGTAATGTTATATGAGGTTGGCTCTCTACTAGAATGGAAGAATTATAAAAAAATTCATGGACCTTTTCTGCAGTGTTTCAGGAATGTTGATTAGCAAAGAAAAATCTTGGTTTTTGGAAAATAATTTGGAGGATGACATTCGACATCAAATTAGTATGATCCTCCCTTTCAACTTCAAGGATCTATCCAGTGGTTCAAAATATCTTGGCTTCATCGTAAAACCAACTAATTGTCTCATTAATAACTAGATCTGGCTCTTGAAGCGATTCGACAAAAGGATTAACCATTGGGGTTGGAATGGCTCTCATTGTGGGGCAGGCTAACTTTAGCAAAATCGGTGCTCCAAAGTCTAGTTGTAAATTGGCTATCCCTTTGCAAAATTCCAAAGATGATTGTGAAAGGGATTTGCCGAAAAATATTTAGTTTCATATGGTCAAGAGGTGCAAATAAGGATAAATTTCATCTTCTTAATTGGAAGAGTTTGGCTCAACCACTACCTTTAGGTGGGTGGGATTTAAAAAATATCGATATTTTTGCTTTATCCCTCCGTGCAAAAAGTTTGTGGAGAGCTCTTTTTTCCAATTCTGCCTAGAGCTTAATAATTAGAGAGAAATATTTAAAATATCTATCGATTGCAGATTGGTTCAGGAGGGGTCTCCGTAGTAGCAAAGGTGTGTCTAACTATTGGAATGGGATACTGGGTTCTTTTCACACTGTTTCAAATTGGCTTTCTTGGGAGCCTACGGATGGTAGACAAATACGGTTAGGGGAAGACCCTATCATGGGTGGTCCTTCTATTTTTAGACTCTCTTCTGATTTAGTTCTTTTCCTGCGCTCTAAAGGATACTGCACGTTGAATCATTCGGTGGCTACCTCTTAGAATGTTATGGGAATACCATCTTGGTTATCGGCTCGTCAGCTGGGGATTTGCGGACAGTTGGGGGAAGAATGGACTGTCTATATTCGAGGCCTTTGATGTCAAAATATACAATTATATGATTCCCTAGACAAGCTTGTTTGGTATTTGTATGTTGCAAAGGGTTCGGTCTCGACGAAGCTGGCATATGAGTCCTTTTTTGTCACTGATGACGCCCAACCACAATGGTGGTTCTCGAGGGTGTGGAATCTTTCCATGCCGCTTAAATTAAAATGATTTTTCTGGCTCGCACTGAACAATAGCATCTTGACATGGGATAACCTCTGCCGCAAAGGGGGTTGCAGTCCCAGTCGATGTCCTTTGTGCTATTAGCAGGAAGAATCGATTGATCATCTATTTACACAATGTTTCTTTGGGATGCAGATATGGTTAGCATTAAGGACCTCACTCAAGTTGGCTTTGAACTGGAGGTTTGTTTCTTTTAATGACAGTCTTCGGCATTGGCTCCACACTGAAAATACTTGGGCTTCCCTTCCATGTTTTGTGAACTGGGAAATATGGAAGGCTCGCAATCTCACTATTTTTGAAGGAAAACAGCTCAACTTGGATTTTCTAAGTTGCGGGGCACTTGCCTCCTTCAAGGCTTATAACAATTCAGTGATTTCCTCTAATAACACAAATATCATATCCATTCGCGGTATTTTCTTGGGGGATAGAAGTTTTCCCTATGGTTTTTTTGACGAGGCTTCTCAAATGGGGTTGGCCTCGTGCAGAGTTGGGGTGGTCTTGTACCTCAGTTCACGTAGTTTTGTCAAGATCCGGTTGAATTTTGGAGGGGGCACTAATACTCGCAGTGAACTTTTAGCTCTCTGGACACTCTTGCGGTTTGCTCAATTAAAAGAGGTTTTGGTTTTACATGTGATGGGCGATTCCAAATTTATTATAAAGTGGCCAGAGGCTTCCTCATCCATCGATGTGATGATGCTTGGCTACTGGCTCCGAGATACTAGAATTCTTATCTCTTGTTTTGACTATATTACTTTCTCGCATATTTACAGAGACCATAATCATCAGGCTGATGGGTTATCAAAATCAGCATTAACTACTGAGGAGGGCATACTTTTGTCGGAGAATTGGAGCAAAGATCAGCTTATTTCCCATGGATCTGAGGAATTTTTTTTGAATTAATCTACTTTTTTCTATATTATCGGTTAAATATTTCATTTGTTGTTGTAATTGTTTCTTTTTGCATGCGACTAATTTTTCTCCTCCAATGCCTAGTTGGATTTTATTTTGTCGGACTATTAACTTGTTGGGAGGCACATTTTTGGCATGGTTGGCATATTTCCTCGTGATATGGGGGTCTTGATGTGCCATTATTTTATGCATTGTTGGTTGGAATTTCCATTAGCCTGGGCTGGGAGTGGCCTCTTGTCTTTATTGGCACTCTTCATCTGTTGTTTTGTCAATGTGTTTTTTGGAACTGTTGGTGATTTCAGATCACATGTTTATGTTTGTATTTCTAATCGGTATCCCTCTAGATGAGGGGTGTTCCTGGGTTCTTGGAGGCTGATATATCGTTTGATTGGGTTGTTTTAAGCCTTGGCATTGTAATCCTCATATACTATTTCCCTCTATTAATAATATGCTATTTTTTCTTGGCTGAAAAAAACATTCACGCGAGCACCCGACAAGTTTGGATTATGTAAAGTCCATTATAAATCACTGTGTTGGTAACATTGAGAAGCACCACTTATAGTGCCTCTCATATTATTGATAGCACATAACTATTACAGACTATTAATGCAAACAATTGTTTTACTCGTGTTTCAAATGGACAAGGGCATTGATACTAGTGCAATTGATTATTAATAAACATATTATTGGCTATGGAAGGTGAAATTGTAATTAAAGCCATGTTTGTAGTGAAGTGCACAGTTCTAAAATAAAGTTGAGTTGTTTTATATTATTGAATGTACACTTCTAAAAATATGACGCATTGTGAATGGTGTGTCCTATAAATTTATAGGATGCACCATAGTGTGGGGGTGAGTTGACCAATTGAAAGCACCATATGGTTTTTTTGGGGTTTGTTTTTTTTAAATCATGACATTGCTAACAAATTTCAATTTTGTATTCACTAAAAATGTGAATGAAGATGTAATAAGCAATTTGCATGTTTTCTTGCAGGCCGAAGAGGTATGGTTTGAATGTAGATTACTAAAATAAATAAATAAAAATTATGAAACCATTTTACAAAAATATGAGACCGAATCAAGTTGAGAGATAAAGTGCATAAATCAAAGGAATCAAGCAACAACATGGCATTGGCCAATAATTTTTTATTTATTTTACCCACCTTCGATGTGCCCAATAGTAAGCCACACTAATGCACTTGTATTTATAAGTGCACCATCATCCAATGCGTTGTATGTTCTGACGCATCTAGGTGTCTCGATTTAATTAAACGGAACAGTTAGGTTTTTGAATTTTTTAATTAAAACAAATCTATATTTTATAACAAAATTTCGAAACCTTTTTCGATGGGCCAATATCAATTTACTTATATGTCATAAGCACATTGGTAAATGGCATATTTTATAAGGTGGTTAACCAAGGAATTAAAGCTAAAGTAAATGCACTAGTTAATTTTTTGAATTTTTTTTAACCATGGGAACAACAACCTCCCAAGGGTATATCCAACAGCCCGCAAGCTAGATATACCAGTAACTTGTAACTCAGCAGGGGTCAAGACGTCATGAAGCCCACCGGGGTGAGCCTCTATCCCAAGGGTCGCCTACCCTTCGAGCCTTGTCACAATGGACCAATGAGAAACCCTACCCCCCGACGGTTTTGAACTTGTTACCTCCACAAAGATAACACATATTCTTACCCATTAGGCCCACTTAGGTGCTCTAATTTTTTGAATTTTTGAATTTAAAAAACAATTATAATTAAATGTCATGTTTGTCTTCAGTGTGCTTTATCTTTAAAGAGCACAAAGGTGTATTCCCTATGGGTGCACCTCATCAAGGTGTGTTTTGTACTATGGTGCATGAGGGTTTCAATGTTTAGTTAAACACGCCAATGGGGTTTTTTTTGTATTTTAATAAAAAACTATATTGTATAATAATTAAATGGCGTTTCCATATTCAATGCAATGTATCTTTAAAGCACACCAGGGTGTATGTCCTATGAGAACACAATGTAGTGGTACATCTTATTTGATATCACACAAGGCATTAATATTTAATGAAATGCATTGGCTAGTTTTTTTTGGATTTTTTAATATAAAAAATTTATTTTAGAATAAAATTTTGCATCCATCTTCGAAGTGTGTCATTTTTACAATTGCATATTCATAGTGGTATGAATCTATGTAACAATTACTTTTAGAATTATAATGAGTGATATGAATGGTTTACATTAACAAATATACACTACACTAATACTACATATAATTTCTCTATTAATTTCTAGAAAAAAAATATAAAAAGACCACCACGTAAAAACACATAACATACCACTCTATGATAAATCAAATGCACATCGTAAAGTGGTGTGTCTTATATGATGGCATGTCGGGGTGTTAATGTTTAGTTAAACACAACAATTAGTTTTTTTAATTTTTGAATATATAAGAATATTTTATAATTAAATATCATACTTATTTTCATTGCAACGAATATTTAAAGAGCACTGGTGCAACCGCTATGTTTGTATCAATTTAATGGAAGAAAATAGAAAACCTCCACTAAAACCTCTAGTCACTCACCTCCATTAGAAACATTTGTTATAAATAGAAAAGGGAGAGAGATTTTCGGGAGGTTCCACAAAAACCTCTACTAGAAGGTGTTGTTCTTGTAGTGTGGAGTGATTACATAATTGGATTAGATTGTAGAATATACCAAGTGTAACCTAGGGTCTGTAGAAGGTGTCCAACTATGTCCCAATGTAGCCTAATGTGCTAGCATATTCAACCTTTTGGAAGGAAATAGGTCTCGTCCGAGGTGCATATGATAGCTTTCATGTAATAAAAGTGCAGTGTTAAAGGTTTAGTGGGGGTTGTATTCCTTTATAGCTCATTAGTTTCATTCATTTAAACTATAGGACCTAACAACATTCTAATCAAGTTCATACAGATCATCTAGATATGCTGGGAAAACAAGTACATAAGAAAAACAATTCTTCATTATATTAGCAAATGGAGTAATAATACATAAATATGATGCAAAACTCAAATCAAAGTGCATAGCTCTCAACTCTTGACTCTTAAACAACCTCAACAAACTTTAATTGAGAACTCCTCCCCCATAAAACAAACTCTCAAAACTCTAATTGAGAACTCCTCCCCCATAAAAATTACATTGCACGCCTCATATATAGAGGTAGTTAGAGTAGTTATAAAAGATTCTAGAATATAGTATGGAATTTATTAACTATAACTCACTAATACAAGAGAGTACAAAAGCATCTTGTCTTTAGTGACATGCCAATAGGATAAATAAAATTAGATTTAAATGATCAAGAAAACTAAGCACAAAGGATATATAAGATGGCTCATGAAACTTCTTTTTTTATCAAACTTTGCACTAATCTAACACTTAGTTAAAAGTGGGTCAAACGTAAAAAACTGAGTCAAAATTTTTTATTTTTTTTTAATAAATACTAAATATTTGATATTCAAATATGGAAAATGCTAAAATAATATATATATATATATATATATATATATATATACACACGCTCAAAAAATTATTATCTAAAATAAAATTTATCATAAATAGTTAAATCAAACTACACTTTGCAAATGATTTAAAATAATAAGAAGCATGTAAAATGATTGCATCTAGAGGTACGAGGAATTGCCTACTCTGCAAATCACAACAATAATTGCATCAAGAGAAGCCAAGTGGTGAATATGAGGAGTAACATTATGTAACATAATGGTACTAAAAATAAAAAGTTAATTAAAAAAATATTGTGGACTCACAAAATAAAATAAAAAAATATAAAACCAAAAGAAAAGTAATTAAAAAAATCTATGCCAACATATAAAATTAAAATTAAAACCATCACATATCCATCTTAAAATAATATATATTTGTAAATATTGTTTAATTAAAATGCAATATAAAATGCATAACAATCTTTTTTACAATTGAATATTCAAAATGGTTATTGAATTGGAGTGCAATATAAACTTCATAACAATCAAAAATCATTTTTACAATTAAATATTCAAAGTAATATGAATTTATGTAATAATTACTTTTAGACAATTACTAATTATATGAATCGTGTTACATTCACAAATCTACATTACACTAATAGTACATATAACTTCTCTACTAATATTTTAAAAAAATACAAACAAAAAAATACTACATAAAAATACTTAACATACCACTTTGTGATAAATCAAACGTAATTGGACCTCTACCATCCATTATCAAGCAAATATGTATGTCCCACATATCCAACCAACTCTTTGAAGACTTTGAATATATAACATAAAAATACATAACATACCACTTTGTGATAAATCAAACGCATTTGGACCTCTACCACCCATTATGAAGCAAATATGTGTGTCCCACATATCCAACCAACTCTCTGAAGACTTTGAATATATAAGATAAGTTGATTGAATACCCCTCCACAATCCATGTGAGGATGAAAAGGGTGGTCCCAAATGTAACTTGCATCACCAATGACTTTTACTCTCTCTAAAGATCTCAAGCTCAACCAAGTACTTTTAAGAACAACATTAAACACCACATGTTTTATCAATGACTTTTGAGATACTCTTTCCCTTTTTTAAATGTAATGTGCTAAAATTCCCTGATTGAGAAGAAGACAATGTCACCCATGACAAGTTTTCCATTTTTTAAATGTAATGTGCTAAAATTCCCTGATTGAGAAGAAGAAAACCTCACCCATGACAAGTTTTCCATTTTTTAAATGTAATGTGCTAAAATTCCCTGATTGAGAAGAAGACAACGTCACCCATGACAAGTTTTCCATTTTTTAAATGTAATGTGCTAAAATTCCCTGATTGAGAAGAAGACAACGTCACCCATGACAAGTTTTCCATTTTTTAAATGTAATGTGCTAAAATTCCCTGATTGAGAAGAAGACAACGTCACCCATGACAAGTTTTAGATGCATCTCACACTCCCAAGAAGTTTCATGTACGAGGAATGGAAGTTAAGTATGTCAAAATAAGAATGGAGTAGTTAAATATGAGGTCACATGTGTAGCCTATTTCCATGAAAGGGGAATATAACAAGGGGTTATGTTTTGGTGTATGTATGCCTTTCTTTGTCTTTCATGCATTTATTAGTCCTTGTGGTAGGGAGAGAGATTAAGTTGTAAGTGGTTTTAAGCTGTAAGTGATAGAAACTATTTGGTTTTAAAAAGAAAAAAGAAAAAATACAATAAGCAGAGATTAAATTAATTGTAAGTGTAGGTAACTCTTGTTTATAAAATGTAAAATAAATATATATAGGTAGGAATGAGATTATCTAATTTATTAAAAAAATAGAAAAACATGAATCTTCCTCTTATAAGATAAATAAGATGCCAAGGCCAGCCTTAGTTTGAATGGACGATTTCCTCTATTTATGCGTGGGTGTGAGCAAGGGAGGATTGTTATGGTTTAGATTCAAGCGAGCATTCTGAACAGCAGAGAGATAAAACAATGGAGGAATCAGCCTTGTTCGATCAAGGGAGGATTCCCCAACAACAAATTCTCGAAGATGGCACCCTCTTTCCGATGGTTCTGCTGCCTCCATTTCCTGATGAAAACCAGTCCATTGGGTTCTTTGTCAACGCCATCCAACAGAATAAGGAATGGATCGATAAGCAACTAAAAGGGGTTGGGGCGTTGTTGTTTAGAGGATTTCCAGTGAGAAATGCATCCGATTTCAATGCAGTTGTTGAAGCATTTGGATGGGAAGAGCATCCATATCTGGGCTTAGCTTCCAGGGACAGGGTTGAAGGAAGAGTTTTCACTGCAAACGAAGCTCCTCTGGATCAGCCCATCAAATTCCATCATGAAATGGCTCTGGTAGGCTGATTCCATCCATTTCACACTGCACTTTGTTTTTGTTCTTTCCGGTTCTTCAAACTTATTGCTGCTGGTCTCGTTTTTTACTGTTCAGTTTGATGAGTTTCCTGCCAAATTAATCTTCTTCTGTGAGATTGCGCCTCCAGAGGGAGGGCAGACAGCAATCGTTTTAAGCCATAAGATCACCCAAAGAATGGAGCAGAGGTACCCACAACTTGTCAAAAAACTGGAGAAGGAAGGGTTGATCTATCCTACCACTGTTCCTCAGGAAGATGATCCTCAGTCCCATTTAAAGGGTTGGAAATCCCGTTACGAAACCAACACCAAGCAGGAAGCAGAAAGGAAGTAAGAATAAATTGATTTAAGTTATATGTATATAAAGAAAGATTGAAGAAATCCAGATTTTAATAGATAAAGATAGCTAGGAAAGATTTATATTTTTTATTTTTGGAAGATAAATTCCTAGTAGAGAGTTAATTTTTGGAATAGTTATGTGTTTCATGTTCCTTTGTTCAACTTTTAGAGTGTGTATTTCATCCATCTTCAGATTTCTTTGCTTGAGTTTTCTTGTAATGCTTCTCTTGTGATCCTTGAAGATGGATGAAACGTCCACTAGACCAACAAATAAAATTGCACAGTCTAATCTATTCCAGAAATAACTCTGCAATGCTATAACTGTGGAAAACTGCATTCTTCTACTAGTATTATTTGTTTTGTTTTAGGTTAAGATGAATCTGTGTTAGATCTCTCCCACCCCAGCTCAGACAAAGTGCAATTACCATTCTAAATAGTCAATTTGTTTTGAAATAATTTTTCCTGTGGAAGGAGACGAAATTGATGATAATGTGGTGAGGTTGTTGCTTCCAGGCTTGCAATGTCAGGTATTCCAGTGTCCAAAATAAGTTGGGCAGATGATGGCAGAATGTTATTTGAAGTAGGACCAATTGTTTCCATCAGAACAGTTGAGGGAGACACAGGCAAGAAGAAAGCATGGTTCAACCTTATAACATTTGCAGAAACAGCCCCATTGCTTGCAGACGGTTCCCCGTTCCCTGAAGAAGCAATTGAATCAAGCGTCCAAATAACTGAAGAAGAGTGTGTGGAGATCAACTGGGAAGTTGGTGATTTTCTGGTGCTGGACAATCGCTTTGTACAGCATGCGAGGCGGCCTTCAACAGCACCAAGAAGGGTACTCGCAGCCTTCTGCGTGTAGAAATACTGCTACTTACCAACAACCAGCAATAATGATGTTCTAGTGCTGGACAATGACTTTGGACAATATGGGAAGGCCTTCGACCCCACCCAGAATGGTAATGGCAGCATTTTGCAAGTAATATTAGTGGTATTGGGACTGCTATTATTGCTTCAAAGAACTTGACAGGAATTGTACCTGTAATCTATGACCTTCCAATAAATAATAAGTCTTACTAGTAATTTCAACTGATTGGATTGAATTTGAATCTGTGATATCTGGTTTGTCGTGTTCCAATGTATCTTATCCAAATAGTTCAATCAATTAAGTTAACTCTTAGGATTTCAAATGGTACTACCATTAACAGAACTACAGCTGCCAATAATTATGTCAATATTTACAAGCAAATGTCACTCTCCTATTAGCATAGCATATGCCATAAATCGCTCTTAATCTCAGATCCTCCCTGGAAATATCTTGATGGATCTCTCATGGTTTGTTTCTGCAAAGTTGAAGTTTGACTAAAACAATGTCCTTCAAGAATAGTCTGCAAAGTGTTTCCTGAACGGACCAGTCAGTCCAGAAAGAATAGAATCGAAAGGGTTAAAGTGTGGACTTTGATTTCATGTGAAAAGACATTTAAAAATGAAAATACAATTAAAAATGGAGAAGTTTAAAATTTTGAGGATTTCTACGATTTGGCTGTTGTAATTTTTTTTAATAAATATGAATATTGTGTTGTTTATATCGTGTTTTTGAAATAAACGAATTCAGCCTTTGGACTAGGCTTGGTACATTAAAGTTATATATCTATATTAAAGAATGAGATGATACATTAAAGTTAATTATATTTTTAAAGTGAAGAATTAGGTGATAATTTCTACAGTTATGTTGGTGAATTCAACAATGTTGAATAAATATAGATTTCCTAAATGTAATAATGTGGAGAATCTAGATTTATCTTTACTATGACACTTGTTATTTAATAATTTGATTTTTGTGGGTTTAGTTCAATTCTTTTTACGGGTGTGTTGGTTTGGAGATATTACTCAAAAATCCAATTTTAAGAAAAAAATTAATTAATAATATTTTTTAAATAATATTATTTTTAATAAAAATATATAATTATAAAAAAAATTGTTTTATAAATGTATTAAATCTATAAAATATATATATATATATATATATATATATATTTACAATAAATAATTATTATTATATTATATGTTAGTCAATATAAATAAAAATGGAAATAAAATTATTTAAATGTGTGAAAAAAATGGATTTTGATAATTACAAAATTAAATTAAATTAAAAATGTGTAAATTTTAAACATAAATAATATGACATTTATATAATATTGTTACAATTTTGAAAATAATCTAAATTATATTTTTACATATTTATATTTGAATAAATTTGGATTGTAATTTCTAATAAATTGGGTGAAATCACAATTAATTTAGAAATGATAAATCTTTTGAGTTTATGATTAACATATGTTAGTTTTAATTTTTTAGTTTTTAGTAATTTTAAATTAAATTATAATAAAAAAATTGTGATGTTCATTTTTAATTTTGGTTTTTTTTAGGCAATACCTGATATTTTGGAGAATTAAGGTATTTTAGAGTTACAATCATTACATAATCAAAGTCTCCCAAGGAGCAAGTGTCTCCGGGTCGGGAGGATAACAACATTGCTCCCAACCACCCAATCTACACTCAATTGACACATAGTTTAGAAGTTCTACTTTTAAAAATCTTGGTTATAACTCTCAAACTTTGAAATTTTGGGTGCCCCAGTGGTTTTTTATGGATTATGGTGTTGAATCCGTTTCTATCATCAAATCTCCATTAAAACGTAGTTAAATTCAAATTTTGTAAAATAAAAAATATCGTCGTCCACCAAATCGTCCAATTTTTAGACAACTCCTTTTTTTATATTTCTTTGATTTTATGGAAATTAACAAATCATGTAGTTTAAGCATTCAAAAATAAAGTGATATTCATCGTATAATTTATTTATTTCACAAATTTTAGCAAAGCCTTTTTAGATCCAGTCCATCATTATCTTTACAATTTATGAGATTATAACAGTTGGCTCTTATCTTTGCAATATTCATTTTTTTCTTTGAATTAATCATTATGATAAATATTTTAATAATATTATGCATCACTATATTTTCTTTTTAAAAGTATTTATGATATCATTTAATAATAGTATTGATATTTTAAAGGGCCACCTCCTCTACTATCCTCAAATGATTTAATCAATGATTTTCTCACCATCTTTTGAATTTTAAGTAGATTTTAGTAATGTTTGAAGTAAAATATGGGGAGGCAAGTGCGGGGGTTCCTTCTTGATCCCGGAGGAAGTATGGGACTAACCTTCGAATGGGGTTTAGAGAAAGCTACCAATAACCAAGCAGAGCATCATGACGCTCTATGTAGTATTTGAACATACCGTTTCTCTTGGAATTGAATCAAATTGTCATTATTGATGACTCCCTTCTAATTATGTCTCAAGCAGAGAAAAGAGTGGATCTAGAAGATAGAATAGTGGGGAGACTTCAAAAACGCATCAATGGGATTCTTTAACAAATTCCTGGTGTCCAGTTGATGCGTGCTTGGCAAGAAAATAACTAAACAGCGGATAAACTCATTCTCATGGCAAGAGGGGACATGGTCCAAAATGGAGGCCAACTAACAAGGTTTTATCAATTCAAATTAATGGTTCAATTAGCATTTAAAGCAATCCTATCAACCATGAATACACCTAGCTATCGATACATTTCCCAAAGTTTTGCCATAATAAAACGGCATGGGATAACTGGCACTCCAATCGCCTCGCTTTTCTGGCGATTTGTTCCCTAGATCCGATTATAAAAAATGACGGAATCGTGGTTCCACCCCATTTACTACGGAACTATGCCATGGAATTGTGCCCCTAGGGGATTTGGCCCATTTTAAGACGACCCAGATCGTCGAAAATCCCAAAAAATAACGAGAAAGGGTGGAAATGTGCCTCGCCGAAAAATTTTCCATCGCCGACAAGAGGCGATTTGAGTTCCAGTTATCACACGCCTAATAAAACATCTGCTCCCGTGTGTGGATGAGTCTACGAGAAGCTTGGCCACGGGGTTACTTATGGAGGTTTCGCTATATCTTCCTCACCATTCAAGTCGCAGCATTGCAATCGGGATAAACAAACACATTGTAGAGCGGGTGAAGTCTAGTGTTGATAATAGACATGGGTTGGTGATTTGGTGTCGATGGAGGACGACGCCTTCCCCTTCTCCTTGGGGGAGTGGCTCTATGTCACAGCAATTGTTGAATATGTGGAAGAAGTTCTGCTAGTTGTGAGTTTCGAATACAGGTTTTGAAATAAGGACAAAACCATTTTCTCTTCTTTGGAAAGTATGGGATTTTGGGATATCATTGGGTTTCGTTGGACTTTCACCAAGAATGAAGGGGGAAGTAGACTAGACTCTAAGTTGCATGAGTTAACTGTAGGAATCAAAGGGATATTAGGACCAATCTGTGTTGGATGAACTCACAGTTGAACGGCATTTTGGAGGCAATCCTCCAAATTACCGTGTATAAGTCGGGTTTAGACTATCACTTAGATGATGCAAAAGGGAATATTAAAGTTTATGGTGCCCAAGTGGAAACAATGATGACAACTCTAGACCGCCATGATGACAATGTAAAACACTCCAAGATCACAAATCAAGCCGGAAGCAAGGGAATTGAAGAAGTGGCTATTCATCAACCTCCCCATGCCACTGTGAACATCTATAGTACCACTTAAATTTTAGTGGTTTATGAACTTTTTTTGTACACTATTACTAAGACAATATGTCAAAATATCAAGTTGCTTAGTCGATGATAGCATTTCCCTAATAGTTTTAAGAGTTTGGAACGTTGTAAACGAGATGGATACTACTAAAAAACTTTGAAGCTCTATTTTTGGACTCTTTTATTGTTCTGGTGATCTTTTTCAACTTTTTATAATACAAATATACCTATTTTAGTCTTAAAAACGGATGAAAGTAAAATTAAAAACTTCTCATCCTTCATAGTAATAAGATTATTTTGATACAATAAATACCTTATCATAACTTTACTTTATTAAATACCTTATCATATATGTATAACACAAAACTAATCAAATACCTACCCACATTTGACATATATTAATTATATATATATATAAACTTAACTAAAATAATTATATACTATGATAAAAATATTTTAAAAAATTAAAAATAATAATATTTTTTTGACAATTTTATAAAAATGTAGAGCTTTATGGAAAAATAATATATCTAACATATTTTATAATATCAATAAATTTAAAAATATTGCATTCTAGTTTTTATAATTTGAATTATAAAGTTTATTATTTTAAACCTAAATCAAAAGCTATCACATCCATATACACATAAGTTTAACATGTTTGCAAAACAAGAAAGTGATATTGCTCAAAATTCATTAATGTTATATAAACCCTCATTAACATTCAAAATTTGAAATTTATAAAATGCATATACGGTAATTCAATAGAAAGCTTCTTTTTTTTTCCAACTTGAAATTGTCGAGCCTTGATATTCACTAGGAATCAAGGGATGGCTTGATAATCGATCCCTAGTGGGAAGGGAAACATTGTTTCACCCAACCAATTGCGTTGTCTCCTCAGAGACAATAGAAGGCCATTTATATTAGCTAGGCCTTATATAATTTTAATTAAAGTTTGTTTCCCTCTAATGGAGTATCAAATATGCTTAATTAAGCTTTGTTTATTCATATTAATTATGTTTTCTAGGTTTTTAATTAGTTTTTACTAATATTAAGTTAGACTATAATTCCAAACTAAGACATGTATACACTATTTAGGCATTAAATATAAGGAGGGGACTAAATTCATGGGGTTTTAGCCTCAAACCATGGCTTGGAATGCAAGAACCATCCCAAGGCCCAATTTTAGAAACTAAGCCCATATTCCTTTTGTTAGACACAAATTCCATCGTAATGACTTTTGAGCCCATAAAACATGGATTACAATGGTGAGTCCCTAGTTTTTATGCCCTAATCATGGATTTCAAGCTCTTGAGCCATATATGAATGGTTAAATCCCTACCTTTTCCTTAAACAATGGCTTGTCCCATAAGAACTATCCATGTTGCTTCCAATCCATCCTAGAGATGAAATTCATAAACATGTTTATCCGCAACCAAATCCTTATATGTATTAGCAAAGTCAAGAATGTTTTCATATAGCTAGGGCCATTTTGAAGTTGCATGTCCACTATAGTTGAGGATTATGGCTAAAGAATCAATTAGAAGTCAAATTAAGCCACATTTATGCAGTGTGCATCTCGGTTATTTCTTCCCTTCTTAGACTTGATGTTCATGTAGAAGGTATGTAGACCACTTATGATGCTAGTCATTATGTAATTGCTCTATCTTTGCATGAATTGGAGAGACGTGTTCCCTGTGTGGATGATCATCTACTTCCATAGATTGTTGTGCTTTCATTGTCAACAAGCTTGTACAATGCAGTATAGCTCATTGTCATAGGATGGGAACATGCGAACCATATTAGAGAGTGTTTTTCGATGAGGGCAACATAGACCTAAAACACCTTGATACGAAAGTATTTATGAAATTTATGAGTTGAATGAATTAGAGAATGAACCTTTAATTTAGAATGCTTAAACTACATAAATATTAGATCTTATTTGCATAACAATTATATGATATCAATTTGCGTGACTTGTTAATTCATAAAAATCAAATATATATCATAATTTTCATTTCCACGCTATTTGATGTTAAACAAAATTTAATAAATCAAGTTAATTAAATTTATTTTTATAAATCTCATAAACCAAAATTGATAATCTTCATCATCACAAAGAAAATTTATATACCCATTCATGTTAACCCAAATCTATTAAATCAAACTTTAGAACTCAAAATATTTGCAAATATAAATGTAAGACATAATGTCAAACATATTCTATAGTTACATATTAAATATATTATTTACACAATTTAGATAATCAAATATTGTGATAGAAATATTGAAGAGATACCTTTTAAAAAATTAAAACTGAAAATGAAGATAATATTATTTGTTTAACTACATACTTGGAAATTGCATTATCAAATTTATAAAAGTTTGAAATTTTATGAAATAATAATATGTTTAGCTATTTTATAATATCATTAAGTTTATAAATATTGGATAGGAATTGGGAAAATTATAATTAGCATAGTTTTTAGAATTTGAATCATAAAGTTCATTGGATTGAACCTAAAAGCGAAACATTAAAATTACAATGCATAAAATCTCACTTCAACCCAAAAATTAAAATCTATAAAATGTATATAAGGTATGTTCATATGTAACTATTTACATTATATGCTGCAATAAAATGCCTTGGTACGTATTACCTAAGCCTAAGCATAAAACATTGCAGTTCTCTAATTGAGCATCAAATATGTTGAATTAAGCTTAGTAGATCCATAATTATGCATTATAGATTCTTAATTAGTTTAAGTAGATACTTAGTTGGATCCCAAAAATATATTCAAGCCTAGTAGATCCCAAAATAGGACATGTAGACTCTATTTATCCTTAAATATATGGATGAGGGGATAAACCATCGAAGGTTTTAGCCCCTAACCATGGCTTGGACTACAAGAACCATCCCTATTAGTTCTAATTTTAGAAATTGAGCCCATATTCATCTTCTTGAACACAACTTCCATTGTAATTGTAATGCTTGTACATGACTTTTGAGCCCAAAACACATGGATTACAGGGTAAATCCCTAGTTTGTATGCCTTTACTATGGATTTTGAGCTCAAAAACTATATGTGAATCCTAACCAAAAACCTAGACTTTTTCCTTAACCAATGACTTGGCTAGTAAGAACTATCCATGTTGCTTCCAATCTAGCTTGGAGATGAAAGTCATAAATATATTTATCTGCAACCAAATGCCTATATGTATCAGGGAATTTAGGATCATTTCCATATAATTAGAGCCATTATAAAGGATCATGTGCACAATTAGAGGTCAATTAAAGCACTGCTCAACTCAATTAGTGCTTCCCTTCTTACACTTGATTTTCAAATAGCACTATTAAAGGTATGTAGACCACTTATGATGGAATAAATCTCCTTGCCATAGGATTTGAACTTGTTAACCATTATAGAGAGTGTTTATTTGTTATATAAAATCAAAGGTCTATGTTGGGTGAGGACAACATCGATCACATAATTTGAGGCACTCATTAATCTCTATCTCAATTAAATGTTTCTAATATGGAAAAAGGAGGAATGGTGTCAATTATAGTTGATGCTTTACCTCCTCAAACTCCCTATGTTGTGTGGCAATACAAATTAACTTTGAATTTTTTCCACCCTTTGTTTTATGATTCAAGGACTATGCAATGTGGGAGAACCCTAGGATGAAGATACAATAGGATTTGGTGAAGCTCAAGAAGAAATTAAGCCTTGCTAGTGTCTTTGAGGCTATATAATCATGTATTTCTTAGACCTTGCCTAGATCCACATGCACTCCATGCCCATCCACAATGTAGATCCCAAATATTGGATCTTTTGCATACTAAATTAACACTTCTATGTATTGGTGTGTAATTTGCATTGTCGCAAAGTGATCAGTTTTAGTTAATTGTGCTTTAGATTATCCTCACTTATTCATTTAAAGATGAAGTTGTTGTCTAGGTAAGCAACCACAAAATATTTAGTCAATGGCCACCAAAATACCATCCATTATCCTCAGAAATGTTGTTGGTACATTAGTCAAGCCAAATCAGATGACCAAACATTCATATATTCCTTCCTTAGATTTAAAGATTTTCTTCCACAAACCAATTGGCTCAATCAATGCCTATTGATAATTTGACTTGAAATCAATCTTTCTAAATTATTTTGCACCTCTCAGTTGGTCAAGAATATCATTAATTTGAGGGACTGGGCACTAGTTGATATTGATTGTGATTTTGTTCAAGTCTCTACAGTCAATACAAATTCACCATGTCGTAGATTTCATTGAACAATCAAAATCAAGCTCTCATGGGGTGAGGACCTAAGTTGAATGTAGTTCATTTGTCTTAGCTCTTGAATCTGACTTTTGATCTCCACATTCTCTAGAATGGAGAATATGTATACAACTAAGCCATTGTAATGTCCCTCTTTTGCCCCTATTGTTTTGCAACAGAATGTGCAATTGTGCACCTGTCCATGGCAAGGAGCTCAACGTAGAGGCTCCGCAGGTAAAACTTTGTAAGTATGGTTATGATTCCTAAGTTGTAATGTGAATTTGTAGACTTAGGAGATTGAAAGGCTTGACGCAACTAAATGAAAGGGGCAAGGAATCCACTAGGGGGAGAGGTTGAATGGCTGGGAAGCCGTGAGTTTGATGACGGGTTTCATCTTGGTGTTGTGGGAACTTGAAGAAAAGTAAACTGACACTTAAATCTATAAGTGTCGTCTTAATTTATGTTAATGTCCAATCCTAGATAGGAGCACCGAAGAAATTACTATCTGTTGGAAGGAAGTAACAAAATCCTATGACCTAACTAGTATTATAAGACTAATTATTATCAAATGACATTATGTAAAAACTAAGTGGTCAGTCTAGATATCATTGATATCTTAGTCCCGACAAAGGATGCCAGGAATTATTGATAAGCTCCTAATTTAAAAGAAGCTAATTAGAATTTCTATAATTATTAATGAAGATATTATTATTGGCACAATAGGCCACTAATCACTACCTTAATTAATTATACCTACTTATGTATGGAGGTCGGAAGATGGAAGTCATTATACTACATATATATGCATACAAATGCATATACAAATTAATTACTTGTATGGGAATATGTACACTTATTATGATTTGATGTATATAATTATTATTCTAGTCAAATGATAAAAAGACTATATGTAGACAACCAAGAAAAAAGACGGATTACCATAAATGCTTTAAAAAGTATGCCTTAAAACGTTCATTATGGAATGTTTTTAAAAAAAAGGAGATTCAAACTCCTTGGCAGGCGTAGCCTCTTATCACCCAACTCTTTCGTGATACAAAAAGGCTATATGCCTTAAAGAAAAAGGTTGATGACCAGTGAGGTCAAAAGCATAAAGTTTTTTATACTTTAAAATATTTTCATCTAAGGAATTTCTTGGCAATCAAGAAAAGATAAACAAAAAGACAAGCTTTTGTTAGCTTTAAAGAAAAGCATCAAAACTAATAAAAAAAAAAATAGCTAGAGAGAGAGATGTGCAATTCAAGAAGGAATTGTATTAGGATATCCCCCATGTTAATTGGGAGGCTACTAACATTTGAGCCATGACAAGAAGTGATTGTCTTTGACTTAGTGGATTTTAGTGGATTCCTACCCATCTCGGGGGTGCCCTCTCGAAGGAAGGAATATACGCCGGACAGAGATCCAATAGGTTGGGTGGAACGTTGCAGTCAAGCCTTCAGTCACCTTTTCAGTCGCACAAGCCTATTAAATATAGATAAGTATTCTAACTTCTGATTTTATTTTATGGTTCGGTAATTTCAATTGTTCTCATGAACTCTACATTTTAAATGGCATATTGTTATGCAACCAAGTCCTAGACCCACTAATAAACCCACTAATAGACCCAAGACAACATCAATAATATGTGATGCACCGTAATAAAGGGGGTAATGTGCCAATATTTAGGGCTTAACACACACTTTTCCTAAATATATGTAGACTGGATTATTCTCACTCAAAACTAATAATCATTCATTTTTATCTTGGATCTCCAATTCCAATAAATCTAAAGGTTGTTTATATTATTGTTCATGGCTAATCTAACATTGTTATGTCTACTTGTTGCCTTTATTATTTACGTTGTTATAGGCAGAATTATGATAGTTATTAGATTCAGATTTATTTATGTAAAATATGAAAAGACTTTATTGTGCAATGAATTCATCTAGGTTAATATCTTATTTCGATCTTGCTATTGCTAATCTATCTTAGAATATAATTATAATCTATTCATTGTTAATTAGAATATATCATAGGTCGAATGGCCTTAGAGAAAAAACTCTCGAAATAAACAAGGAGTGGAGAGGATCCAATGATGAATCTAAGGCTAAGCCCTTAACCAAAGCCTTGCATTCATTAAATATATTATAATTATTAATAGCTAATATACAGAATTGTTGTAAAAATCATAACATAATAAATAAATCCAAATCAACTATTTCAAATTAACATACTAGAATAGGAAAAGCAACCAAGCTTTTAAACAAGCTTTAATCATAACACATAAAGCAACAACCTTTTAACATAAGGCTTTAACCACATCATATAAATCAAGCAAGACTTTAATCAAAGCTTTAACCACGTCACATATATTATTTCATGAGATTCCAATTGAATAAAGGAAGTCAACTATGTCCAATTGGATCGCTAAAGGAAGGTTCAAGATCGATTCTACACTTGGGATGGGAGGGTGGAGCCTGTAGAGGAGATCCATACATCAAAGGTAACTTATAATTGTTATCATGATTGTGTTTATGGCCTCACGGCCTCATAATAAGATTTTATATACCTATTGTATATTAATAATAACCTATATATTACTATTAAAACATCCACACATCAAATAATTATCAACAGATTTAAATACATACATTGGAACAGAGTAACTGAAGGAATCGAACTAGCTTGTAAGCCAAGCAATTTGTTTATAATAGGCCCTATGGTCTTCTTATTGGCTCGTTTTCCAACCCATGGGATGAGGTCGAACCTTAGGGCATCCATGTTAAACCTGTTAACATGCATAAATTTCCCACTAAGGGAGGTGCTCACGGCCTTGCATAATGATGCCATCAATAAACAGTAACAACATAATTTAAATAACATACATCGTGGGGTTGAATCCCAAGGGAAATAAATTATCCATGAAGACAAATTATGAACAATGAAACGATACAGAGGAATTTCTAATGAGCTGCATTCAATGCCCATCATACATCGACATAGACAAATAGACCCTGTGTTTTGTATTAGAACCTAGCGTGAACAGTTGGTAAATTAAAAATAAAGGAATCTCATGCATACATAATCAAATTAACACAGAGCCTTGCCTTGAATCTTATATAGAACATACATGTAATCAAATAAACATAGTAAGAACACGTTTCGCCCAAATTTCCAGTTTATACATAATATCTCATACAGGGTATAAATTCCACATAGAATAAATTGACCCAAGGTCGATACGTAGATATATACTCTGTCTAATGGAAACTAAAACGATACTGCCCTCAAATTTATCCAGAGTTAACGCTCTTACAAAATGGGAACTGTAGTTGCATAAATAGCATTTTTAATCAACAAAAATTTGTCCATGGAGACCCAGGCAACGTAACCCTCTTAATAGATAAACCATGAAAGGCCAACGCTGAGTGAAGGGATGCGAGCCAAAATGGCCATGTGCTTACCAGTGGTTTCACAGTGGATGAGAAAGCTCCATATCCACACTCCATCTCAGGTTAACCTATTGCAAACAAAAAAAACTATTATTATTGGTGTAAATAACGTGTAAGAAAATAACAACCAGTCAGGAATAATGTAAATTAAACCAGTATTCTTACATGTGCAAAGGTTGGGCATGTTGGAGCATACTAGAAGTCCAAACCCTTGTATTTTCCAGGCATTAAAAAAATTGTAAACAACTCTTCACTCTTCACAAAAATCAGTACGTTGAACCTCAGAGCCAAATCTCAATTATATGAAGAGTTAAATGGGTAGAACAAACCTTGTGACCTAAGGGTCGAATGGAGAAGGGAATGCAGTAAGTGAAAATAGAGCCTCGCGACCCATCTACAATGTGCAAATGAGGGAGAATATCCTCGAATGTTGGGTTTGTTGTCAAGTAAAGAATTTACAATGAAAAATTACTACTCCTGCCACAATATGTTGTAACATACCCCTTTGTTGAAACATTTTATGTTAGAAGAAAACATTATCTTAACTTTTATTGTAAAGTTTTATATTTGGCCAAGTGGCCAAGGATGACTGTAATTGCACAATATTATTATTTAATAAAATAAAATAGGAGACATTCACCCAAAGAGACTATTGAAAGAGTGTTTACTGACCCACTAGGTGGAATGGAATCTGGGGTAGAAGGCAATGGACAAGTGGCAGCATCAGGAACTTAGTAACTAGCTGTTGTTATGGGACAACTCCCTTGAATTGTGGTCAAAGTTCCCTGAAAGATGGGACTAGAGCTTGAGGCTCATTTATTTGGAAACTAACCACTAAAGACCTAGGCATCTTTATAAGCCATCGAATTTGAGCAGAGGCTCACACTTTTTTTGACGAGAAAATTTACCTTGTGGTTCTGCTGTATGCACACAAGAGATTCGATGAGGGGAAGCTATGTTTTGAGTTGTAGTGTAAGTCTGTTTCACTTCTGTTGAATGCAGAGTTACTGATGAGTGCAGAGAGTTATTTTGATGTGTATTGCAAGTCTTCATTAATTGCTGGAAGTACAACCTGAGTGCCTTGCTTCTAAACAAAGTCTTGTACCTAGTGGTTCAGTAAACAGGCTCGGGGGTCCTAAGGAGCAAGTGATATTGGTTGATTCTTCTGGAGAAGGTTGGGAGGAACAGGCCTCTTTGGGTGTTTGTCCACCCTATCTACATTTACAGGTTCTACTGTTATTTCATTGCCTAAGTAGTTATAATTTGTTTCTGTAAATGTTGATTTAAGATTTATTAGCTGAATGTTGATAATTATCATTATGCAGAAGTAAATATTTGATTTTCTGAACTGATTATGATTCTGTAAATTGTTGAAGAAATTATATGAAATAATAGAATAAATTACCTCCCTGTATTTTTCCATGCATTGTCTTTGTGTCGTACTCTAGTACAGGGAAGGATGTTTAAAAGTAGATAAATGATATGCAGTAGATAGGCTGATTGAATAAACAAAACTTTGTTATGTTTCCTTTAACTTGTTTACATTTTTGTAAACTAAAGTATTCTATAGTCGCAGTCATAAAACACATATATTATGCAGATATTATAATATCATTACATTATTAGCAATAGAAGTAAAATACATACACATTCCCTTATTTTGCTCGAAACCTAAAGTTTAGCTATAACTATTACTTGCAGAAAATAAATAGTATTTATTATTTTATTTTCATTTAAATACCCTGCTAATACATAATAGTATACTACATTATCGTATCAAAACATTATAGTACATTTATGATTTTTGAAACAAATGTAAAAGAGATCGAAGACAAACCTACCTAATATGCAGAGTTACTAGTGCTCTTTTATCATAGAGTAAATAAACATATAACAACATCTATTTTGGACGAATGTCCTGAAACTCATACCCTAGTTAACTATCCTTCATCTTATCAAATTGAAATAGAAATACAGAGGTCGACTACACAAAACCCTACAGATACAAGTTTTTCCATTCGAAAACCCTTTTTCATTTTTACAGTTATAAAGAGCCAAAGAGCATTTAGTTTGAGTAGAGTTCATGATCAACCTCACTATCGAAACCCTTAAACAATCCTAAAAATACCAAACATGCTACAACATGGGTTCAGACAAAGATCATTGCCCTTAGTAACAACACGGTCACTTTATAAACATCTCATACAAGACTAGTCTCAACACAGAAAATACTTCCGAAGAAACGAGAAGAAACATATAGAATTAAGTCTCAGCTTTTAAAAAGAAGATCTTTTACATGGTCCTTTCCAAACAAGTTTAGGGTTCGAAACCAGAGCATTTAGGCATCTAGCCATTTCAACTATCGGACTTAAAAACAAAACTCAAATATATATTAAACATTCAAGAATGGGTTTTTGCCCTTATCATTGTTTAAACAACCATCTTTTATTTCAAACGTAGGCTGCCTCTCAGGCTTGGCTCTTTTAAAACCACGTTAAGTTTTCAAAACAAAACACATAACAGTTACCATATTTCATCATCCATTACTTCCAAGAGCATTGCTCTCATGCACGACTCACATAAACAATAAGCACTGAAACCTTTTCATTCATCAAAATAGCCGAGGGTTGAACCCTTACGAATAGTTGTTGCATCTAATAACATTTTAATACACGGTAAACACGGTAGAGCCAACACAAAGGTAGGTCGAGGATTCAATCCTCCCTACGTATGCCTCACAGCTTACAAACATTACAATGACGGACACATCCTCAGCCGGACCACAAATCCAAAAGCTTCGGCTAAAACCAAACAACGGCCAACAGTTTCCAAGAGAAACCTACAGGGAAAACCACCAAGGCTTATCGATTTTCAAGTAGTATTTCCACATAGCTTGGAACTTAGAAACCTATAGACGAGAAATACCTACCACATAACACATAGGGTGGTCAAAAGACAGTTTTGAAGCTCAAAACAATACTAACAACTCCAACATTATGAAATATCAAGAAAGGAATAGGGACATTACCTTTTAAAAGAACCGTGGCTCAAAATCGAATTCTCCTGCAACCAATGCTAATCCAGAGTCATTCAAACCACCAAGACAAGTGCAACAATACTCATTACAGTAATGGCTCGGCTCATAAACACCTGGTAGTGATAGTATTCCCCTACAGGTCGCGGTTTCAAACCTGAGGAAGGTGCCTTCAAAACCCATTCATGAAACCCTAAAGACCCATAGGCCTGTTGGCCTCTCCAACACTCCACTCCTTACCAAAATGAATGCAAAGCATTATGCCATCATCGGGTAATCCAAAGACAGTTAGGGTTGGCACCATGACCAAGAAGACCACGTGAAGACCTACCACTAGGATGCCACTAGACTTTCCACCATTGATTCCTTTATTGCACTTTATTAACCCACGGCTACCACAAGTACGAAGAACCGTCAGCATAACCATGCAACACGATGGTGGATCGACCTCCTATATATTAAAACATTCCATATTAATATAGTAAGGCCACCATTTAACCCAAGTCAAAACATTATCTTATAATTCATCCAAAGGTGTTACACCATTGTTTAAATGACCAAGGTAAGACCTCGACCATCGACATGGGAGGTTTATGAACTTAGGACAATATAGTTTTAGGTCATCATCTTTGCAAAAGTAAATAAATAAGGTAGTACATATAACATACAATGAAGGGAAGGTGAAAACCTTAAGGATGTAGGAACAAGAATTGAGTGAAGAGCAGCAATACTTTTCAAACATGGCCGAACCCTAGCCATCAGAGGGCCGTCGGCGATCTGTTGCTGTCGGGCTTTGGCGACTGTAGCTCTAACGGACGGTGCAGCAACATGGCGGTTCACCTATCTCGATTACTATGCTCTTAGCATTGGTTATATGTTTTACTCCTTGCATAATGTTTAAACCCTAGTTTTTACTTTTGTTTACTGCACCTGTTACCTGCTCCATCTTACTGTGCTTTCGTTTACATACAATGGCTAACTATGATGATCAGCTGGATTATTCATTTGACCCATCAAATGAATTGCCTATCTGGACTCAGCCATCTGGCATCGGGTGGCATGATGGGGCTTACAATGCAGGGTGTGGTGTGGACGGTCTCTCAGCTAGTGAGAATCTGTTGGATTTGGGGTTTTCACCATCAAATTACCTTGCACTTTCACCAGGCTCTTTGCCGTTGAATGCTCCAATACCTAGTATTCCATCGATTTCTCCCTTGAAGGAAGCTGTGACATCTCTTTGGTCCTCTGATCAGGTCATTAAGGCCATCGAGGGTACGGTGCCAGGTGGAATAGGCCCTATTTCTGCAATCGGTGGCTACTATGGGAAAGATAGTATTAACATCCCCTCTTCGGACTCACTCCCTGGCTTGAACTCTACAGAGACTCGGGAAGGCACGAGATTGGGGTTATTGGAGATTCATGAACAACGAGGTTTTGCTAGCCCTTGTGTGGGATCTGGTACCAGTTCTGAAGATTGGGGAGGACATTCTTCGGATGATACAACACAAACGGCAAAGCGCAGCAGGAAATGTTGGCTGAAACTGAGCAGAACCAAATATAACTATGCACTTGGAGAAGATATTGAGTGGCATCAATTGGTGAAGATGACCAGTATCACCCTGGTTGGTAAGGCGCTGGGCAGATCCTTCTCTCTGCGTACCATTGAGGCTTGGGTGGCAGAACATTGGGCTGCAGAATTGGGATATCCCCCTGAGGTTGTTGAATTAACCCAAAATTGGTTTGCTTTCAACTTTCATAATGAGGAACATGCTAAGTGGGTTCTAAATTCCAACTGGAGCTGGGACCATTGCCCTGTTATGATTAAGCCCTGGCATCCAATGTTTGATGCTAGCCGTGAACGCTTGGATTTAGTCCCACTCTGGGTTCGGCTACCCGGCTTACCTCTCCATTACTGGTCAGAGCGGCATTTCAGAGGTATTGGTAACATGATTGGTACTTATTTGGATGGTGACTATAGTTTCCTACAAACCCGTCAGAGGAAGATTGCTCGCATTCTGGTCAATTTAAATATCAGGGATGGGTTGGTACCGGATGTTACTCTCAGCTGGGGACCCTATGTATACGTGCAGAAATTGGACTATGAAAATGTTCCTTTTAGATGCCATTGTTGCCATGCCTATGGCCATCCGGTTGCTAAGTGTAAACTACCTTTACGGAGGAAAAATGGTGGTAGTCAAAAATCTTCTATTGCTGTGGAGGCTCCTCCTCATGTTGAAACTCCATCATCAGAACCCTCCCATACTGTGGTATTGGATGCTGCCGCGGAGCATGGAAATCTTTGGGCCTTGGAAGTTCCTCATTCTACTGGCCTTGCTGTATCGGAACCCTATACTAATGTGGAAGTGACTGGAGGCTTACATCTGGATCCGGTTATGGATGCGTCACAAGGGGATAAATCGGTACCTGTACCAGCACCTATTGAGTTACCTCAACCAGCTTCTTTCTCGGGGCTAGGGACTTCGACTGCGGGTATTCCTCCTTCCATAAATCCCCTTTCCTTTCATTTTGTTATAAAAAACTTTTCTTTGGAAAATCCATACTGGTTAGAGGCCTTAAAAAACTTGATTATCTCCCTTTCTATGGAATTGGTGGAACCTTCATGTATCGCTCCTGATCCCACATCTTCTCTACATACACCTCCGAATCATGGTGTGATGTTGATTGACCTACCCCCTGAACCTGATCCTGCCCCAGTTGAAGCCCTTTCTTCCTCTTCCCCTACCACCTCCTTGGACTCTAGTTATTTTTTACGATCTCTTACTAAAGTTTCCCCGGGAGGGTTGGGTGTTGGGGTCTGTAAAATGGGTAAAAGTAGAGGCAGGAAGTCTCATCTATCTAAAGCACAATCCAAGGCCAAGATGGACCTGCTAGAAGGCAAATAGGTGACTATTGATCAGGCACTTAGAGCGGTGCGTGCCCAGAAAAGGAGGTGTTAATGAAAGTTATGTCTTTTAACTGCTGGGGTCTGGCTGGTCCCCATAAAAGATCAGCACTCCGTAGAGTGGTATCTCTTGAACACCCGGATATCATTCTACTTCAAGAAACTTTGGGTGTTGGCGAGGTTATTAAATCATTGTTAGAAAGTTGGTTTGGTGGTTGGTCCTTTGCCACCTTGGATGCTCGTGGCCAGTCTGGAGGTCAGGCTATTGGTTGGAACACAAGAACGGTGTTGTGTCATAACCTGTGGGGGATGGAATCTACTTTGGGAATGTCCTGCTCGTCTCTTGATTTTGGTGAACTTTTCATTGTGGTAAATGTTTATGGTCCATATTTGAACCGGATCCCTTTCTGGGATTCTCTTCTCTCACATCCTTTGTTACAGGAAGGAAACCTTATTCTCGGTGGTGATTTGAATTTTTCACTTGGCCCGGCAAAAGTTTGGGGTAGCAGAGCTCGGTCAGACCTCTTGGCTGATTATTTCACTCACAAGTTGGTCACCAATAATCTGCTGGACATTGAGCCCTCTCTACTTAAGCCTACTTGGAGGAATAACAGAACTGGAGAAAACAGAGTTGAGAAACGCTTGGATCGTTTTTTGGTGTCTGACTCTTTGGTGGATAGAAACTACCTATTGAGGCAGTGGGTAGGATCTGGGGGATCATCTGACCACTTCCCTATTTTTCTGGAAATCCGTGATGGACCTTCTAAACCAGCCAGGCCGCTTAAGTTCAATAAAATCTGGTTAAAAGATGAGACCTTCATTGACCTTGTTGGCTCTCTTTGGGTACCTTTTAATCCTAGGGATGCCCTCTCCGCCTCTCATCAGTTTTCTGCTAATATCAAAAGAATTAAAGGGCCAGTTAAGGTATGGGCTTATGAAAAGCATAGAAGAGATGACAGAGATTTGAAGTCGATTGAACTGGAGTTGCAGTCCTTATATGATTCTGGATCCGGGGGCCTGGGATCTGTGGAAGAAAAAGCACATCTGGTATCACTGGAAGGTAGGAGGAACACGCTGTTACTGGAAAAAGAGGAAACATGGCGTTTGAAAAGCAGGGCGGTATGGCTAACAGCTGGCAATGAGAACACAAAATTCTTTCATGCATATGCAAAAGGAAGAAAGGTGTCTAATACCATTTGGAGCCTAGAGGACTCAATGGGGGATTCCCAGACCTCTTTTGATAGTATGGCTGGGGTGGGGGTTAATCATTTCCAGACACTTTTTAAAGCCCCTGCACAGGCTAACATTGTGGAAATAGTCAGAATGGCACAACCTTTTCCCCGTTTTGTGCAAGAGGAAGATAATCACTCCTTGATGGCAATTGTCACAGAAGAAGAGCTGAAGGGAGTCCTACAAAGCTTTCAGAAAGACAAAATTCCGGGACCGGATGGATGGACCGTTGAATTTCTTTTGGCACTTTTTGAGCTTATTGGGAATGATCTCTTGCAAATGGTTGAAGATACAAGAATCTCTGGGCGGATTCTAGCTGCCCTAAACTCTACCTTTATTGCCCTAATACCTAAAACTGATAACTCTTCCTCTTTAAGTGATTTCAGACCCATCTCTTTGTGCAACTGTGTATATAAGGTGGTGTCCAAAATTATTGCCAGGTGGCTTAAAATTATTCTATCCAAGCATATCTCTGCGGAACAATTTGGTTTTTGGAAGGGCGACAAATCCATGAGGCTATTGGAGTAGCACAAGAGGGCATTCATAGTATGAAATCAAGGAAAATCAAAGGTGCTATAATCAAGATTGATTTGTCAAAAGCATATGACAAGGTGAGTTGGTTGTATATTCATTTACTTCTTACTCATCTGGGCTTTGCTATGGACTTTATCAGGTGGATTATGAGCTGTATTTCTACGGTCTCATTTGTGGTTCTCATTAATGGAGCAGCCTCTCCTTTCTTTCATTCGGAAAGAGGCCTGCGTCAGGGTTGTCCATTATCACCTTTACTTTTCCTGTTGGTAGCAAAAGGGTTAAGTAAGTCACTGAAAAAATCTTGTAGGGATGGCACCCTCTAGGGTATTCAAGTGGCTCCGGACTTATTTATATCACATCTACTATTCGTGGATGATATTCTCATTTTCTATTCTGGCTCAATTGGGGACATTGAAACACTCCATGGCATCTTCCAACTCTTCTCTCAAGCTACTGGGATGGAGATAAATGACAGGAAATCCACTATATCGACTCACTTGCTTAGGGAATTTGAGATCATGGATATACGAAGGATCTTCCCTTATACATTATTATGCCTTGATGCTGGTTTCTGCTACCTTGGGTTCCACTTAAAACCAAATGCACATACAAAACGGGATTGGAACTGGCTTACTGAAAAAATTCACAAGCGGTTAAAGGTATGGAGCCACAAGTGGCTTTCAAGAGTAGGAAGACTGGTCCTGGTGAAATCAGTTTTAGAGTCCATTCCGGTGTATTGGATGTCCCTCTCTTGGATCCCCAAAGGGACGTTGGGAAAAGCTCGGAAGTTATGCTTTCATTTTCTTTGGAGCGGTAAAGGAGACTTTGTTTCCCCATGGGTTCGATGGCAGAGAATTGCTATCCCTAAGGCTCTAGGGGGTTGGGGTCTAAAAAAAATTCATCTTTTCTCAAAAGCCCTGGCAGCTAAAGGGGTTTGGAGACTGTTAAAATCCGATAGCCTATGGACAAGAGTTGTCATCCAGGAATACATTTCCCCTGCATCAGTTATGGATTGGGTTCGGAATCCGATTAAGTCTCACCGTGGTGGTTTTGTTATCTGGAAAGCTGTAACAAAATATTTTTTTGTGGTCGGAGACCTTCTAGCTTGGAATATTGGGAATGGACAGGCTCTTCGAGTTGGGGAAGATCCCTGGTTTGGGAGCGAAGGTAGACACATTTTATCAGATGGACTGATTGCATCTCTCTGGGAAATAGGTATAACTTACCTATCCCAACTTGCTTTTCAAGATATGGTCCACCCATGGAATCAATCGTGGATAGATGCAGACACTTTGGAACTTTCTGTGGAGGAACAAGATGAATTGAGAATTTATTATAGAGCACTCATACTTTCTCAAATTCACATTCGCGATAGGGAGGATTGTTTGGTATGGGAAGGGGCTCCAAATGGGGTGTTTTCACCAAAGAATGGATACATCAACTTGAGTTATTTCATAAATCCACGTGAATTGGTTTGGTGGTGGAATCCAATCTGGAAGTAAATTGCCCTATGAAACACCGTTTATTCATGTGGAACGTCCTCGAAAATTCCATTCCTAACTGGGATTTTTTACAGAGAAAGAACAGGGTTGGGCCGGGGTGGTGCATATTGTGTAAAGCAAAGGAGGAAACCTGTCTTCACTTATTTCTCCATTGTCCATACACGGTGCAGGTATGGGCAGAATGCTCCAGAATTTCAAATGTTCAGTTTAACTGGGAAGGGAATACGTTGCTATTGGCTTGGTCACAGTGGTGTATGGATCCAATTGGCATCTCCTTCAGAGCCCTTCCTCTAATGGTGGCCTGGGGGATTTGGATGGCACGGAATGGCATGATTTTCAATGAAAAATCCTGTACTCCGGCGGTCTCGACCATACAAATCTGTGGCTTCATAACGGCCTATCCTCAACATATCAAAGTCGCGAACCAAAGAACTATTCTTGATCTTGACATCGACTACTCGATTCCATGGGGTTTCTATGATGGCTCTACTCAGGAGAACATTTGTGGGGGTGGGGCTATTCTACATCTTTCTTTAACCCACTCTTATCATATTTTTGGGGGTCTGGGGGAGGGTGGGAACAATTTTGCTAAAATCATGAGCCTCAAGCTTCTTCTCATTTTCGCCATTGAGACTGGTTGTCAACATTTAAATGTGTATGGAGATTCTATGAACGCCACAAATTGGACACTTGGTACTCAACAATGCAGAGACCTTAGACTTGCAAACATCCTTCAGGACATTCTAGAACTAAAGCTTTCATTTTTACACTTTTCTTGCAGACATGTTTTCAGGGAGAATAACAAGGAGGCGGACAAGGCTTCTAAGATTGGAAGGGACCTGGCAATGGGGATGTGGAAAGTAAAAGAATACCGTGATGGGACTCTATATGAGTACTATCATAGACCTTTCGTTGATGAATTGGCATTCCATGAACAATAGCGATGATACTACAAAATTTTGGAACAGATTATCAGTGTTTTTTTTTTGTGACGACAGTTTGATGACTTATTATTACTCTTTAAAAGTTTCTTTTTGATAAATCAGGAGGCTCGGGGAGCCACTAGACATAAATTTTTTCTGTTTTCTTTCGTGGCCTTATATTTGGTGATGATGAACACACCTGACTGATGTACTGAAGATCTTACTCTTTATCGTACTAACTGTCCTTAAATGGATACCTGCATGCATATTTGCATATACATAATGTAATTTTGTTCACCTCTGCTGAAATAAAATTACGTTTTTTTCCAAGGGAAAAAAAAAGAAAGAAAAAACATACAATGAATCAAACCCTTATGTAGTGGATAAATACCATAAAGCACATATCGAAACCATAGCATGAGCTATTGATACAATGATCTAAGAATTAAATATCCAAGGTATAAATTAATATAATAAGTGCATATAGTGTATAGTCATAACTATAGACTATTGTCTAGACACTATAATAACATTATTAGATAGGATATGTATATAGTGCATAAGGTTTAAAATATAGATTTAACATTACATTGCTAGGTATCTAAGCATAGGTTATGCCTTCCATAATACAAAATCAACTTTATGGTATACTTCCTAGGAATAGAAATTAAATACTTAGTCGCAAAGCATAGTTCCAATACTTGCCTCGATATTTTAATACAAGGAAAATGTATTGATAATGAAAAACAAATTCTAAAGTTCGAATAATAATGTAAAGTTACTTGAGTATAACTGAAGATCAAGCTAGGATAGATCTCACCGGAATTACTTCAAATTACTATAATTCCTTCTATAAACACTGAAGGCTAACTAAAGTTAAATAGGACCTCTTTATGCTATTTGAAAATAGTATTATCCTCTTACCTGTAATCTGCAACATAAATTCAATGCTTTAGCTAATAGCTAAGTAAGCCTCGGGGTTCCCATACGACCCCTTCATCATCAATAAGAAAAATAAACAGTTAGCACATATAAACAATAGCAAGTAAATCTATAAAGCATCGACATCAAATTCTAGTAATCATAAGTAATCTAGGATGCACTATTGAGGCAAGAAAACATCCAACAACATTCTAATGTAGACATAAATACATTTCACGAACATCGTAAAACAATACACATACATGATCAATATAACATTTTATTTTAGTATGTCGTTTAAATGAATAAATAAGCATTTATTATAATTCCACACAGTCAGTATAGCAATCAATGCTACACTAAAAAAATTTAATTTTTTTGTGATTTTCAGGATGTTACATATGCATAGGTGGAAGCATGAGGTGAAAGCCACCTGCTCACATTTAATGTTAGTAAGACACTAGCTCAATCTTTGCATATCAACCTTGTATAATCACCTTGCTCAAACATTTTATATGGATCATGGCCTTAGGATAAGGAGAAACATGTTAATATTGGTTCGTTCTCCCACCGGCATTCAATGTTAACAAAGGGATTTATCATATGCTAAGTAAGCCCCATGGCTTGGTGGCCATGAAATCCACCAAGGTCGACTCTGCCTAGTAAAAACATCAATCAAGTAAAATTAAAGTGAACCCAGATATTACAATTGAGATCATCATAAAAGTAAACCATGATAAGAGTTTAATACAACCTATATAAAAGGGTATGGAAGCTAAGAATTTATATGATTGGTAAATAATGAGAAGAGGTTGATATAACATGGATCATAATAGACCAAGAACTCCAAGAATAAAGGCCAACACTATATGGCTTAAGGCCTAGCTTAAACAAACAAGAAATAACAGTAATATAGTTATGAAAGTAATTATATCCTGGAGTTAAAACAACTATGAAGATAGTTATCTTATATTGGGATTAAAAGAGGTGGATCTAAATAATATAAACCTCTTAGACCACTAATATTTACCTTTGGCTAGTGAACATAAATCTTGCTAAATAAATGGGTAATATTATGCATTGAAACATATTGATTGATGTTGAGGTAAATTGTAATATTGGTGTATTTAATTATATATGTATGTATATACATGCCAAGATATGGAACTGTTCACCATTTGGAACAAGTATTGTGTTTAAATGTAAGTGTTATTGGCTAAAGGACAAACTCAATTATGTTCTCAATAATAAAAGATAAAATAATTGTAAGGGAAATTTTGGTGACGTTCAAGTGGTATCAAAGCAGAGTAACAACACTACGGCCTAATGGACTCGCGAACGTACAACTATGTTGTGTACTATATGAAGTATTGATTATTTTAAATGCAAATCGTTTGCAGCAAGAGTTTTCTTTATCGACATGCATACTATAGAAAGTATGAGTTAAGTTGGTATACTTGAAAATTTTGTTGATATAGTTTACATACTACAGTCAAAAGCAAGAAAAAGGGTTACATAGGTTGAATATGCGTAATCGGGCATGCGGTGTGCTTACTCAAATATGTGATTATTTCTTGTTATACATAGGAAGTAAAATGCCTTACTGGTTAAGAAAAGTCCTATGTTTTGTGACTAAATTCATTCCAAGTAAATCTTGTGGAAATGATAAAATCAAGTCTTTAGTAGAATTGCTTAAAATCCTACAGATAAAGATTGACATGCTCAGCTTCCTTGACGTGTGTTGAAGTATGAGTGATTTTAGTTATGCTTTAGAAAGGATTGACTTAAGTGATTACTTAGAATGTTTTAATGATCATTTATTAAAGGTTATGATTGATAGTGGCATAACAAGGCTTCCAGAAACTTGACATGATTAATGGAATGCACGAAAGTAAATAAGTTCGTAAGCTATCGTAGGTGTAGATGTTTTAATTGGTCATAAGGATTTGAGGTGATGACTGATATACATGTGTTAAAATAATGGTTATCTTATGATTATAGACATATGCATTGTAAGCAATAAAGAAGCATGCAAATGAAACATAATGCATTATGATATTAGTAGCATGTAACAGTAATGGAAATTGGCATACCTATGCAAATGTATGTTCATGTTATTTTCACATGCATTATGTTAAGTAAAATGCAAGTCTATGTATAACCTGTTTGATTTATGCTAGAAAAGTTAAGTGAGTTTACCCATGATAGTCGGTTATTGAATGCCTTGTGTTAAAGATGTGTCAAGAGAAGACATGATGTAGTAAAGCTAGTGGTAGCAGAAAAAGTATAATAGGTATTCAAAGCTTATAACAAAATAAAATATGTATTTTGTGTAAGGTGAAAATCAAGAAATGATATTTGCAAGTATAGGTAATTGATGTCTAGTTACGACTATGTTTGTCGAAAAAGTAAAGCATTGTTATTATGCATAAAGAACATTTTGTTGCATCAAGAGTTTATGTGCACTCAAAATAGGAACTTCTTGTTGTATTTTATGTTTTGCTTTATGTTGACAAAAGAGATTATGATATAAATAACTTCTGGAAGGAAATTGTGCGTGAAGCATGCAGGTGCACATGGGTGCAAGAAGCTTCACCAAGCTTAAGTAGATGGAAAGCAAAACATGAGGTAACTTCTAATACAAGTTGTGATTCAATGACTGTTTTTGAAAAGATAGCATGATGCTATTAAAAGTTGATCAAATGGTAATCAATTGCATGAATGATTTATTTATGCCAAGTACATATTTTATAAGAAAACAGAATAGGAAACAAATTGGTAGATTTGAAATCCTATTGAAACACTAGAAAGAAGTAAACATAACATTTATGAGAATGTTAAGTTAGAATAGATGGCATATTGGGATGGTTTACACAAGTTTTTTCCAGATACTAGGAGTATCAAAATATGAAATTACAATATGATGCTTAAAATATTGATGATGTTGAATGTATGTTCTAGAAAATAAATGTAAAATTATCAGTACGCATAGTGCAAAGTTATTTGTATCAAAATGCATGAATGTGGTATTATGAAAGGTAAACCTAGGATGAGCCAAGAATGGTACATGTAGTAATGTGCACTTGGGAAGATGGGCCCATGGTTGTTTGTAAAACACCTGAATTGATAATGGCAAGGGCCTTTCATCTAAAAAGATTATATTGTATGTCATTGTGACTGACATTGTAACTGCAGGAAATGAGTTATTGCAGCTTCAAGAGAGGATGTAAAAGTCTGGGAAGACTTAATACATTGATTGATGTTGGGCCAAAGGGCTCTGGAGCATCAAGACTAATTATATTCATTATGTTGATTTGATGTTGAGTTGGAGGACTCTGGAGCATCAATATTATTTATGATGATTTGATGTTGGGTTGAGAACCCTGGAGCATCAAGGATAAGGAGACAAAGATATATATGCCCTAATGTTGAGTTGGAAAAAAAAACTTTAGAGCATTTAAATTAATTGAAAGGTAAATGATGTTGAGCGGGTAAACTTTGGATCATCATAGATTATTTAAAATTATTATGTTGATTTGACGTTGACCTGGTAGGATCTGGAACATCAAGTATAATTAGTGATGTGATTATTATGATATTTCATTTATTGAATGTTTCCTTTGAAAAGTAGTAATTATATGTCATTATGACTGACAATGCTTTGAGGTTATTGTAGGTAATGGGCTATGGAAATTCCAATAATACCATAACTTAAGAACATAATGTGAACTTATGAAACCTGCAATAAGAATAATAAACTCAATACAAACAAAGACTATTAAAATAAAGAATTATTAAACCTTTGAGCTAAACACAGGGGACACCCTAAGTTATAAGGCTCTTGAAATTTTAAGAAAACTTTCTACACTAAACAAAAATCTCTATTTTGAGAATTGACCAATTAATGAAAAAAAAAGAGAGGTTGGATAATAAAAGTATGTATCTAAGCAAGAGAACCTGAATTTGAATAAGAGCCTTTCCCAAAAATAAAAGTGGCAGATAGTGGACATTACAGGGGGTAATGGTCCCTAGTACACTGTAGGGTTCCATTGTAGGTCCTTGAGTGCTATGTTTTGCCATGGTATGGTATATGGCTAGCCCATGATGGACTACGTAAGGGAGATAAAAATTATAGGACACTACACAAAGCGGGTAAAAAACCTTGGGGCTACTCTACATTAGTAATAAAGATAGAAAACAACCCTGAAATTTGGACCAGGTCCATGGAAAAAAGGTAAGATTCTTCTGGTAATGGATGATTTGATGAAGTACTTGGTGTACTGTGAGTACTTCATGTTGAGTTTGGTGTTGAGCTTGTTGTCTCTAGAGCACCTAAAGTGCTTAGACTCATTATGATGATTTAGTGTTGAGTTGGTATGCTCTGGAGCACCTAGATGGATAAGACTTATCTGGTGTTGAGTTGGTATGCTATGGAGCACCTAGACTGATTAGACTTATTTGGTGTTGAGATGATATGCTCTGGTGCACCTATATCTTCTTAGATTAAATGATTTACTGAGTACTTGGTGTACTCTTAGCACTTGGTGTGCTAGTTAGTAACATTATTTGTGTTATAGCACAAGTAGGAGATACGCCAATGAAGGGTATCCTCCTCGTGTTGGGTGAGTTATGAATAATATGAACACTATGTGTTCTCAAATTTTTCTTTTAAGCATGTTATGCTCATGTTATGCTATGTTATGCTCATGTTATGTTTATGTTATGCTCATGTTATGTTTATGTTATGCTTATGTTATGTTCATGTTATGAGAATTGATATGATTGCTTTGTGAGGAAAAGCAAGTTGAGAATGACTAAAAGTACTTGGGAAGAAGTACTACCATACAGGAAGTATGGATGAGGATGTTTATATGTCAAAGTTAGTTGCCATGAAAAGAAATAGGTAATAGAATATATGGCAAGGTTATGTGCCATGAAAGGAATTTTGAAAATATTTATCTTAGATCATGATATATATATATATATAGGTAATAGAATATATGGCAAGGTTATGTGCCAAGAAAGGAATTTTGAAAATATTTATCTTAGATCATGATATATATATAGGTAATAGAATATATGGCAAGGTTTCTAATTGATTTTGAAAAATCATATGTATGCATGTGTTTTATGATGAAATGTTAGAAACAACTTGTGTTGTTTGTGAAAAGTACAGGTATGAAAGGCAAGAAACATCGAAGATATCCAAAAAAAAATATGTCAAGGCAAGCAAATATAGCTGAAAATTTATGATTACAAAGGCAACTGAAAGTTGAAGTTAAAGTTTTGAAGGGTACGAACATCGACGACGGTATTATTCTTAAGGGAGGGGATGTAATGTCCCTCTTTTGCCCCTATTGTTTTGCAACAGAATGTGCAATTGTGTACCCGTCCATGGCAAGGAGCTCAAGGCAAAGGCTCCGCAAGTAAGACTTTGTAAGTATGGTTATGATTCCTAAGTTGTAATGTGAATATGTAGACTTAGGAGACTGAAAGGATTGACCCAACTAAACGAAAGGGGCATGGAATCCACTAGGGGGAGAGGTTGAATGGTTGGGAATCCATGAGTTTGATGACGGGTGTCATCTTGGTGTCGCGGGTTTCTTAAAGAAAAGTGAACTGTGATGTTCACTAGACGGGCACTTAAGTCTGTAAGTGTTGTCTTAAGTTATGTTAATGTCCAATCCTAGATAGGAGCGTTGAAGAAATTATTATCTGCCTCAAGGAAGTAACAAAATCCTATGACATAACTAGTATCATAAGACTAATTATTATTAAATGCTATTAAGTAAAAACTAAGTGGTTATTATAGATATCATTGATAAGCTCCTAATTTAAAAGAAGCTAATTAGCATTTCTAGAATTATTAATGAAGACATTATTATTGGCGCAATAGGACACTAATCACTACCTTAATTAATTGTACCTACTTATGTATGGAGGTAGAAAGATGGAAGTCATTATACTACATAGATATGCATACAAATACATATATGAATTAATTACTTGTATGGAAATATACACTTATTATGATTTGATATATATAATTATTCTAGTCAAATGATAAAAAGAATATATGTAGGCAACCAATAAAAAAGATTGATTACCATAAATGCTTTAAAAAGTGCTTTAAAACTTTCATTATGGAACGTTTTGAAAAAAAAGGAGATTTGATCTCCTTGGGAGGCATAGCCTCTTATCACACAACTCTTCTCATGATACAAAAAGGCTATATGCCTTAAACAAAAAGGTTGATGACCACTAAGGTCAAAAGCATAAATGCTTTTATACTTTAAAAGCTTTTCATCTTAGGAATTTCTTGGCAATCAAGAAAAGATAAACAACAATCAAGAAAAGATAAACAAAAAGACATGCTTTTGTTAGCTTTAAAGAAAAACATCAAAACTAACAAAAAAAGCCAACAGCTAAAGAGAGAGAGACAAGTAATTCGAGAAGGAATTGCATTGGGAAATTCCCCATGCTAATTGGGAGGCTACTAACATTTGAGCCATGACAAGAAGTCATTGTGAAGGTTTACCCTTATTCCCTCGACTTAGTGGATTCCTGACCAGCTCGGGGGTGGCCTCTCGATGGAAGGAATATACATCAGACAGAGAGCCAATAGGTTGGGTGGAACATTGCAGTCAATCCTTCAGTCGCACAAGCCTATTAAATACAAATAAGTATTCTAACTTTTGATTTTATTTTATGTTTTGGTGATTTCAATTGTTCTCGTGTACTCTATAGTTTAAATGGCATACTTGTCCTAAATATATGTAGACTGGATTATTCTAACTCAAACCTAGTAATCATTCCTTTTATCTTGGATCTCCAATTCTAATAAATCTATAGGCTATTTATATTATTGTTCATGGTTAAGCTAACATTGTTATGTCTACTTGTTGCCTTTATTATTTACATTGTTGCAGGCATAATTATGACATTTATTAGATTGAAATTTATTTATGTAAACTGTTAAAAGACTTTACTGTGCAATGAATTCATCTAGGTTAATATCTTATTTCGATCTTGTTATTGCTAATATATCTCGGAATATAATTATAATCTATTCATCAGTAATTAGAATGTATCATAGGTCGAATGGCCTTAGAGAGAAAACTCTCGAAATAAACAAGGAGTGGAGAGGATTCAATGATGGATACAGGGACAAGCCCTTAACCAAAGCCTTGCATTAATATTATAATATATTATAATTATTAATAGCTAATATACATAATTTTTGTAAAAATCATAACATAACAGATTAAATCCAAATCAACTAATTCGAATTAACATACTAGAATAGGAAAAGCAACCAAGCTTTTAAACAAGCTTTGATCATAACACATAAAGCAACAAGATTTTAACATAAGGCTTTAACAACATCATATAAATAAAGCAAGATGTTAATCAAAGCTTTAACCACATCATATATATTCTTTCATGAGATTTCGATTGAATAAAGGAAGTCGACTATGCCCAATTGGATCGGGAAAGGAAGGTTCAAGATCGATTCTATACTTAGGCTAGGAGGGTCGAGCCTGCAGAGGTGAGCCATACATCAAACGTAACCTATAACTATTATCATGATTGTGTTTATGGCCTCACAGCCTCATAATAAGATTTTATATAGCTATCATTGGTTAATAATTAAAACATCCACACATCAAATAATTATCAACACATTTAAATACACACACTGGAACAGAATAACTGAAGGAATCGAACTAGCTTGTAAGCCAACCAAATTGTTTATAAAAGACCTTATGGTCTTCGTATTAGCTCGTTGGACATCCCATAGGACGAGGTCGAACCTCAGGGCATCCATGTTAATCCTGCTAACATGCATAAATATCCCACTAAGGCAAGCGCTCACGGCCTTGCATAATGATGGCATCAATAAACAATAACAACATTATTTAAATAACATACATCCTGGGGTCGAATCCCAAGGGAAATAAATTATCCATGAAGACAAATTTTGAACAATGAAACGATACAGAGGAATTTCTAATGAGCTACATTCAACGCCAATCATAAATCGACATGGACAAATAGACCTTGCACTTTGTATCAAAACCTAGGGTGAACAATTGGTAAAGGAATCTCATGCATACATAATCAAATTAACATAGGGCCTTGCCATGAATATTATAATATAGAACATACAGGTAATCAAATAAACATAGTAAGAACATGTTTCACCCAAATTTCCAGTTTATACATAATATCTCATACAGGGTATAAATTCCACATAGAATAAATCAACCCAAGGTCGATACGTAGAGATATACTATGTCTGAATGGAAACCAAAATGATATTGCCCTCAAATTTATCCAATGTCAACGCTCTTACAAAATGGGCACTATAATTGCATAAATAACATTTTTAATCAATAGAAGTTTGGTCATGGAGACCCGCACAGCGTAACCCCTTAATAAATAAACCATGAAATGACAACCCTGAGTGAAGGGATGCAAGCCAAAATGGACATGTGCTTACCTGTGGTTTCATAGTGGGTGAGCGAGATCCATAACCATGCTCCATCTTAGGATAGCTTGTTGCAAACAAAACAAACTATTATTAATGGTGTAAATAACATGTAAGCAAACAAAAACTAGTCAGGAATAATGTAAATTAAACTGGTATTCTTACCTGTGCAAAGGATGGCCATGTTGGAGCACACTAGAAGGCCAAACCCTTGCATTTTCCAAGCATTAAAAAAATTGTAAACAACTCTTCATTCCTCACAAAAAACAGTACGTTGAACCTCAGAGCCAAAGCTCAATTCTATGAAGAGTTAAATGGGCAGAATAAACACTGCAACCTAAGGGTCGAATGGAGAAGTGAATTCCCTGAGCAAAAACAAAGCCTCATGACCCATCTACAACATCCAAATGAGGGAGAATAGCCTTGAATGTTGGGTTTGTTTTCAAGTAAAGGATTGTACAGTGAACCATTACTACTCTTGCCATCGTTTGCACAGGTGGAAGCATGAGGAGTATAAATCCACCTGCTCACATTTAATGCTAGTACGATTCCATTTCAAGCTTTGAATATCAACCTTGTATAATTACCTTGCTCAAACATTGTATATGGATAATGTCCTTAGGATAAGGAAAAACATGTTAATATTGGTGCATTCTCCCACCTACATTCAATGTTAATAAAAGGGATTTGTTGGAATATCCTAACCATCTCATCTTGGTTTTGCATGCATGCATGCATTCCATGCAGGGCTCCATGCATCCATGCATTTGTAGTTGAGTCTCCTAGCACCTAGTCCTTATTTTAGGCCCCCTAGAGCTTAACTTTGGTCATCATTAGCCCTCTTATTCACTCAGATATCCTTGGTTACATCACTGAAGTTCAAATGTTCCCTCATGCATGATTTTAGGAGTCAGTACAGTCAGTTCCATGATTTAGGGTGCCTTGTCCCCTTGATTGCCCATTTAACTGACTGTTACGCCTAGTTTCACTACTATTGAGTGTAGGAGTGCCCTTTTTTACCAGTATTAGTCAGTTATGTGCCTCCTTGGAGTCTCCTTCCCTAATTTCTAGCCCCATTGACTCAGTCATGCGCCAGTACACCTCAGTTGACTATCCATTCATCATCGGTGGCCATTAGACCTGATCGGGATATGGTTCTAATGCTAACTAAGCCTACCACTTGAGGTGAATTCGAATCCTATTAGAGGCTATCAAATTCATTTTATTGTAACATATTTTCATTACCATCTCATTGCTAAATAATGTATTAACAACCATTTTTCATTTGTGTTTCAATTTTATGAGTTAATTGATCAGTGTTTCTTCCTAATTCTTTTCAGTTAAAACATTGTGAAATTAGTGAGGTTTGTTCAAGCTTTGTGATCCATCCTGTGGAATTTAACATGGTATCAGAGCTTATGAGAGCTTAGTATGAGCAGTTTCTTTCATTAGTGCACTAGAATCCATTGAGGTTTCCACAGCAAATCCTGGTGCCATTGCATTGAAGCCATTGGAGAAATAATTTGGAGTTTATCCAGGTGTGAAGGACCTAGATAATGTGCCTATTGTCTTAATCAAAGATTAGTAGATTCAATACCAAATATCCAAGATACTTTTCCAATTGTTTTTGCAGCTTATTCCATCATCAGTAGCGCATTCAATCACCAACAATGGATCTATCTTCAATACCAAAGCTCACTCCATTCAACTTCTTTGAATCGAAGGATCAAATGGAGATATTCATGCATAGCAGAGGTCTCTACAGGGTGCTCAAGGGTGTTGAAGTCAAACCAAATGGTGCATCAGATAAATCCAAGTACCTCAACAATCTTGATGAAGTGTATGGTTTGTTGTGTCTCGGCATCTCCAAGGATCTAATCTTTCATCTATTCGGTCTGAAAACTCCCAAGGAGATTTGGACAAAGCTTGAATCGTTATTTGGGAAGCAAGATGATTTGAGAGGTCATGAATTGGAAAATGAGTTGATCTCTCTGATCCCAAAAAATTTTGAGTCCATGACAGACTTCTTCACTAAATTCAAGAACTTGGTTATGCAGCTGAAGATGTGTAATATTGAGAAGAAGGATGAGTAGATTATTCTCTCTAATCTAGCAAAATTGGGACCAGAATTTTATGTATTCGTATCCACTTGCCAAACAACAAAATTATCCATCACAAATTGGAAGATTCCCACTCTAGATGCATTCATCCTATCTCTCACAAAGGAGCAGGACAAATTGGTGCAAATGGGAGTCATAAAACCATCAAGGTATCAAGCTCTTGCTGCTAGAGAAGGAAAGAATGTCAATGGTCATGGAAAGAAGAAAGGAAAGGAGAAGAAATAGTATGAGTAGAAGCAAAAGGAGTCTCCTAAACAGTCAGAGGGAACTTCGAATTCCAAGAGAGGCAAGAAAAATCAAAAGGATAAGACCAAATGTCCATACTACAACAGAGGTTTTCATCCTGAAAGCGCTTGTGTGAAGAAGATAATATATCTTATGGATCAGTTTTTAGAGGAAAACAACCTTCCAATATCTGCAGGTTCCAGGAGGACAGAAGCTAATTTTAAATCTGAAGATAAGGAGAGATGTCATGCACTCATGGCTGGCACTTCGAATGCATCCTCCTTCGTCATAGATTCTGGAGCCTCCAGAAACATGTCTGCATCCAGATATCTCTTCTCAAAATTCGAACCTATTGTTGAGCCTTCCATCATATTAGGAGATGATTCAGAAGTTCCTTCAAAGGGGATTGGAAGAATCAATCTTGATCATGGATACTTCAATGATGTGCTCTTTGTTCCAACCTTGGTAGCTAATCTCCTTTCAGTCTACCAGATGACCCATACTAGAATTCTAAAGAAAGTGATTTTTACTCCTAATGTTTTTGAGATATAAGAGATCTCTTCTGGGAAAATCATTGCACAAGGAATTTCATTTCGACATTCCAAACACTATTAGTTCTCTCATTTCTTTCCTTACTCAACTCAAAGTGCACTTCTTGCTCATGCAAATGAAGTGAGCAGACTTTGGCATGAGAGGTTTGGGAACCTCAACTACAAATATTTGCAAGAACTGCACAATCAAAACATGGTTGAAGGCCTCCCAAACATCAGATTTGCTAAGGGCACCTGTCAAGGTTGCTTCATTGGTAAGCATCTGGAGCACAAGTTTGAAAAAGGAAAGGAAAATAGAGCCTCATCTCCTCTCAAGTTGATTCATAGTGACATATCAGGACCTCTTCCTCACCTATCTATGAATAATGCTAGATACATCTTAACATTCATAGATGACTATTCGAGATTCAGCTGGGTATATTTTCTGAAGTTGAAATAGAATTCTTTGAATAATTCAAATTTTTTAAAGCTTCTGTATAAAATTGCACTAACAAGAAGATCAAGGTCCTTCGTACTGACAATGGAGGAGAGTATGTGAAGAATGAGTTTCAGTTATTTTGTGTGGATGAAGGTATTGAAATGCAGCACATTGTTCCATACACACCACAACATAATGGTGTGGCTGAGAGAAAGAACATAACTCTAAAAGAGATGGTTGCATGCATGCTTGAGTCTAAAGCGTTGGCTTCTAGACTTTGGGAAGAAGCTTTCAAATGTGTTGCATACCTCCAAAACAGAGTTCCACATAAAGGCCTAAAAGTAAAAACTCCATTTGAAGCATCAATGGGATACAAGCCAGATGTGTCTCATCTCAGAGTCTTTGTTTCAAAATCTTGGGAAAGGATTCCTTCAGAGAAGAGGAGATCCTTAGAGCCTCAAAGAAAAGAGTGCATACTGGTTGGTTATGAACATAATCAAAAATCCTATAAATTGTTGGATCTGTCTACCATGTAGACATTCCTTGAAAGAAGTGTCCAGTTTGAAGAATGGCCATTGCATGATTCCCACCATGTTGAAGCAGAAAGCTTACCAACTACTCCACCACAATATGTTGAACAAGATAGCGAATCATCTACTCATGAAAGTTCAGAATCTGATTCAGAAAGTGAATATGAGCACATGATAGATCCATATCCATAAGAACCTGAGGATCGAGCACCACAAGATGCAGCACCACTTCCAATATGGGCTGCAAAGACCATAGAATTTGCTGGTGATCTTACTAGGGATCCACAAGATCCAAGAACAACCAGATCTCAGTATCAAAGTGCAAGTTTTGCACTCTCTCATACAGATCCCTTTCTTCTTGATAAATTCTTTTTTATGGTTGGATCATATCCAAAAACCTTCTTTGAGGCCTCCCAATATCCAAGATGGATAACATCTATGGATGAAGAGTACCAATCTCTTCAGTAAAATGAGACTTGGGAGCTTATTTATCTCCCTCCTAGAAGGAAGCTTGTTCAGTGTAAGTGGGTATACATAATAAATATGGGCTCATATGGAGTAACAAGTTAGTATAAGTCTCACTTGGTTTGCAAAGGATTCTCTCAGGTTCAAGGGATTGACTATACAGATACCTTCGCTCCAGTTGCAAAGATGAACTCCATCCGTCTTATTTTGGATCTATTTGCATCCAAGCACTGGGAGGTGCATCACATGGATGCAAAGAGCACATTTCTTCATGGAGATATAGAGGAGGAGATCTACATGAAGCAACCTGAAGGGTACATTGAGGATCCTTCATTAGTGTGCATATAAAGGAAGTCTTTATATGAGCTCAAGCAGGCTCCCTGAGCATGGTATGCAAATATGGACTCGTTTATATTGTCACAAGGTTTTCAAAGATGCAATTCTAATTCAAATGTCTACATGAGGCATGATGTTAACTCTCTTCTACTTATTGTCCTATATGTTGATTATTTATTGATTACATGGAGTCTCTCTTCATGCATTAGATCTATCAAAACATCCTTTCACGATTCCTTCTCTATGTCAAATTTGGGACTACTAAAGTAGTTTCTTGGTCTTGAAGTCTCTCGGACTGATTCAGGAATCAAGATTTCCCAGTCCAAGTATGCATCAAATCTACTTGACAGGTTTCACATGAAAAAATGCAAACCAATAGCATTTCCTTTTCTTTCAAGTGTTAGTCTCAAAGATGGTTCTTATTCGCCATTTGTGGATAGTACCTTGTACCATCAACTGATCGGGAGTCTTGTGTTTCATACACATACTCGTCGTGATCTATCCTATGCAGTGAGTTTTGTCTCTAGATACATGCAAGAACCTTATGAGATTCACTAGAAGGAATCCAAAATGATCTTGCACTATGTGCAAAGCACGAAGACCTATGGTATTCACTATGCAACTAGGTCTCCATTGAACCTAGTTGGGTACACAGATTCAGATTGGGCTGGAGATAGGTCAGATCGGAAGTCTACATTAGGTTTTGTTTTCATGTTTGGATCCAGTCCTATTTGTTGGTCGAGCAAAAAGTAGACAGACCTTGCTCTTTCATCAGCTGAGGCCGAGTACAAAGGTGCGGTAAATGCAGCCACACAGTGCATTTGGTTACAGGGCATCTTGTCAAAGTTTGGTATTCGCTACAGTTCTCCACCAGTCATCTATTGTGACAATCAGAGTGCTATCAGTATTTCCATAGATCTAGTTTAAAGACAGAGGACGAAACACATTAATATGCGCATGCACTATATCCGAGGATTGGTGCATGATCGTACCATCACACTACTTTACTGCCCTTCAGAAGAGTAGATTGTTGATATTTTCACCAAGATGTTTTCAGTGAAAAATTTCACTCTTCTCTGATCCCTTCTTGGGGTGAGTGATACCTTAGTTGATTAGATTTTTTTTTACAATCTATTTTGAGGGGGGGTTGTTCCCACTGGGTTTTCCCTCTTTCCTGAGTTATTTTTAGATTTTTTTGCGGGGTGACCATTGGTATTAGTAACCAGGGCCCTATTTTTCCCATTTATTTACCTATAGTTTTCCTTACAGTCAGGAGTAAGGGAGGGTGTTGGAATATTCTAACCATATCATCTTGGTTTTTCATGAATGCATGCATTCCATGCAGCACTTCATACATCCATGCATTGGTAGTTGAGTCTCCTAGCACCTAATCCTTATTTTAGGCCCCCTAGAGCTTAACTTTGGTCATAATTAACCCTATTATCCACTCAGAGCGCCTTGGTTACATCACTGAAATCCAAATTCTCCCTCATGCATGATTTTAGGAGTCAGTATTGCCAATTCCATGATTTAGGGTTCCTTATCCCCTTGATTACCTAGTTAACTACCTGTTACACCTAATTTCATTGTTATTTAGTGTAGGAGCACCTATTTTTACCATTTTCAGTCAGTTATGCACCTTCTTTGAATCTCCTTCCCTAATTTCTAGTGCCAATGATTCATTCATGCACCAGTCCACCTCAGTTCACTAGCCATTCATCATCGGTGGCCACTAGACCTTATCGGGAGATGGTTCCAATGATAACTAAGCCTTCCACTTGAGGTGAATTCGAATCCTATCATAGGCTATCGAATTCATTCTATTGTAACATATTTTCATTACCATATCATTTCTAAAGAATGTATTGACAACAGTTTTTCATATGTGTTTCAGTTTTATGAGTGAATTGATCAATGTTTCTTCCTAATTCTTTTTAGTTAAAACATTGTGAAATTAGTGAGGTTTGTTCAAGCTTTGTGATCCATCCTGTGGAATTTCATGGGATTTATCATATGCTAAGTAATCCCCATGGCTTGGTGGCCATGACCTCCACCAAGGTCGACTATGCCTAGTAAAAACATCAATCAAGTAAAATTAAAGTCAAACTAGATATTACAATTGAGATCATCATAAAAGTAAACAAAAACAATGATAAGAGTTTAATACAACCTATGTAAAAGGGTATGGAAGCTAATAATTTATATGATTGATAAATAATGAGAAGAGCTTGATATAACGTGGATCATAATAGACCAAGAAATCTGAGAATAAAGGCCAACTCTAGATGGCTTAAGTCATAGCTTAAACAAACAAGAAATAACAGTAATACAGTTATGAAAGTAATTATATCCTGGAGTTAAAACAACTATGAAGATAGCTATGTTATATTGGGATTAAAAGAGGTGGATATGAATACTATAAACCTCTTAGACCGCTAATAGTTACCTTTGTCTAGTGAACATAAAGCCTGCTAAATAAATGGGTAATATTATGCATTGAAACATATCAATTGATGTTGACGTAAATTGTAATATTGTTGTATTTAATTATATGTATAGGTATACATGCCAAGATATGGAACTATTTAGTATTTGGATCAAGGACTGTGTTTAAATGTAAGTGTTATTGGCTAAAGGACTGACTCAATTATGTTCTCAATAATAAAAGAAAAAATATATAAGGGAATTTTTGGTGACATTACAGCCATTGTGTAGAGGGGCACCCAATGTCAAATCAATCATGTGATTTATATAAAAATGTTGGGTGATCATGTAGGTGATTGAACCATAAACTATATTAGATATTCCAATTTTTAGTGCATTAAAACATATATAAACTCAAAAACAGCTAAAGTGAGCCTATGCTTGACTATGGAATTGTAATTAAAAATAAATAAAAACACACCATTCAAATCTTTGACTACTATGATGTGTTGAATATACTACAATAGAAAATCCACACAATGGATTACAAACATCTACCCTAGAAACCAATACATAAAAACTTGCATTCAATGAAAAATTGTGCCTCTCATCTTCTTATATTATGGACATTACAACACAATTTACAAAGGTGTCCAAGCTTGTTGTGAAGCTCATTGAGCTATAAGTATATTTGTCCTTTAAATCTGATCTCTCCATTTGTATATACTAAGATTTGTCTTCTAAGTCTTATCTCTCCATTTGTAGATCATAATATTTCCTTGTGTCACATCTATCCATTTGTATATCCTTATATTTTACTTATGATTCTAATATCTATGCATCTAGATCCTCAAACATTGGAATTGTTAAGTCTATCCCTATAAACTTCATCATTGATTTCATCTTTGATATTCCTCCTTAGTTTGATCTCTCTATTTATATATTCTCAGTCTGTGGCATTGTTGAGTCTTCGCTCATAGACTCTGCCATTGAGTTGGATATTGTTGAAGATTTCAAGGTTGAAAATATTCTTATCGCAATCACTCTCTATAGATCTCTCTTTTTTTAATTTTGAGATATGATTTGTCTTTTATTGTTCCTTGAATGTAGGATTTTGAGTTGGATTCTTGGTTGCTTAGGGATTGTGTTTATGCATTGTTTCACTTGGTCAGGTATATCCTAGAGCTTGCATATATAGGTTTAAGTGTCTCCTCAACTACAATGCATTTAATCGTTTCGCTGCTTGAATTTTTTGTAGGGTCGACCTTGTTGGATGTTGGTGCATTAACCTTTCTTATTTTCATTTTTCATTAGTCCAATGAAAGAACTTTCCTATGATTGGCTTCCCCAGTGTAGCACCCTTTTTTCATATGCATGCATTCTAATTTTTCATGATAGGACTACAAGCCCTTGTAGTTTGAGATTGCATTTTGAACCTCATTCATCTTTCTCATCTATATCTGAACATTCCCATGTGGGATCCCATATTTAAATTTGGTATATTTTGTCTCTGCATTGCTTATCATTTCTTGCTTTGTTTTTCCTAATGCCTTGTTGATTTTTGCCTCATTATGCCCACCACCTTTCAGTTCTTAATTATCACTTGTCTTTGCAACCCTTGTGTTAATGATTTTGTGAGCAACCCTTTGTAAGTATCTTGAGTCTCTTCTTGCTTTCTTCATTCCTCATGCGGACTGTGGGGTGTGGAGTTTGATTCCTTTGATTTATGTTTTGAACTTGTACACCCGCACTCCACAATCCATATTCATAGTGCCAATATTATTATCATTTACCTATCAATTCCCAACCCACATTTATCTATAGCATTGCATCTTATGTGGGATGTAAAGTATTCTTTGAACAAGGTACAGTGCCTTGGATTCCCACCTTCTGCATTTTGCATGCAAAATGCGGAGGGATTTTACTCCTAATCTCTCCCCTTTGTACCATTTATACATTTTCCATTCATACCATCATTTTGCATTACTTTCCATTGGCATCATATCTTGAGACGTCTCTTTGAGATTAACACCAAATCATTCAGGGTGATGTTTTATTGAAGGTCATTAATTTGCACAAAGTTGGTGGATGAATGTAGATGATACAAGACACTGTCACTAATTACTACTCTATCTATAAGGGTTTTGAATCTAACAAATGATTGATTAGAGATGTCCTTGAGGAAAACTTATGAGCCTTATTGTTGTAACAGATTGAACATTTATCTCAAAGAGACAAAGAGCTCCATTAGTCCTCAGTGTATAAGTGGTACTCGGAAATGGAAGAACAATTGTGGAATGATGATAAGATATCAACTTTGGGTTTAGCTAAATCCAGTTGTGTTCCTATATTTTATGGTTTACATCAAATTTTCCAATGGTGCTTCGAGAGGTTTGATGTTAAGTAGTGAATCATGAGTTTGAAACAGGTAGAAAAGGCTCTCATTTCCCTCACTCATGTTATGTTCCAGAGGCATGTTGAGGATCCCTACATAGACAGACATTGTATGGACTAAGGATGCAAATTCCTTCAAGAATGACAATGGCATTGGGATATCCATTTTGAAAAAGTGGTTGGTGCAATCCACTACCTAAAAATGTATAGCTTACTGTATTGATGCTTTTGAATTGCCAAATCCTTTCCACGAGGATTACCAAGTATGTCATATCTGTCATGCATTACATTGTAAATAAAGAAGCAATATTTAATTGGGGGAGCTGATATCGAATGAAATTTCCCATCAATTGGCCAATTTCTAAAAGATCTAGAGATTCTTCATGGATTCATATTTAGTTTATGCAATATTTTTATGCAACCCATTCAATAATTTGGACCCAAAGAGAAATGTGCCTACATATTTAGAGCATTTTCCATTATGGTACCCAGTGTTTTGGAAGAATAAAACTCATTTCAATTTCTACAAGTTCAAGATTGGTTTATCAGAAGGTTTAGACAAATGCCAATTAGGCGGACCCCATAATGGTTGACAATGGACTCAGACCCCTCTCGAGGGAAAGGGGGGTTACTTTTACAAGGAAAGGTATACCTACATTTGACTCTATGGTTTTGAAGGAAAGTTGTATATGTTGTTGTAATACCCCCAATTTTGACTTGGAATGTATTTAATCAAAATTATGTAAATGATGTAAATATGCTAGTATGGATTCCTAGTGCAAATCTCAAGGCCAAGGCCCGACTAAAGAATGGATAGGCATGTATGATGTATATATTTTTATTTGGACCATATGGTTGGCTTACTGTGCCAATTCAGAATGTATGTAAATATTATGTTGGAAATTAATAAAATGGTCCAAAATGGATGTGTAAAGAGCACTAGAGGGGTTGTGATGCCACTAGAAGGGAAGACGAAAGGGGACCTATGGGGAAACCAAATCCCTATGTTTCCATGTGTCAACCTTAAAACTCATCCAAAATATGCCATGTGCCTTAAATAAGCCAATTTCCTTCTCTTGACTATTAAATCCAATCATTGAATGCATATGTGAAGTTGGTGGGAAAAGTCACTTCATGTAGTTATTGAAGCATGGGGGTTGTAACAATTATGTCATCTATCAACAGTTCTATTTCTTCTATGGTCAAAATCTATGTTAGTTGTATTTTCACCCTTACCTCATATCATTAGAGTCAACACTCTTTTGATCGTTCTCGCATGCATGTTACTACCATACGTATAGTTTTTCAATTGATGTTCCTCACCATTACCAAACTATGTATAACCCAGAAATTTGAATTTGGAGATAGTGATGCAATTTTGGAAAGAAAAATAGATGGTTGTAGATGAACATGGAGGTTGGGAAAGCTAGGAACCTTTACCCATTGAGTTCTGCTACTTTTCGATGCTTGAGAAGACATGGATTAATGTTGCAGGAGGTTCTCCAATAACTTACAACACACTCCGTTAAGCACTGTAAAGGTTGGATTTCTTGAGGGAACTGTTGATCAGTGAAGGGAAATGTCTTTCTTGTGTTGTGTGGGGGAGTTGGAAGGAGTGCCATGGCTGTGAAGGATTAGTGAGACCCGTGTAGAGCTCTGTTGGATATTTTGGCTAATCATAGAGAGCAGAGTGGGTTGTGGGATGAGAGAGAGAAGCTTGTAAGTGTTCCTTTGCCCTAGTGGCCTCATAGCCCAGCTTGGGGGTGGCCTCTCAGTAGAAAGAGTATATGCTAGACAGAGTGCCTATGGCTAGGTGGAAAATCACTCTTACACATCCAATTGATTGGATCTTCTTTGTTTAAGATAAGTATTCTTATGTATTTGATGTGCACTGATTTTATTTGTATTCATGTGATAATTATGCCTGTAAATTGCATGTTATGTGTGTGTGGATCAATTTTATTTATGTTGTGTGTTTTTATTTCCATGTATGCACATGCATTTTAGCTGTATAAATTCATAAGTATGGTTATGGGGTGAATTTTAGAGGCCTTGATTTAGTTAATGTCCCCTCCTACTAGATGGATTGAGGGATGGGGACATTACAGAATGGTATCAAAGGTTCTGGTTGTAACACTAGAGCTGTATGGGCCGAAAATGCACAATTACATGCAAAAATATGATGTTGCGGATGAATTACTCCTGAAGATGTCGAATTTTGTTAAATGACAAATAAGGGCCAAAGTCAATTTCATAATAAGCCCTTATTCCCAAATTCAAATTTCATGTAATTCTAGGATTTTTAATTTTTGGGGGAAATTTGTAAATGGGCACCACCCATGCCACCTGGTTGGGTGACATGGAATATCCACGTGACCTAGAGGTATGATATGGACTTTCCATATCAAACCCACGTGCAGAAGAATGCACAGGATGAAGTGCATGGAGGACGAAGATCTGACCGTTGGATGGTAGGGCAGATCAACGGTCGTGGCTCACAATGCATGGGAAATTTGCATTGTGGTTAATAGTGGGCGGAGGAATATCTTACCGTTGGTTAATGAGGGAGATCAATGGTCATAGCTCATCGTGTGTGGATAAAGTACACAATGGATAAAAAGGGATGAGGGGCTCATTGTGCCCAAAACCGCTTGGGGCGCATATCAATTTTTTATTGACAACGCCTCCCAAGAGATGTTTTCGAAAACTGCTCTGTGGGGGCACATTACTGCTTATGGTACAAAGGAAACCCGCAATTCCCACGGACGAGTGGTATGCATGGTGGTTGGTGGGAGATGACATGGAAAATCCACGGGGTGATAGGTCGGACCTGTATGACACATCGACGGGCACATGTCAGGCCATGTCGACACCCTTGCCACATCAGCAGAAAATCATATTTTATTATGCGTTGGATTGCGCGAAATTAATTTATTTACCCAAAAAAAATGAGGGTACTACTCTCGACCTGCCCTACAACAGCGAAGGCCACAAGGAGGCAAGCCCCCTTGACCCCCATTTTCTTTTTTTAGCAACAAAGTTGGATCTAAATTTTAACAGCAGCCATTGGAGGAGCATAATTTTGCGCAAATTATGAACTATGAGGGGATACTACAGGGCATGTGACTGGAGCATCAGATCATAGAACTAAAAATTGATGAGTATTCCTCACCATATGTATTATCTAATCCAACAGATAAGTTGTTATGTTTCTCATGATAGGTGATCTTCTGCAGGTGTCTGAAGTTGGCCTTTTGGGTTAAATTCACTTACAGGAAAAGTGCAGAATTTGGGCCAAATTGAAAAAAATTTATGACTATAACTTTGAGATCGGAATTCAGAATCAAGCATGCTTATAGTTGTTGGAAAACTTGTCCAAAGGGGAACAATTTTACAGAGTTGAATTATGAATTGGTGATTCATATGCTTCTATAATTTGATCATAAAAAGAGCATGTAGCCATAATTGACAAAAACTGTCAATATGGGTAATTTCCAGAATATATGAAAATTAATTTTTGATTTCCTGAGAACTTAATAAATATAACAAATGTGTTTATACTAACACTTTCATAGATTCATAATCATATCAGTGATTGTTAAAGGTTCAGGAGTGAGTATAGTGCAGCTGAGAAACCTTTAATCTTGGTTGGGCCAAGAATGTCATCATCATTGATTATGCACATGATCCTTATGAAGTTGACGCATATGCAATGGGAGAAAATATACAGGTTGAGAATGAAGAGACAAAATACAATGGTAGGAGAAACCAAGTGACTCCCCCGGACATTGCAGAAACCATGAGGATCCTAAGGGTGGAGCTGCAAAGTTATAGAGCAGACAATGAGAGGATACTTAGAGCTCAAGAAGCGCAGAATCAGTTGAATGTAGCTATGCTCCAAAGTCTGACAGACATTCAGAGGAATATTAACACTAGGCATCACTCAGAGGAATATTAACACTAGGCATCACTCAGAGGAATATTAACACTGGGCATCACTGAGTAGCTCAAGGAGGTATTCTCACAAGAGGTCCCATAGTTCAAGAAGGATTTCTAGAGGCAGTTCATATACTCCAGAAATATTTTCTAGTGAGTCATCTAAATGTAAGGATCCCACTGAAGGATCAAGCTCTTCATCTCATAGGAAGAAGTCTTCTAAGAACAACTCACATGAATAATTTAGGAAGGCCAAACCTCCTACATTTGATGGTGAGATAAAATTTGGTCAAGAAGCTGAGGCTTGGATTCTTGGAATGAGGAAGTATTTCCAAGTCCAAGACTACTCTGGAAATATGAAGGCCAAAGTTGCTATATTCAATCTGAATGGAAGAGCATCTATATGGTGGGATCACCGTAGGAAAGTGAAGAAGATTGATAAAAGGAAAATTGTTTGAAAGCAATTCAAGAAATACTTCAAGCAAAAGTACCTCTCTAATAGGTACTATGATGGCAAAATTAAAGAATTCCAAAAGTTGGGACAAATGACTATGGAGGAATATGCAAATAAATTTTTGGAGCTACTGAGATACGCCAAATATATTAGGGTTGATAATTCAAAATTCAGAGTTTCCTAAGTGGGTTGCCTCAATCCTACAAATATAGAATCGAGTTTGATGAGCCTCAAACTCTAGATGAAACCATAAGAAAGGCTAAGTATTGTTATGATCAAGCCAAAAGAAATCCATATTTCCATAAGTCATGGAAGGAAAAGAAGAATGAGAAATTTGATCAAAGGAAGAAAGGGTTCAAGCGTCCTCATTTCTTAAATCAGCCAAGGCATCCACAACAAGTTGTAACAAATCCAACTAAGATGATGGGAGACAATCCAAGAGAGCCAAGAGAACCACTTCAATGTTGGGGATGTGGAGAGGACCATTTACTCAGAAATTGTCCACATCGGAATGGGAGTGCAAAGCAAGTTCACAACATTCAAGAGTCTGAAATTGTGGGTCCAGTGGCAAGGATTATCCCTAGGATTTATGTTAGCTTGATTTTGCAACCAAGCTTAGTGCTATGGGCACCTATCAACAAGTGATAGCAGTTTCAAATATTGAAAGCAAAAAACAATTATAAATCTGAATCTAAACTAAACTAGCATGTGCATATGACAATAAACTTGAAAAGATTTAAGATCAAGAACAAGAAATAAAATAAAAAATAACTTTTGTATTATGATACCTCAAATGGTGAGGATGTTGTGGTGTTAAGCAACTCCAAGCTCCAATGGTCTCTTCTCCAAGCTTTCTACAATGGTCAAGAACTCATGAGAGATTTTGACAGCATGAGGATAGGATGATGGATGGATGGAAAGTGAGGAGCCCCTACCATCTTTTTATAGTTTTTGGTGGTGGGGAATACCATTATGGTTTTGAGGAAACCAATGGTATTGACCAACATGGTTTAGGTACCTTTTCCCTCCTTTTTCCTTTTTTGAATATTTTTATTCCCTTTTTAATATTTTTGGGAATTATGGACCCTTTTTTAGGGGTTTTTATGCTTTTTGAGGAAAAATATTCATTTTGAGTGGAACAAGGGGTGTATTAAGGTCTTTTGGTGACCTTTTGATGGCTTTAGGGGCTCAAATGGTGAAAAAGTGGACAAATGGGTCATGTGAATAAGGAAATGAGCTAGTGAGCACTTTTTGGGTGTTAACAATTTATGTTGCACTATAGTACCTCCAAGAAGATCATCAATCAGTTGTGGTTGATATTGAAGGTAAGATTGCTAATCAATCTATTTCTATTTTGATTAAACCTGGATCTACTCACAATTATAGCAATCCTAAAATTGTGGAGATTTGTGCTTTTAAGAAAACCAACAATAGTAAATCATAGTTGGTTCAACTAGCCATTGGAACCAAAAGAAAAGTTAGTGAAATGGTGGATAAATGTCCATTAGGAATGGGTGGACTATCCACTTTTGTAGATCTGAATGTTTTACCACTTGGTTCATATGACATTCACATTGGAATGGACTGGTAGGTAGCACATAGAGTTAAACTTGACTGCTACAATAAGAGTTTTGAGTGCATTGATGATGAGGGAAACCCAAGGGTTGTGAAAGGAATTCCAAAGAAAAATTTTGTTGGGCATCTTTCAGTCATGCAGCTGAAGACGTTTTGTAGGAAGGGTTGTCAATTGTATGTAGCCCATATATTGGACAAAACAGAAAATGAAATTCCAAAATTGGAGGACTATCATGTGCTACAAGAATTCATGGATGTGTTTCTCGATGAAGTGCCCGGACTCCCTCCCAAGAGGGACATTGAATTCACAATTGATCATATTCCAAGAGTTGCACAAGTGTCTAAAACACCTTACAGAATGAGCACACCAAAATTATTAGATTTGAAAATGCAGTGGCAAGAATTATTGGAAAAGAAATACATAAAGCCAACTGTGTCTCCATGGGGAGCACTAGTACTATTCGTAAAGAAGAAAGTTGGTACACTCAGGTTATGCATTGATTACAGGCAGCTAAATAAAGTGACAGTGAAAAACAAGTACCCATTACCTCAAATTGAAGGTATTTTTTATCAAATGAGAGAGGCAAAGGTATTTTCAAAGATTGATTTGAGGTTTCGTTACCATCAGGTAAGAATCAAAGAAGAAGATATTCACAAAACAACCTTTAGAACAAGGTATGGACAATATGAATTTGTAGTGGTGCCATTTGGTCTCACTAATGCACGAGTTACCTTCATGTGTCTCATGAATAACATTTTCCACAAATATTTGGACAAGTTTGTTCTTGTTTTTCTAGATGGCATCCTTATTTACTCTAAGAATGAAGAGGAGCATGAAGAACATTTGAGAATGGATTTGCAATTGTTAAGGGAGCATAAATTATATGCAAAGCTAAGCAAATATGGCTTTTATAAAAACAAAATTCATTATTTGGGTCACATCATTTCAAAGAAGGGAATATCAATGGATCCGGAAAAGATTGAATCCATTATGAATTGGACAGCTCCAAAGAATGTGACAAATGTGAGATATTTTATGGGTCTTGTTGGTTACTACAGAAGATTCATTGAGGGATTCTCCGAGGTTGCACACCCCATCACTTTTTTGCAAAAGAAGTGAACAAAATTTGAATAGACCCAAAAATGTGACGGAAGCTTCCAGTTGTTGAAGAAGCTTCTCACAAGTGCTCCAATTCTGAAAATTGCAAACCCAGAAAAATAATTTGTGGTGTGTACACTATGCATGTAAACAAGGACTTAGAGGATATCTTATGCAAGAAAATCATGTGGTCTGTAATGAGTCCAGAAAATTGAAGGAGCGTGAAAATAATTATGCCACACATGATCTAGAACTTGCAGCCATAGTGCATGCTTTAAAAATGTGGAGACACTATTTAATGGGCAGAAAATTTGAGTTGAGGAAAGACCATTGTGGTCTAAAATATTTATTTGAGCATCCAACATTAAATGCAAGGCAGGCTAGATGGATGGAATTTTTATGTGAGTTTGATTTTGAGATCAAACAAATAAAAGGAAAAGAAAATAAAGTGGTTGATGCACTCAGCGGAAAGATGCATAAAAAGTATGTGGCAGCCATCACAACTTGCCAATCAGATTTGAGACAACAGATTGTTAATTACCTTGTTGGAGATGAATTATATGTGCAAATAAAAGATAAATTACAGCAACAAAATTTAGAAAAGAGGTATGAAGACTATCATTTAGAAGGGGATGGACTTCTTGTTTATAAAAATAGAATCTATATTCCAAATGTGGCAGATTTGAATAAAATTGTTATGAATGAAATCCATAAAATGCCATATTTTGCTCACCCAGGATATCAAAAAACAATTGCTACTGCTATGAAGCAATATTTTTGGCCAGGGATGAAAAGGGATAATGCTGAGTATATATCTAAATGCATGAAGTGTCAACAAGTGAAAGTTGAGCATCAACACCTAGCATTTTTATTGCACCCTTTTCCAATTCCAGAATGGAAATAAGAAGTAATTTCCATGGATTTTACTACAGGTTTGACAATGACTGTGAAACAATATGCTTCCATCATGGTTGTGGTGGATAAATTATCTAAAGTAACACATTTTATACCAGTTAAATCCACCTATAAAGTAGATTCCATTGCAAAGATTTTTATGAAGGAAATTTCCAGATTGCATGGATTTCCTAAGGCAATAATTTCAAACAGAGATACCAAATTTACTTCAAAATTTTTGGAAAAGTCTTTTTGCATACTTGGGAACACAGCTGAATTTTAGCACTTCCTACCATCCACAAACAGATGGGAAAACAAAAGGAGTAAATCAGGTTCTTGAGGACATGATTCGCATGTATGTGATGGACAAACCATCCAAGTGGGAAGATTATCGATTATCTACACTTGGTAGAGTTTGCATATAACAATTGATCCGGATTTATGTGAGAACGAAATGAAAGAGCATATATATATATATATATATATATATATATATATATAGAGAGAGAGAGAGAGAGAGAGAGAGAGAGAGAGAGAGAGAGAGAGACTATGATGGAAGGTCACAAAGCAGTGGAAGTGATAAAAAGTATGTTCAGAGATTGGAATGTTGAAGCAATCAATGTAGAGGGTCACTCTGGAGGTTTAGTCACAGCCTAGAGCCCTGATCTAACTCGGCGCTCTTCATCAGCGTACAATTCTGCTCTCCAAACGGAACTGGAGGTTCCTGAATTAAACCATCATTTTTCTTTTCTCAACGTCTATGGCCCTTTTCACGGCAGGAAATGTTTTTGGGAGTCCCTGCGCTCTTACAGTGCTTTGGATTCTCCCAAGCTCATTTATCCGGTGACCTCAATCTAACCCTAGGAGTTGGGGAATTTTGGGGAAATAATGCTCGACCCGACTCTTTAGCCCCATTTTTCAACAATCTTTTTGAAGAAAAGAGTCTGGTGGACATTCAACAGGTTAAACTTGTACCAACCTGGAGGAATAATAAAGGTGGTGACCAGGCAATTTATAAGAGATTGGATAGGTTCCTTATTTCATACAATTTGTTCTAGCTCCGTTTAATCTTCCGTTCTTCTGTGGAATTAGGGGGAGCCTCTAATCACAAAACAATCTCTCTTTCCATCTATGTCCCGGAGAAGAAGCCACGGGCTCCATTCAGATTCAATCCCTCTTGGATAGAAAATGAGGATTACCGCAAAGTGGTTATAGGAAATTGGAGGACATTATCCCTCTCGCCGAACATTTCCTTCATGAAACAGTTTGATAATAATTTATCTCCGATCAAGTCTCTCTCCAAAGAATGGGGAAGAAAACAAGAAGAAAGCGACAGAAGAGAACTCAAGGAAACTGAGTCCAATTTAAGAGAGCTTTTTGCAAATTCAAGCAGGATTTTCTCTGATGAACAATTACTCTCACTAAAGTCATTGGAGAGAAAAAGAGCCTCACTCCTAGCAAAAGAAGAACTTATTTGGCGGCTCAAGAGCAGAGCATTGTGGATTAAGGAGGGTGACAAGAACACAAAGTTCTTTCACCATTTTTCCGCTCACAGGAAGAACATCAACTCAATCATAGAAATCAAAGATGATCAAGGAAACTAGGCATTGACTTTTCAGGAGAAGGTCAAAGCTGCTGAGGAACATTTCAATTCAATATTTACAGCTCCCCCAAACTGCCCTATAGCTGAGATTTTGGAGGTAATAAATATTTTCCCCAGCCTCATTACTGATGAGATGAAAGTTGACTTATCCAAGGAAGTTACAGTGGAAGAAATTCTTTCAGTTCTACAGTCTTTCCAAAAAGGGAAGAGTCCTAGTCCAGATGGCTTCACAGTAGAATTCTTTTTAGGGTTTTATGAATTGATGAAAGAGGATCTTCTCAAAGTGGATAAAGAGTCTCAAATTTCAGGAAAAGTCTTGCGGACTTTTAACTCTACATTCATCACTCTTATCCCCAAAAGGCAGAAAGGAGAAACCTTCGAAGACTTCATACCTATAGCCTGTTGCAACATTATTTACAAAGTAATTTCCAAGGTAATCGCCCAAAGGATAAAACCAGTCCTCAGCAAGGCAATCACCAAAGAGCAGTTTGGTTTCCTTTTTAATAGACAAATTCATGATGTTTTGTCACTCACACAAGAAACCATACACACCATTAAGAAGGAGAAGTTACCAGCTTTCGCTCTAAAACTAGATCTTTCTAAGGCATATGACAGAGTAAATTGGACTTTCCTTCAGCTTCTATTAATTCAGATAGGTATCCTTTCTTCCGTCCAACTCAAAGAATTCGACAGGGTTGTCCATTGTCTCCCTTTCTATTTCTCCTTGTAGTTGATGCACTGAGTCGTATGATTCATAAAGCTAAAACAGATGGAGTGCTAAAAGGTATCAAGATCTCCAACTCAGTAACCTTAACTCATACTCTGTTTGTAGATGATGTATTACTCATAGGGGAAGGTACTCATGGGAATTTCTTGGCCTTCTCAAGGGTTCTGGATTTATACAAAAGAGCAACAGGAATGGTAATCAATACGGAAAAATCCAGATTGGCTTTCAACAACATCTCAAAGGAAACTAAATCAGCCCTGGAAAGTTCTTCTTCCTTCCCCACTTCCCCTATTTCTGAAGGTATTAAGTATTTAGGCTTCTCGCTAAAACCTAATGCTTATGCTTTCCAGGACTGGCTATGGTTATATAAAAAAATATAAAATCAAATCTCTCTCTGAGCTAACCGTTTTCTTTCTAGAGGAGGTAGGTTAATTTTGCTAAAATCAATTCTCCAAAGCATCCCTGTTTACTGGGCCTCGACAGCATACATCCCTAAAGGAATCTTAGTCAAAATAAGGAAGAAATGTTTCTCATTTCTTTGGACGGCAAGCAAGCATTAGAGAAATTTTGAGGTCAAAAAATGGCCTCAAAACAAAGAAAATGTACTATAAAATACAACCAATCACATTCTAGTAGATGACATCATCCCCCTTGGTGAGGTGGCATTGCATGAGTTAAGAATGCTTATTTGTCAAATTTTCTATGGTGGATGAAAACACATAGTTAACCAAGGTAGTGGTGTAAGTACTTTTAAGTCATAAAGTAAAGTACTCATAATGATAGTCTTTTCATAAAATAATATTATTGTCATTTTCAAGTAAAGTACTCATAATGAATGTCTTTTCACACTTTCACATAAAATAATATTATTGTCATTTTCAAGTGAAGTACTCTTAATTCATAAAGAAAGTCCTTTCACATTTTTTTATAAAATAATATATTATCATTTTTATGTTTTTAATTTTAAATTATATATTCACTCCATTCTATTTAATAACATAATGTCAAACTAATAAAGAATAATAATAGATTTAATAAATAATAATAATAATAATAATAATGCAATGTGGATTGTAATAATATTATTGACATTTTACATGTAAATAAATTCTCAATTAAATTACATTATTAAATTCATGAGAAAAGTACTAAATATAAAAGGTCAACATAAAATTAAAAAAAAAACTCTTAAAAATGTTTTTTATTATTTAATTTCATTTGCAAGTTCAAGACAAATAAATGTTAAAGGACAATACATTTTTGGGAATTTACAATGAATCTTAGTCACATCAATGTAGACTTATTTTATTAATTTTATTTCTAGTGAATTTTGAAAAGTAACTCAACCATGGTTATTTATATTGTGCATAGAAAATAGTGTGGGAGGTGACTTCTCATATATACCTACCCCATAAAACCCCCAATTCATAATATTTTAATATATCTCATATTTTTGTAGTACATCTCTTAGGAGGCCCTTTTTTGACCTCAAAATCTCTCTAATGCAACGAGAAGGTATTCCTCTGGTCAAATGGACGATTCTCTCCTTGCCAAAATCCTAATTTGGAGGATGGGGAATAAAAAATCCGGATCTCTTTTGTAAATCCTTAGTGGAAAAAACTCTCTGGAGATTAGCAGAGTCCCCCAACTCTCTATGGGGAAGATCATTGATCTCCAAGTACTGCCACCCCCTCTCTTTAATTGAATGGTTCCGGCAACCCACTAAACATTTTAAAAACTATTCTAATGGATGAAAGGCTCCGGTGCTGGATTTTCCATTAATAGGGAATTGAGTGGCATGGAGAATCGGGGACGAACGCAGTGTTCGTGTTGGTGAGGACCCATGGGCTGGTTCGGGTGAATACTATAAACTTCCTCCTGAACTAATCAGGGATCTAAATTCCAAAATTATTTTCACTCTGGCTGATGCTTTCGACGAGCAAAACAGACTAAGATCTAGAGGAGGATGGAAATTGGATTTACAGCTAGATTGCAAGAGAGAAGGAAGAAGCTTGGAACCAGTATTTATCCTTTTTAAACAGAGACTATATTTTTCTCAGAGAAGGAGAAACAGATAAATTAGTTTGGACCAGAAACAGTAAGGATGGATCCTTCTTTGCAAAATTAGGATATGAAGCAACCGTAAATTCTCTGGCGAGAGATGAACCCCATCCATGGTGGGATAAAATTTTGAAAATCTTTGCCCCTCTTAAAACCATCATCAGTCTTTGGCTAGCCCTGAGTAACAAACTTCTCACTTGGGATAACCTACAGAAAAGAAGCTTTCAAGGCCCTAGGATCTGCGTTCTTTGTAACCTTGATGAAGATTCGATCTCTCACATCTTCTACCATTGTACCTATGCAGGGTATGTCTGGAAGAAAGTAACTGAAAGACTGAATTGTCCCTTGCCACTACTCCCAGGCATGCTGGAGAAGAATGTGCTCGACTGGTGCAACGATCGCAGGGTATGTCTGTTCAAATCCTATCCCGCTCTTTATGTTTTCACTATATGGGAAGCACGGAACAATATGATCTTCCACAACAATTTCATTTCACCATATATTTCAGTTTTGCTTCTGTTGGATAAAACAAGTGAACATAAGTCCATGCCTTCATAAAATCTCCAAGAATTTTATCCCACCCAGTCATCAACAGAGAGCATCCTTGGGATTATTTTGATGGTGCAAGTCAGGGATCCCCTCCATTAGGCGGCGCTGGAGGAGTTATTCACTTCTAGGACAACAGGAAATGGCGCATCAAATTTGCACTAGGACATGCCTCAAATAGCAAAGCTGAACTTGCAGCGTTATGGGCAGTTCTAATGATTGCTTCAAAAAATCATGTGAGACATTTGCAGCTTTTTGGTGATTCCAAGATGGTTATTTATTGGGAAAACGGTAAGATACAAATAAATGCGTTGCATCTACATCATCTCCTCCTATCCATCAAAGAAATGTTTTCCAACTTCGAGCAAATCCAATTCTCACATATTTACATAGAACTAAACTCTGAAGCTGATAAGTTGTCCAAGCTTGCTCTAGCACTACCTCCTGGCCTAATTGATGTGGAAGGTCAAACCAATGACCAGGAGGACGTACATTTTTTAATAAGGGTATAGCATAAGATTTAAAGCCTCCTTTTGTAGCCTAAATGGCAATCAGTCTTTTAAATGAATGTAAGACAGTTATGTAACTCTTAACACTTTTGATATATAATGAAGTCCCTTGAGGACAGTTCACGATCACTCTTTATTTAGAGTGATAGATATTTTCCATTTGGAAAATATATATATATATATATATATATATTCACATACATAGATATATGGTAAGAAACACAATGATACAGTAAACTCTGATTCTATTAAATGAATGAAATAGAACAAACTGTAAAATAAAAGCAGATAGAATGGTGGTAGTATATATCTCTGAGAAGAGATGTGGCAGCTACGCTCATTCGTGACAAGCTGAATACAAGAAGAGGTTGAAAGAGCCTATTTATCATAAGTATGAGGGAAAGAACCCTAAACATCCAAAAACCTAACCCTAAAAGATAAACCGCCATAAATTTGCGTCCCCAAGGTGGTTAGTTGAATAGTCAACTTCCTTGGGTCATAACTTTTGCATACGATCTTCGTTTGGGGCACTCGATAGTTTGTTAGAAAGTTCTATCCGAGCTCTACAACTTTCAATTAGGGAATAATTAATTTCAATGGAAACTATTTCCCCCCAAAAAAAAATCTCCAAAAAAATGTCATTTAGGGCCTCAAAACGGCCCCAGAAGTTCGGGACCTAAAAAACTGTAGAAAAATTACTAGAAAACTGGCAAAATGGAAAACTGTTTTGAGCCAGTGGAATAAGTGGGTGGCCATCTATATCCATCTGGATCAACAATGGGCAGCAAGCTTCATTGGGCATGAGTCCATTTGAATTGTTATATGGAAGAAAGTGCAGGACACCAGTGACATGGGATAATCCAGTGAACAGAATTCCTTAAGGAAATGGAACAAGAGGTTGCAAAAAATTAGGCAGATTTTAAAGGCAGCCCAAGATAGGCAGAAAAGCTATGCAGATAAGAATAGAATGCATAGATAATTTAGTGTTGGGGATCATGTTTACATTAAACTGAGGCCAAGGAAGAGTTCCTTGAAGCTTTGAAGTTGTGCCAAGCTATCACCAAGATACTGTGGGCCATTTGAAGTGCTTGAAAGAATAGGGTCAGTTGCATATAGAATTGCATTCCCTGTTAACATTAGATCTCATAATGTTTTTCATGTTTCTTTGCTTAAGAAATATGTACGTGATCATAACCATGTGATTGATTGGGATGTGATTCAGGTGGAACCTGAGAGAGAGTTCCAAACCAAGCCACTATGCATCCTAGACAGGAAGGTAACATTGCTCTGGAACCAAGCCATCGGACAGGTAAAGGTGCAATGAAAGCACTTTGGTCTCGATGAGGCTACTTGGAACTTGGAGGATGCCATGAAAGAGGCATTCCCATTTTTGTTCTGATTTTGAGCAAACACCGAGGATATTGTTATTCCAAGGGGGGGGGATTGTAATACCCCTAATTTTGACTTCGAATTTATTTAATCAAAATTATGTAAATGATGTAAATATGATAGTATGGATTCCTAGTGCGGAATTCAAGGCCAAGGCCCGACTAGAGAATGGTTAGGCATGTATGATGTATATAATTTTATTTGAACCATATGGTTGGCTTACTATGCCAATTTGAAATGTATGTAAATATTATGTTGGAAATTAATAAAATGGTCCAAGATGGTTGTGTAAAGAACACTAGAGGGGCTATGATTCCACCAGAGGAGAAGAGGAAAGGGGTCCTATGGGGAAACCAAATCCTATGTTTCCATGTGTCAATCTTAGAACTCATCCAAGATATGTTGTGTGCCTTAAATAAGCCAATTATCTTCTCTTGACTATTAAATCCAATCATTTAGTGCATATGTGAGGTTGGTAGGAAAATTCACTTCATGTAGTTATTGAAGCATGGGGATTGTGGTAGTTATGTTAGTTGTCATCATTCCTATTTCTTCTTTGGTCAGAAGCTATGTCAGCAGTGTATTTTCACCCTTACCTCATATCATTGGAGTCAACACTCTTTTGATCGTTCTCTCATGCGTGTTACTACCATACGTATAGTTTTTCAATTGATGTTCATGACCATTACCAAACTATGTATAACCCATAAATTCGAATTTGGAGATAAGGCTGCAATTTTGGAAAGAAAAATAGATGGTTGTAGATGAGCATGGAGGTTGGGAACGCTAGGAACCTTTACCCATTGAGTTCTGCTACTTTTGGATGCTTGAGAAGCCATGGATTAATGTTGCAGGAGGTTCTCCAATAACTTATAGCAGGTTGGACTCTTACAACACACTCTGGTAAGCACTGTAAAGGTTGGATTTCTTGAGGGAACTGTTGATCAGTGAAGGGAAATGTCTTTCTTATGTTGTGTGGGGAAGTTGGAAGGAGTGCCATGGTTGTGAAGGATTAGTGAGACCCTTGTAGAGCTTTGTTGGATCTTTTGGCTAATCATAGAGAGCAGATTGGGTTGTGGGATGAGAGAGAGAAGCTTGTTAAGTGTTCCTTTGCCTTGGTGGCCTCATAGCCCAGCTTGGGGGTGGCCTCTCAAGAGAAATAGTATATGCTAGACAGAGTACCTATGGCTAGGTGGAAAATCACTCTTACACATCCAGTTGATTGGATCTTCTTTGTTTAAGATAAGTATTCTTATGTATTTGATGTGCACTGATTTTATTTGTATTCATGTGATAATTATTCCTGTAAATTGCATGTCATGTGTGTGTGGATCAATTTTATTTTCGTTGTGTGTTTTTATTTCCATGTCTACACATTCATTTTAGCTGTATAAATTCGTAATTATGGTTATGGGGAAAATTTTAGAGGCCTTGATTTAGTTAATGTCCCATCCTACTAGACAGTTCGAGGGATGGGGACATTACAGTTTCCTAGATTTGTTTGTGATGGGTTCTTTCTCAGTGAGTTATATCAGTAGTACCAAATGTGGTCTTTGTTCTTTGAGGGGGAAACGAGGACGCAATTCATCTCAACTCCATTTAGTTTGTAGGAAGTATTGTGAGAAGTGTAATTTGCATGACGAAATTGGCTTAGGGTCTACAAACTCTTGATTTGAACCTAAAAGTCAAGGTTATCAATGGTTACGACCTTTAAAAAATATTCAAGGCATTCATATTTGCATAGAATGGTAGCTCATGTTTCTAGTTCTAGCTAACGGCATAATGGTGGTGGAGATAAAAAGGGCTCAATGTTGAGCATGGAGAAGTTGTTTTGCACTGCAATGAAATTACATCTCGAAGTGACCTACACGCATTGATCAATTTTTCTACTATCTATAAAGAAAAGGTAATTTAAGAGACATTTCTAATTGACATCGAGCAACAAGAACCAGTGACTAAATAGAAGGGATGATAGTAAACTAGTGGGAGGAGGTAGTTATGTATCTTGTTATGGGAGGAATGTTGCTACCCCTTATAAGAAAGTTACTTATGATACCTCCCTAAGGAAAATGATAGAGGCATTACTAGTGCTAATGAAGGTGGAGATGACTAGAACCCACCCCAAACTAAAATTGAGAAGGAACATATTATTCCTAAAAGAAATAGGTCATCGAACAATGATCAAATAAGCCAACCGAAGGTAGTTGAGGTCAATGCCAGGATGTTATGGAGATTGAAGATCAAGACGATGTGATTCTTGTTTGGGATTCTATTTAAATGGAAAATAATGGTTGATTGAATGATTGAGTATCTCATCAAAGATGCCAGTCTTTGAGTTTGATTCATTACTCTTCACAGTGTGGATTTTGATCCATAAGCTAATAACTTGGAAATAGCTCTTGGATAATAGTTGTATCTCATTATATGTTAAAGAGTTGGGAACAAAGGGATCATTTAAGTTTCATGATGCCACTAGGTGTATACTTGGACATTTTGTTCGGGAACAAACGGAGGAAGATACCAAACTGAGAAAATGATAGTTGAATTGGAATCTACATTGATGCCTAATCCATTGTTTACACAACCATTAGCTATCAAGACACTAGAGGATCAATCTAAAAATAATTTAGAGATGATTACCAGAGTAAGGAGATCCTAGGAATTATTGCATGGGATTACAGATATAATAGCTACAAATATTTAAGAACAAATGAATTTTTTATGGACATGTGGAAATTGACAAGAAAATACTTTTCCCTTGCTACCAAAATAATATCTTTAGCGGACTCTTTAAATTAATGTCTCCAAGCTTATCAAGAATTTTGTAAAATTTATGTTGAAACTTTCACCAAAGCCCTAGAGGATATGAGTGAACTCAAAATACAAAAGGATAATATGCCTTCAAACGTGAGACTTAGATAAGTCAAGGTTGGATGGGACTCTAGACTTGATGTTCTACAACAGTTAATCACCACTCGTGACATACTAGCAGAGATGGGACACAAAGTCTTATTTAAGGCTATTGATTCAATTAAGGGGATAGATGGACCCTCAAGTGTCCACAAATACAAGGTCCTTACCAAATAATAATATGCATTGAAGTTTATTACTACCAAGACCTCATTAGCTAAGTAGTTTGATGGACTCACCAGATTTTTTGGAAAAGAGATAAGATGATGGCTTAGCATTCTGGTTGTTGAGAATTTGGGATCAATTCATTAGTATAGGAGCAATGCATAGAATAAGTGAAGTTCAAAATGATATATTTTCCTTGGGGGTAAAACATGAAGTCACGGTGGGACCCATTAGGGATTGCATCAAGACTTGGGTCAACGAGGCATTGGAAAAGATATCTAAGGCCCCATGAAATTTAAATAAGGAAGCAATTAGGGTTTTTGAATCACAACTCATAATATTGAAGTCTTGTTTAAACTGGGTTATTGGGAGGAGAAAGGTTTCACAAACTAAAATTCATACCTTTCCCAATTTTGCATTTCCTAATATACTATTTTAATAGGTCCATGGGAGCCGCATCCTATCCCTTGAATGTGAATGCCTTTTAATTTTAGGTTAACTATTTTCCATTGAAATTTGTTGAGTTTGTTTCGACCTTGTTTCATACATGTTGAACTTGTTACACTTGGGATCTTATTGTTTTAATCTAACCTCATAAAGAACTATTTAAGCTCCCAATTGGATTTTATGAATTCTGTATGGTTCATAATTAATGGAATCTTGAGCATGTGGGTCTTTTCATCTTGTTTGATCTCAAATGCAATAGTCCTTTATAATTCTTTGATGATCTTGTCGTGTTCTCTTTCCTTCATCTCACAAAGTCTTAGTTGATCCTATGTTTGTATGATTTAAGAAATGTCTCCATGGAAAAATCATTTAAGAAGGAAAAATTTGTATTGTGGGTGGCTCTATTAATTCTTACAATATTTGCATCTCTTTTTTTTAATATGTGAGAGTGACCTATCCTTCTCAAGTAAGCATTGTGCTTAAAATAAAGTCTTTTGAATGTCAATGAATATTTTGGGGTTTGGTATCTAACATTCACCCATTTTAGTTGATAAAGAAAATCAAAAACTCAAAGATAGGAATGCCACCTCTCTAAAAATGGAGGGATATTTGCATTTATTTTTTTTAATGTGAGACTGACCTAGCCTTCTCAAGTAGCATTATGCTTAAAATAAAGACTTTGAATGTCCAAAAATATTTTGGGGTTTGGTGTCTAACATTCACCCTTTTGAGTTGATAAAGAAAATCAAAGAAAATAAAAAACTCAAAGATAGGAATGCCACCTCTCTAAAAATGAGAGAGGGATCTAGGGATTCTACCAAGATCTATTTAATGATGATATATTTTCCATCAACAAGGAAAAGAGATTATTAACACATTGTTTCTACATTTCAACCTATCCTTCTCAAGTAACATATGCTTAAAATAAAGACTTTGAATGTCCAAGAATATTTTGGGGTTTGTTGTCTACATTCACCCTTTTGAGTTGATAAAGAAAATCAAAGAAAATAAAAAACTCCCTTTTGAGTTGATGAGTGCTAACTCAAAGTTAAGATAGGAGTGCCACATAGAGAAGGATATAGGGATTCTACCAAGATCTATTTTCCATCAACAAGGAAAAGAGATTAACACCTTGTTCCTAAATTTCAACCCTAATCAGCTTTATATGATTGGAAAATCATTTCAAAAGAAATTAACCCAAAAGGCTTGAACCATTTTTTAAAGATTTGTATCTTGATTTTTTATAAAACGCCGACTTAATTTGTATCTCAATGGGGACTATAAATTCCATTTAGCACTCAATTATTATACTAAATTTCTAAATTCTAATCTTAAACTACATCAAGTACGTACTTGGGTACGAGAATTAGCAATTAATACTTGGACTTTTACGGCCCATTAAAGGTGCAAGTATTAAGTCGCAATTTAGTTTTTCGAATTGTTGGGGCCCGAGCCAATAAACGCAGGCCAATAAAATATAAAAGGTCCAATTTAGATTCTAAAATTGTTAGGGCCCGAGCCAAAGGCGGGCCCTCCAAAAATTCTCGAGGGCCAAGGCGTGGCCCAGGCCGACGAGGGGGGTTGGAAATAGTTTTCAACCAGCAATTGACGCGCCTCGGTTTTACCTCACTAGCTGCGTCATTGCCCCAAGCGCAAAGATACTTTGACCTTGTTTGTTCCTCTCTTTTATAGAATTGTAAATCTGTAATCGTACTTCTCTCATACGTGTGGGACTAATGAATAACTACTTCACTTTCAAATAGAAGTTCAGCGATGCCATGAGACGAAGTAACTAAATAATTTGAACTCCACCATATATCTAGTGTACGTCATCATACTTGCTATGCACGCGATGCCATTGCAGGTTCTGGTGAGAAGAGGAGATTGCGGAAGGGAGCATTGCATTTGCTTTTCTCTAATTGAGCGTGCACAATTTTTAGTTAAACATTTATGCTTAAGAGTGTTTCTGGAAACAGCTGCCTTAAAACTTGGACCAAGTGAAGAATTTGAACTCTTATTCAATTGAGAACAGAATTATGCGATAATCGTTATTTTGTTTGTTTGAGACGGTAGATTGTGTAATAATCTTGATTTTGATTTGGACTGGTCTATTTCTTCTCCTTTGTACAGATCCTTTCAAACATCAATTTAAATCCATCAAGGCAAGAAGAGTATTTGGTAAAATATGTTACAATGGCTATTTCCTATCGTTGCTCTTTATACGGCAAGAAAGGCATAACTGCACAGGGAGGGCAGGGTATACGAGACGACCAAGCAAAGGAAATTCTGGCCTTTTTTACTGAAAGGTATGGTCTTTGCCCAAATCTATTTCAATTCTTATTCCAGAATTGAAACAGATGCAGAGCTTCTCTTTAAGTCCAAATTGATGGATTTTGTAGTTATTGTCAAACAATATTGAAAGAAGAGAGGCTTGGGGACCAAAGTACAGAAAGGCGTTGCAAACAAAGTCTCGGTTCGATGGTTCAGTGGAGGTGGTGATATTTGCCCCTAGCGAGCAGTCTCACAGTTCACCTGTGCAAGCTGGATGTTTCAAGCAACTAGTAAAAATGCAAGCCCTGACAAACTTTGGCAGAATAGATAACCCCACACATAGCGAAGAAGATAAAGGGATCTTCCTTATGTGCTGTCTGTCCATGACACTTCATTGTAATATTCCCAGATTGAAGAAGAGCATGCATTGTGATAACTTATAAAGTAAGCATCTTGTCAAAAAAATATAACAGAAATGTGTACCAGTGGATTTTGGAATGTTTGCTTTAGTAAAGATGGATAAGAGCTTGGTATCCATGAAAGACAGACCCTGCCTGGTTGGGACTAGAATTATGTATGTTAGGACGCACCAGACCGCTAAAATGGCAGGGTGGAGCTGGGCTGCAATTTGTTGAACTGATTTCTTCCAGATGGAGTGGCAGACTTGAACCCCACTGACCTCTTAGGAGCATGGATGATTGTAATTTGTGGCTTCATTTGATATACTTGATAGCATTGCCGAAACTGGAATTTCCCGACCTCTCACACTTCAATGGTTCAAAGTTCAAACAGTCCATTGATGGGTTATCTTGGTGTTAAAAATCATACATTGCATTCACATATGCAGCAGAAATAAACTTACAAGCTCATAAAGACAACACACTGAGAACAGAGTGTTCTATGCAGCCGAAATAAACTTACAAGCTCATAAATACAACACACTTAGAACAGAGTGTTTTTAGAAAGGACAAGCTTTCACAAAATTTTAAATTTTCACTCAGAGTAAAACCAACTGTAGTAACACACAGTGATTGCAAATTGTAATATAGACAACACATTGCATGTGCACGATGGTTTCAAAGCTTTTCTTGGCATATGAAGTGGATGGTAGTTCATTTTCTCGCTATCTTCGGACCTTTTGCATTCCTAGTCTATTCCATTCTGTGGTCTTTGGGTATTCCACATTCTCACGCTCTTACAACATTGTAAAAGGTAAATACTTAGAATGCACTATTTACAACAGTTAGGCTGATGATCGGACTGTTTTCTTCCACAGGAAAAGATGATTAGAGGTTTATGAGTTTCCTTCTAGGGTTAACAAATGCAGAGGTACCCCAGATTATATTTAGCTAATATACCAGTTCTTTCAGTACTTTACTCTTCTAACATGTATTATCTGTATTTAAAAGTTAAGAACATGTGTCTCCTCTGGAACATATATTATCTCATTTTTGGAGGGCCTAAAGATTAAGAACATATGTTTCCTTCTTAAAAATCATAAAATCAAATTCAAAAAATAAAAATATATACACTCACATAAACTAAAGTAATCAAATCCTTAAAATGATATTTGGATTGACCAAGAAAAAAGGAATCACCTATACCATAATGACAAGATTTGAATAGAAATACAATTCCATATAAATAAATAAAACAGGAGAGAACTGCTCTGCTCATTATTGGCCATGACAAAGTGATTATATTGATCATAAAGAGCTCATCCAGATAACCTCTTTCTGCAAACACTGAATGCAGCAGTTCACAACATTCTCTAGAAATTTTTTTAGGAATAAGACTAACCAAATTGTTATTTATGATATGTGCAGCTGGACAAACCATATCTATGCCAATCTTTAACTACTTACCTTAAGGCTAGTTTATTGGACAATCTTATAACTATCACAATTTTTTGGATTTGTGTGGGTGAAATATCTATTCAAAATGTCCAAATTTTTAAACTATTACACAAAACAAACTTTAATTATAATTTATAATATTATAAATTATAAAATCCACATTTCAAATTTAATAACTATTCTACAAATTTAATTCAAACTTCACTACAAAATAAGTAACGTTCACAGCACTTGTAGTAGTTAATAAACACTCAAAACATGGTAAGGTAAGGAAAGGATCTGACCGAAGACATCCTCCTTACACCTGGAAACAATGTTCAAGTTCCTATAACTCCGAAGTATGGTTTGCCACCTAGATTCTAGTCATTTTATTGGACAAACTAGAGAGAGTAGTTTACTCAGTGGTAATGTAACATAGAAATACAGCGAAATAAAATCACTATATAATTATATAGTCAACAGTATAGCGATATTCACACTGTACAGAAAATTTGTCAATTTTTGTACTACTATCGAATTTTCATATAACAAAGTTCAATACAACTAAATCTTACCAATATAATGTATACAAGCCATGGCTCTGACCCTCACCTCCTTGAGTACAAAGGTTGATATCATTTCCTTAAATACAAATTCTGTCATTTACAAAGGGAACCCGATCTAAACCCTTCATACAAAAACTCCCAAATCAAAGAAACGATGTATTTCCCTCTCCTCCAGATGAAACATCTGTTCTTTACAAGCGTGATCAATCAGGGTAAAAAAACATAGTGGATTTGGACCGAGGTGAAAAAGGAGGCCTCTGTGGCAAGGATCTTGAACTGGCATCATTTGTACCTAGCCCCGTCAGAGAACCTGGATTGCTTTCTCCTCTGATAGAAGTAAGGATATTATTAATGTGAAACCAAATCCAAATGGGAGATGTCACAGTAGTAATAACACTTGCAATATTGTAGACATCTCCCTATAAGTGACATCCTTGCTCTCTACCTATTTCATTCAAATAAGACTGAACAGGGGACATGCCTTAACAGCAGCAAGGTAAGCCATCCCTCCTTCAGTCCAAATCAAAAAGCCTGATCTTTACTATAAGGTTTAGACCTAGTAGGGATTTAAGCAGAGCCTATTTCGGTGCCTACCCAATTTGGATCATATGGCGAGATAGTCACAGCTAAAGTTGATGGCTCTGATCTACAAATGCTTACCCACGATGCTTGTGAGGATGGAACTCCATTTGGGGGAACATTTTTTTATCTCTGCCTCAGTTTTTAGTCATGAAAAGAGGGACTGAACCTCAAATGTGACTTTGACGAGGTGCCGAGCACATCAAATGCGAGTTTGACCAGAGGAACTGAGAACCTATAATGTAACTGACAATGGTAGATGGTTTAATAGCAGTAATAGATTCGAAGCCAAACTAAGTTTTGAGTTCCAATGGCCTTGTATTGTTGCATCATTACATCTCTATATGCATGAAAAAGGAATGAGGTTTTACATCCTCATATACATTAAAAGGAATGAAATTTTAATGATGTTTTGCCTTGGTTTGGTGTTTTTGTCGAAGACTCGTATCAAAAGAGAAAAGGCTTTGACTTCCAATCTCCTCAGTGTTGAGGCATTGTTACATCTCTATATACAGGAAAAATTAATGAGGTTCTATGGTATCTAACCGAACACCCTTGGTTTAGTGTTTTGGCTAAGAATCCATATCTGCATGTAAAAGGTTCAGAGTTTCATGTTTTAGCTTCATATTTTAGCTTCATATCTGCATGTTAAAGGTTCAAGGTTCAGAGTTTCAATCCCAGAGTTTTATGGGTAAAGGGATCAGAGTTCCACATGTAAAAGGTTCAGAGTTTTATGTTTTTGGCTAAGAATCCACATCTACATGTTAAAGGTTCAGAGTTACATGGGCAAAGGGATCAGAGTTCCAATCTCCTAAGGTCCTCTGCCAAACAGTTCACAGATTCAATCCCATTGATGCTGCCATGGGCAAACGAAGTTCCAACTTCCAATCTCCTAGATGACCTCGGTACTCAGCCAAACAACTGGTTTAGTGTTTTGGTCAACAATCCAGATTGCTGGTGTTTTGGTTAACAATGCAGGTTCCAATCCATGCAATGATCCACATTCTAATGCGGGTACAAATTTATAAGTTCTGAACAAAAGATACTTGTGTAAATATTAAATGAATTGGCTTTCAAACAGAGCTATATTGAAATATGGCATTTCAATTATGAAGACCTCAGATTTATTGTATTAGCAGCAATCAAGGACTTACTGTGTTGGCTGGACTAATATTCGATTACATATGCCTCTCTGAAAATAAACATCTGTGTTATTTTGGATTTTCGATTTGTTAGGGCTCGAGCCAAAGGCGAGCCCTCCAAAAATTCTCGAGGGCCAAGGCGTGGCCCAGGCCAACGAGGGGGGTTGGAAATAGTTTTCAACCAGCAATTGACGCGCCTCGGTTTTACCTCACTAGCTGCGTCATTGCCCCAAGCGCAAAGATACTTTCTCCTGATTTGCTCCGCTATTTTATAGCCTTTCTCGCACTCCTTTGCTTTCGACTCTTGGATGTGGGACAATGATAACCTTTCCAATATATTTTTGAGGATAAAATTAAAAAGAAGTTAGAAAATGGTTTGAGAAAGTGATCGAAACTATGTTAAAGACTTTATTTCCTTCCCCTTCCTACCATGTATTTTGAAGCTTTCTTTCATAATCTCGCTTATCTTTTTACTTATATCCCTATGCCCTTTGTGTCCAGAGTGCGGAGTTTAGTTTCCAAGTTTTGCTTCTTCTCTCCTTTTCATTTTTATATTCCTGTATTTTCACATGAGGAATGTGCATTATGGAAAGTCTGGTATGTGTTTTTGCATTTTCACATTCTGCATTCAAGGTTAGAATCTCTAAGCTAATTGTTTGAAAATGATCCATGCCCCTAAAAGTTATGTATGTGCATTCAGGAAGCAGATCTCTATTGGTTGTGTTGAAGTAAGTGAATTCAAGGTTTTTATCAGAGATTCATGAATATTCATTGGTAACTCAGTCCACAAGCTTGTTTGTTTTTTAACGAACATACATTAAAGTGGCGATCTAGAGATTATCAATTAGGTGGAATATGTTTATGAAGTCATTAGTGAATTTCCATTGCATCAAGACTTTTCTAACTTTATATCTCTACAAAGTTTACTCAAAGCTTTAAGCTTTAATGACAATTATGGAGTCTCCTTCAATGAGAATATTGGACCAATTATATTAAAGTTGCTTTTTATTAGTGCCAATGCCTCAAAAGTTATAGTAAATAAAAAACTTTAATGACAATTATGGAGTCTCCATCCATAAGAATATTGGACCAATTATATTGGAATTGCCTTTTATTAGTGCGAATGCCTCTAAAGTTATAGTAAATAAAAAGAGTTTTTCTTTAAGAGTCTTCAAACAATCCTTTGATGCCCATTGGCTCAAGTTTCTCTTAGAAACACCATCAAAGTGTAGTTTGATTATCCCTATTAAAAAATCTAAGTTATTTTAGTCAAAATTTTATTTATAAATTTTTTGTCATTTAAATTTAAAATTAAATAATAATAAAAACCTATTTTATTGAAAAAAATTATCTTTCAATTTGTAATCATATTAAATCATTTCATTAATATTACATCCAAATTCTTTAAAAACATTCATTTTACAAAAATTACAATTAAATGAAAGAGTTTGTCAAATATACAACATGAATTATAACTATATCAAAGATAGACTGTAGTTTGAATGCCATTTATCTCAAGTTTTATCATACCATGCTTCAAACCACATAGTAATAAGATTAAGGCATTTGATTTTTGATGTACAAAATCATACATAATTATAAGGGTTAACTCAATGTTAATTGATTTATGTTTATTGCACCGAGTGAAACGAGGTGCTCTACAACCCAGTATGGGGGAGATCCTGTAACGTTTGTCCATGTTTGTCCTTATAGTCAGCCATAATAAATAAAGTTTGTCTTTAACATAATAATAATACAAATTTAATATTATGTCGGCAATTAATAAAAGGACATGTATTTTCGTTTGAATTAAATCATAGACTATATAATACATGGACGTGTATTTTCGTTTGAATTAAATCCTAGGCTATAAACGTTTGTCTTTATTATTGCCGGCCATTAATTAAAATGTAAAAAAAGTAAAATGTAATGGAAAGTATTTAATGAAAAGTTAAAAAGTAAAATGTAATGAAAAGTAAAAAAGTAAAATGTATTGTCGGTCATTAATTAAAATGTAAAAAAAAAAGTAAAATTGTGGAAAGTATTTAAAAAAAATCCATGGCTCATAAAATAAATATTATGAAAAGTAATTAAAAAATAGATGTTTGTTTATAAAATAAAAAGTTAAAAATTAAACCCGGATCAATCAAGAGAGATTAAATTTCTTGAGTTTAAATTTAAAAAAAGAAATACACCTCAAGAAATCGGATCCGTGCTTGATAGATACGGGTTTAAGATGGATCTATGATGGTGTTTATCAAATTGATCGATTATTTAGGAAACGGTATTTTATATGGGACACTCAAATCGCCTTGTATCCGTCAAAATCTAGGTAATGAAAAATTGTTAAAATGACCATTTACATTACTCAAATGACGATTTCAACCATCTAAATAGTTTTAGAACATAGAAATTAGTTTAGAATCGTGATTTGTGATTGTTGAAGTTGTGGAATTGCTTAAATTGCAATTTTTCTCACCTAGTTAGAAATAAGGAAAAATGGGCCGGAATAATGCGGTGATTTGATGGCATGTTATCCCACGCCCTAGGACATTTGTTTGGAAATCATATGCCTTATAGAAATGACACCTAATTGTAAGTTATTTTTATAGAATTTAAAATTTTAAAGCGTTCATCAATGTGTGTGTATCATTATTGTTTATAAGAGGTCTTAGTAATATGTTTGTTTAAATATCCCATATAGAGTGTAAGGGAGGTGAGGTAAGAAGGAACTAGAACCATGTTCTTACAGGCTACATGTGACATGGTATTGACATGATGGTGGCACATGTGAGAAGGTAGAGAAGGACGAGGGTGGTTACCTCACTCTAAACCCTCAGTCCTTTGAAGGAACCATTAATCAATCCTTTGATTGTGATGATTATGGATATGCATGGGCAAGGGAATGGCTAAATCAACCAATTGTTGCAACCATGATTACCTTTAAAGCTCGTGCAAATGTCTTGCTAGAAAGTAGAAAAGTATGTCTCTCAATTCCACGGTTTGTTTTCATGATCATTCATCTAGTTTCCTCGAGCAATTCTAAGACCACTTCTGGAGTTAGTTGGAATGGTCCAAGCTTAGAGTCTAATTGAGACTATGTCTAAGAATGTTAGGATATTGTATTAGTTCTCATCATTAGATAGTCCTATGTTTCTCATGTTGTTGTAATTGTAACTTCGGAAGACATTCTCTTGTATATTATATTGTTATTAGTATTGTACTTTATGTGTACCTCCGACGGAGATGTTTTTCCTCCGTTCGAGGATGTCATTATTATGTTTAGTCATTCTAGGTCATTGAGGTAAAAGCCTCCATTGTAAGTCGGTGCAATAGATCCCCAAAAGGTCAAATGTAATTGTATTATTGAGTCTCCTAGAGAAGTCGACCCATTCAGTTTAGTTAGTGCCGACCTAGTAAGTTAAAAGGTCACCCCAAAAGTAAAGTATAAATAGAGAGCAAGGCTCTCTTATTTGGACACACACTCACTCACTTGAGTTCGCAGAAGTGAGAGAGAAGACAAGTTTGCATAGGAGAAAGAGAGAGAGATGCAGAAGACTATCTAGTTTTGGGGTTTTCCATTTTGTGATATTGTATTGGTGACGATTCTATCTCTGAGGAAGTTGCGGGGTTTTCTCCTTTATGATTTCCCCGAGGAAAATATTTGTGTCTCTTGTGTTATGATGTGCTTGTTAATATTTCAGTTAAGATCCTGGATAATATTGATTAAAAGTAGAAAATCTAACATGGTATCAGAGCTAACATGAAAAGAAGACATTGTGCAATTGCGGGAAGCTAGGGATTCTAAGTTTGAGGTCTTCTCTGCACAAATCATTCGAAAAAGGAGGCTAGGATAACTCGCCCTAGGAGGGCGCATCTTTATGTCGAAGCATAATCTGATTCCGAGAATTTTCAATTTTTGGCCCGTCACTACTGCCGGAGGAAAACTAGGGCATCAGCTATTTTGGGATTTTGTTCACAGATTTGGAGAAGTGAGTACATTGGACAACTCGCCTTGAGGAGGCACATATTCCTGTCCAATTAGAAGTTCGAAATTCCAAGTTTGGAAAATTAGGGTTTCTCTGACAAACCCTAGGCCAACCAACTCCAGAACCAGTTTGGACATCTCAAAAGTGGTAAGACCTAAAAGCTTTGTTATTTCCATTTGAAGTACTCATTCAATATGTCTCACCACACCAAGCTTGAGGATAAGCTTGAAGGAGTTGATAACTTCTGAGCATGGAAGTATAGGACTGCTCTTGTCCTTGAAGAAAATGATTTAGACAAGTATGTAAATCAAGAGATTCCAGCACCAGAAGGAGATGAGGCTAAGGCTATGCACAAGAAGAACTTGGTTAAGGCCAAGAGAATTATTGCAGACTCCATTAAGGATCATATCATCCCACAGGTGTCATCCTTGAAGACACCTAAGGAGATGTTCGATGCTTTGACGAAGCTATTTGAAGGGAATAACATCAATCAGAAGATGACCTTGAGGAACCAACTTAAGAATGTGAAGATTCAAAATGTTGAAACCATGCAATCTTATTTCACAAGGGTCTCACAAATCAAGGAGCAACTTGAAGCAGTTGGAGAAAAGGTAGAAGAAGGAGAGATCGTGATGAACCTTGAATGATCTCCCAAGCCCATGGGACTCATTCATTCAAGGGATATGTGCCAGAAAGAAGTTGATCACATTCAGTAGACTATGGGAAGAATGTACACAAGAAGAAGCTCGACTTGTGGCATGAGAAGAGAAGATGGGAGCAAATGATGATTAAGATCTCACAGCACATGCAAGAAGAAATCATAACAAAAGGGAGCACCATCATCACAGTAAGAGTTAGAAACACCATCAAAATCAGAGGGAGAACTATAGAAGACCCAGAAGAGATCTATCCAACATTAGATGTTATGCATGCGATGAGAAGGGACACTGCTCCAAAGATTGTCCCAGAAACAGAGGATCTAACAAGAAGAGACATCATGCTCACACCGCGGAAGATGATGAACCCCCCAAGGAAAAGAACCAGAGAAGAAGAAAGAGATGATTCTTCAAGTGATGAAGAATATGTATTGTAACCACTTACAAGGGTTCGTTCAGAAGGTTCCACCTCATAAGGTGAAGCTAGAGATGACTTTTAGTATTACATGAAAGGAATAGGAGAAGATACTACATAGTTGGATTCCGAAAAACAAATAAAGATTGATTATCTATGGAAGCCTCTCATCCATTTCAGCATTGGTTAAGATACAAAAGAAGGGACACACAAAGTCTACTCCAATATAAAGAAAAAAATGTAGAATACTTCCTCAACATTTCCGATCATAAGCAATAAAGGCACATGACCTCAGAATTAGACGATGAAGAAGAACACTCTGTCAGAGACTTCAGTAGTTCCTGCACGGAAGCAAAGATCAAGAGGGAGTCCACCCAACAAACAAACAAAGATAAGTATTTGAATTGCCATTTCTTGTATATCTAATTATTTAAATAATATTGTTCAATCATGTACATACTTATGTTCCTAGATTTATGATGTGTATTATGCATGTTAGGAAAGTTGCACTAGTGAACAGAATACTACTAATATGCAAGCAACAGGTAAGTGGCCTATGGTACTGTATAACATTCCATTGCTACTTATGTAGAATGAAACCTCTTTGTTGACATGTTGGGAGTAGTGCACAATCTTAACAATGTTCTGGTAGAGATGGAAGGCATCTAGAAAGTTACCGTATGAATACGGGATATAAATGAGTGTTGTATTGAAGCATTGGCTAAGCTAGTTGCATGACTATGTGACCTATGTCCTTATGCATAAGAATTTGTTTTCAAAATTATGAAATGTTTATAATCATACAACCGAATTTGACTTGTAGGAAAGATCGTGCACCATCACCTACAAGAGAATAATGACAAGACTTGTTTCGTAGAACAAGTGACGATGATTTAAAAGACAATTCAAGAAAATCATGAAGACCGCGACATGGTAGAACCACAAGAACCTGTAGATCCACCTCGTGAGAAGAACTACCACAAGATGAGACCAGCAAGGGTATGAGAGGCAATACAATATGCATAGAAGTATGGCGCTCCTGGTGGGATGCACAGAGAAAGCAAGATACCTACACCATACTCCAGCTATGTGGCCCTGTTGTGTGACATCATTGATAAAGAACCTTCCAACTATGTATTGATGTCAACACCTTATGAAGCTGTGCATGATCTTCTTTGAACTGTATGCTTCATTTGTACTCTATCGCAGTGCTCCCCCTGTGTATGTGCTCCCCCTGAGTTCTTTGGGCTTTTGGCTACTGCACTGTCTGCTGCTAATTCTTCTACTAATTCTGCACGAACCATGCTGCTTTTTGTTCCTTCCCCACAGACCATAAATTCAGTCATCTTCATGCCATTTCTCCAATTGATTTACTTCACTCTCTTTCACTTCTACTTTACCTCTATGTTGTTTCTTCTGTTGTTAGTTCCAGCTTCAGTTTCATGCATCTCTCTGAGTTGTTTTTTCAGCTTCAACATCTCTCCCCCTTTGACATCAATGGCAAAGAGGAGCTATTACTTTTGTTGTGTGTTGGTGTTTACCTTAACTGTTTCGGGGATGAATCCCCCTCTCTTCATGCTTCATTTCTCTGCTGAATCTTCTACATTGATATATTTTTATAATTATATTTGATTGCTTTCTTGATATAGATGTTTCATTGTTCCTTCATATTAATCTCGTGTTCTTGTCACAACACTCTGTCCTTCCATGTGCAGTGATCCATACTGTCATCCTTACTTTCCAACTGTGCAATGCCAATTCTTTTCAAACTTACACATTTAGGCTCTCATTATGTTGTGGATTGAGAACCACACCCAATTTTTCCCTGAGATATTCAAATGTACTTCATGGAAGAGGTTTAGTAAATATATCTGCAATTTGATCCTTAGTATCAACGTATTCAAGTTTGACTACATTATTAACAACATGTTCTCTTACAAAATGATATTTTATGGGAATGTGCTTAGTCTTGTAGTGCATAACAAGATTCTTAGAGATACTGACTACGCTAGTGTTGTCGCATAATATTTGTATCGGGTGATCAATATTTACTTGCAAATCTCTCAATGTTTGTTTCATCCATAGTACTTGTGAGAAACAAGCAGTGGCTGCAATATATTTAGCTTTTGTCGTGGATAATGTGACGAATGGTTGTTTTTTGCTGATCCAAGACACAAGAAAATTTCCTAAGAAAAACATAGCACCACTAGTACTTCTCCTGTCATCAATGCTTCCTGCCCAATCTGTGTTGGTGTATGCTATTAGGTCTAGGTTTTTGCTACATGGATACCATAGGCCAAGGTACATGGTCCCTTTCAAATATCTGAAAATTCTTTTGACTACTTGAACATGTGTTTCCTTGGGTGCTAACCAGAATCTTGGGACAACTCCAACAACTTGCATGATATCTGATCTTGATTATAGTGCCGTGATTATTACAGTGCCGCGAGGATTACAGCACCGCGATGTGCCACATCGACGGAGATCCAGCTAAGCAGAGCGTGGACGGATGTCGACAGTTATTTTGGTTAGGTCACAGAAGACCTATTTTTGGCAAAGATCGTTGATAACTACCAAGCAGTGGGTAGGTGTAGATCAAGAGGTAGGTGACTGATCACAACAAATAGAAGACTACTACTACTCGAACCAGTCATCTAAGGCTGTGAAAGAAGGAACAACTCGGCGAAAGCAGCCTGTTGGCGCGCGCATGACAGAAGATCCTCTGCCAGATGCCAGTAGTCCGATTTTGGGAAAACCGTGATAGTTTTGTAAACCTAAGGGTTCTTCCTTCGTAAATGTAAAGACATGACCTATGGGTCTTGATCTATAAAGAAGGCAATTTTGTAAAGGAAAGGGTTAACTCTTCATTTTGTTGATTGTTATTGAATATTGTTAGATCTGTAAGATTGAAGCATTGTAAGGCTCTGCAGCTGAGTGCACAAAGACCTAATTTTGAGAGAGAGAGAGAAGAGCGTCTGTAGCTGGGTGCGCAGACGAAGAACTGTTCTACCCTTTCCTAAAATAATAAACAACAGTTCTTGTGGACGTAGCTTCCCATTCGGGGGAGTGAACCACGTTAAACCTTGTGTTATGTGATTGTTGTGTATGATTGCCATTATTTTTACTTAAATTACTTACAGTGCATGCATAAAGTTACTGTTATATTATATGTGTTTACTTTTATCTGTATTCACCATGGAAGGGATGGAATAAGATGTTAGTAGTTCATGTATGGATGAATGTTAACAGTCAAGCACCTACAAGTCCTCGAATGAATGGATCTATGAGATAACCACACAGTTAATTGTTAAGGTTGAATCGCGGTATCAAAGCACACTGCACCGCGCATCTCAATCATCTGTATAAGTTATGATGTTTATCGGTCTAAGTAATGATGAATGATTAAGGACTACCCAATAAGATTGAATAGAAGTGATTGGGTATAGTTGACACACCGGTCCATAAGAAGTGTTGCGCGGTAAGTTGTTGATAACTTATCGTCGTAGAGTGGAAGTAATCCCCGTGCCCAGTTGTTGAATACGTTGGATGCATAAGCATCCTTGCTCGCTGCGGCATTCAACGCAAAATAGAAGACCTCGCGCAGTCACTAACCGCAGTACGCAGTCTGTCACCACGCTGCGCATTAACAAGTTGAAACATTCGCATCACAAGGTTGTGGAAACCTGCTTCTGCAACCAACCCCTCAACTTCGCCTCGGGTGAGACCTCAAGCTGCTTGCAGTCTATTGCCGAAAGGGCCAGTGAATAGGGGTTTTGTTGGTATATTTTACCGCGAAGTACCTGGGTCTACATTGGAAAACCTCTAGATCAGAAGTAACACCAACAATTGCAATCTTCCATGTTGAATTTCTTTAACATTTCCTTTACATACTTAGATTGAGAGTTGAAGATTCCATCATTTAATTGAGAAATTTGTAACCTGAGGAAAAAGGATAATTCCCCGAGCATGGACATTTCACATTCTTTTTGCATGTCTTTTGTAAATTGTTGACTCGTTCTGTCATCATTGCTCCAAAAAATGATATCATCTACGTATACTTCCACCACTATCATCTTTTCATTCTCAATTTTGATGTAGAGATTATTGTCTACACTTCCCCTTCTGAAACCTTGACGTTGCAGATATTTGTCCAACCTTGAATACCAAGCCGTGGGAGCTTGTTTGAGTCCATACAATGTTTTCTTCAGCTTGCACACATAATCTATGTTGCCTAAAAGTGAAAATCCATTTGGTTGTTCAATATATACTTCTTCTTTAAGATCTCCATTCAGAAATGCTGATTTAACATCCATCTGATATACTTTGATGTTTTTTGCACAGACATAGCCCAGGAACAGCTAGATTGTTTCCATTCGTGCTACTGGAGCAAAAGTTTCTTCAAAATCTATTCCTTATATTTGCGCATACCCTTTGCACACCAGTCTCGCCTTATTTCTGACTACTTGTCCTTCTTTATTTAGTTTGTTTCTAAATACCCACTTTGTTCCAATTACATTCTTATTCTTAGGTATTGGAACCAATTCCCAAGTATCGTTGTTTTTAATTTGATCTAATTCCTCATTCATAGCCTTCATCCATCCTTCATCAGCTTTGGCTTGTTCAATTTCTTCCGGTTTTGTTTGAGACAGTAATGAGAAATGCACTTCTTCAATTGGATTGCTTAGACTCCTTCTAGTTCTTACACCGGCATCTTTTTCTCCAATAATCAATTTTTCTGAATGATTTTTCTAGACATATCTGGAGGGGCCCTTTGTGTCTAGTCTTCCTTCTTCTAATTCGCACTGATACACTTCCTCTTGTGGAACTTTAGTATCTTGATTTTCTTCATTCGTCTGTTCCAGTAAGGGTAGATCATCATCTTCTTCAATTTTTCTATGAGTCAGTACTTCATCAACTTTTACTTCAGGACTTTCAACTATCTTTTTGGGTCACAAATTATAGCACTTGTAGGCTTTGCTCTTGTAGGAATAACCAAGAAAGATCCCTTCATCTGATCTAGAGTCAAATTTTCCAAGAGTATCATCATTTCTTTTAATATGGTATTTGCTTCCAAATATTCTGAAGTGCTTAACTGTAGTTGGCCTTCCTTTCTATAGTTCATATGGTGTTATGCAACTGTTTGTTCTTATAAGACATCTATTGAGAATGTGTATAGCTATATGAATGGCATGTGTCCAAAACATATATGATAGCCTTGACTCGTTTATCATTGTTCTGGCCATCTCTTGGACAATTCTGTTTTCTCTTTCTGCCACGCCATTTTGCTGTGGTATTCTAGTTGCTGAAAACTGTCTTCTAATTCCATGTTTGTCACAGTAGTTATCAAACTTGTTTGATGTATATTCTCCTCTGTTGTCAAACCTCAAACACTTTTTTCTTAATTTTGTTTTGTTCTCAACTGCTTCTTTAAAAGTTTTGAAGCATTCGAATGTTTCTGACTTTTGCTTAAGAAAGAACACCCACATCATTCGAGTGAAATCATATATGAACAGAAGGAAGTATGCTTCACCATTCATTCCTCTGGTTCTCACGGGACCAAATAGATCTGAATGACCCAATTCCAAGGGTCTTGAGGTAGTGTAGTCTTTCGTGGGGTACTTAATTCTTGCTTGTTTCCCATGTAGACAATGCTTGCAGAGTGAGATTGATGGCTTAATAATTCTTGGGGTGTCTCTTATTGCATGTTTCCTACTGATTCTGACAAGGTTGTCAAAATTGATGTGTCCCAACCTCCTGTGCTAGAGCCAACTTTCATCAGTTTGTGCCATGCAAGATTTTTCTTCTCTTTCCTCATCCAAGACATAGACATTGTTAGGATTCCTGGAGATCGTTGCCACAATCTTGCTTGTATTCCTATTTTTGATTTTGCATTTTTCTGAACCAAAAGTGAGGGTGTCTCCTTAGTCGCACATCTGGCTAACACTTAGAAGATTGTATTTCATGTTATCGACTAACAAAGCATTTTCTACCTTGGTCCATTTATTTCCTAGGCTTTCTAGGCCTTTTCATAGAATTTGGTTGAGCCATTATCCCCAAAATAGACGTTGCCTTCCTTGCTTTCTCTAAACTTCAGAAAGGTGTTTTTATCTCCTGTCACATGCTTAGAACATCCGATGTCTATATACCATTTCCCTCTTTTACTTTATGCATGTAACGTTAGGCTGCATGCTCCATGATGAACTTGATCCTTCTATTCTTCAGTTGTCACAATGAATTGCGTAGGTTGTTGTTGAGTATTATCTTCTGAAATTTCACAGCATTCATCTTCCTAAAATACTGAAGCGATTGGGTCTTCATTCAAAATTTTCGACGGTTTTCAGAGGATGCTCTATTTAGAACTCATCTGATTGCATAAATGATTTTTCCTGGTGTATGCTAATGCTCGAGCTCTACAATTTATTGCTTAATGACCAAAGTTATGATAGTAATAGAAATTTCCTAAGAAAATATTTTGGTACCTGATAGGATAAAAACCCCGAGGCTGCGCATGCTTGTTTTCTGAATGATTTTCCCTTCTATGTTCTCTCTCACATTTTTTATCTGACAAAGGAGTCTTGAGAGCATATGCACAACTTTTAACATAGTTTGATTCTCCATCAATGATGTTTTTACAACTTTGTTCATTTTTCAGCTGAATGCTTAATTTTCGAAGTTCGCTTCTCAAAGAAACAATTTCGGCTTCCGGTCCTTCGCACTTATCATCCTTCAACTTTAACTTCTTAGTGGTGTCTGACTCCAATCTCATAAGAGCTTCCTATAGGAGCTTGCTTTTCTTCATTGACTTCTTTAGTTCATCTAGTGCACTAACTAGTTCTCCTTCAAAATCTACTTCAGTGATCTGTTCATATATTGAATCCATGTCTGTTGAGTTCTGTGCAAGAATTTGTCTTCCAAATGCTAGTCTGTTATTGAAGCAATCGGCTCTGACACCAATTGTTGAAATCGATTTAATACTGAGAGGGAGGGTGAATCCGTATTAGCGCAGTTATCAACAATTTTTACCTTCTTAAATAGATTAGCCTTTACTTAATACTTATCTTATGTTATGTATCAATAAATAAAACATTCATCCATTCATGCACCAACACAAAGAACACAGAACATGAGAATTTTGACGTGGAAACCCAATCGGAAGAAAACCACGAAATGCTTATGTATAAAGAGAAATAATACATTCAATGAAGCACCAAATTCCCGTGTTTACCAACACCAACTAGAAGGAGGCACCGATCCCTTGGTTTTACAGTTTTCTACCTGAAGGAAGCTACAACTCCATGTATTTCTCCAACACCAACTAGAAGGAGGTTATGACCCCCTGTCTCCTTGTTGTTTTACAGGCACCAACCTGAAGGAAGCTCTGACTCCCTGTCTCCTTATTGTTTTACAAGCACTGACCCGAAGGAAGCTTCGACTCCCCATCTCCTTGTTCTTTTACAGGCACCAACCTAAAGGAAGCTTCAACTCCTTGTCTCCTTGTGCCTTCCATCCACCCTAATGTCCAATGTATGTTTATGTCTTACTGAACTTCAACTCTACGCACTCTTATAATCTTATGTCAATAGTTATGTTGTGCGCTACCTTCGTATGCAATTGATTCTCTATCACTGTTATGCATACATCACTTGACTTCTCATTCCTCTCAAATCACACTTCTGTTGATGTCTTTTTTCATGTACTGTGTGCTTGTTGATGTTGCAGTCTATGACACTGATTATCTTAACGTTATGCTCTGTGTGACTACAATGACCAACTGATACTGTGCTTTCAATTGATAGTTATCTGTTTTGAAATAATGCACTAGTAAAAGATGGAATTGCGCACTTATTGATGTGTCCATTCTATTTGAGTGCTACAGTCTCTTAGACAATTTAGGACAACCTGTGCATCAAAAGATTCACCCGTTTAGTTTAACGCACTTATCTCAGATCATCTGCATCATGATGCGCACCCTGGATCCTACTATTGTTTTTTCATTGCGCATCAGATGGTCTTCTGAAATTCACACACTTTCACTTATGCTCATATGCATCAGCTAGACATCTACACATCATCTAATATACTTTGCTTCTGTCTCTGTGCTTCTGTCTTTCAACATCTGTGACTATTGGCATGTCGTCTATAATATTGTCCTTCGAAACATCAAGCACTTGCGCATACTTTAGTATTTCTTCCTTTCAGTACTTGCGCATCCATCATAGATTATGCATTTGCCACGTGTCATCTTCCAAACTTCACGGATTATGCATTTGCCACGTGTCATCTTCCTGCACTATTTGATGTGTCATCCTTTGTGTGTCAAGTGCCTTCATGGTCCACAACTTAGTGGGACTTTACACCTTGGTGGTGTACCCTTGCGCTCTTGATGTATCATCGTTTGAGATATGTGCACATCCTTACTCTTCTTCATGATGAGTCTTCTGTCCTTGTTGTACCGTCCCTTGTGGGTAATGTGCCCTTGATGCATTGCTACTTTGCAGAATCTGTGCATACTCCAACTTCTACTTGGTGGAACTTTGACCTTTTCCTTGTCATCACTTGTGGAACTTGCGCACCTGTTGTACCATCAGCTATGGAATTTTCTCATAGATGGTCTTCAACTGCTGTACCCTTCAAGGAACTTGTGCGCGTTCCACTAACTGAAAGCATCTACTAATTGGTTATACTTGCGCGCTTTCAAGACTGTCCAACCATAGGTTGTTTCTTATTGCTTACACACTTCCAACCTTTTACCAAGCAACGCTTGCACATACAAAAGACTTCTTCCAACATGCTTGCACACTTGTGTTATTTGTTCAACCAACTCCTTGGTTGCTTGTGCACAAGTACCTTTGTCCAACCAGTCTTTTGACTATTATCATGGAGGTGTATGACATGGTGGACTTGTCTTATGCGCGAGCACAACATGTAGTGGTGGGATACATGACTTGTGTTCTTCTTTGAATTGAATATGCATGATGTATCCTTAAACACACACCTTTTAGATTGAATGTATCTTCTAGATATACTTCTTCACACTAGCATCCAAGTCCTTCACCATCTTGCGCAAACACTCCTTCAAATTGGTTGCCATATACTTCTTTACACTGATGTAGGAATGTTGTATCCACTCTGACATCAGTTGATATCAATGACCCACATTGAATCAATTGACATCCTCTTTGACATTAGTTGACATCAATGACAACCAATGTTCAACACCCTAAGGATCCATCCCTGACCTATGATGACAGTGAAGACCTATCTTTTCGAGTGTCCAAGTTGGAAGATATGATTAAAGGTTTTGTGAAAACAATTGATTTACTAAATTTAGAGGAGAAGATTATGGGACATATAGATAATAATATGGAGGAAAATATGAAAATGATTGGTAATCTCATACAAAATTCAAAGGAAAATATCCCTACAGGTGATGATGTGTCCCGAGGTACTCGGGAAGATAAAGATAGTGTCCATGTTGAGCAACCTTCCATCAATAAGAATATTCCAAGAGGAAATGATTCTAATAATTGAAGTAACCTATGAGGGTTCCCAAGGGGCATCCAACTCCCCAAGATTGACATGAGGAAGTTTGATGGCAAGGAATCCATAACATGGATATTCCAGATGGAGCAATTATTTGATATACACCAAATGCCAAATCTCCAAAAGGTACCTATTGCATCTTTATATTTAGAACATGAGCAGTTTGTGTGGTACTAATGTCTTTGTGAACGCAAAATGAACTCCATTATCTCTTGGTCCATCTTTACAGAAGATTTGATATCATACCATGATGATGTTAGGAGCAATTCCTTATTTACACAATTGATAACTCTAAGGCAAAAAAGGTCCAGTAAGCAAGCACATTAAACAATTTCAAAAGTTGAATCTCCGAGTGGACAACATACCAGATGATAAATTGTTGGATCCCTTTATTGGAACCTTGAAGGATAACATCCAACATGAGGCATGCCTCTTCGAACCAACATCCTTAGAGAAGGATTTCATGGTGGCAAGGAAGGTTGAAAGTAAAAATATGGCGATGGCTACTAGAAGGACCGCTTCTAACACATATAAAGAGAATATTGTTCATTCTTCTAACCCACCTCAAAGGTTGACACCCCGACAATTGGATGAAAGAAAAGCAAAAGTTATATGCTTTAATTGTGACATCAAGTACAATAAGGGACATAAGTGTGGTGAGAAAAAATTACTCTACATAGATTGTGAAGAGGAAGAAGCAAAAAACAGGAACCATCTCAAGTTGAAGAAATATAAGAGATTACTCATAAAGAGATTAATCCCACCATATCTTGTCATGCATTGGCTGGAATTAGCACTCCCCAAACTCTCAAGATCGAAGGATACATAAAAAATAAAAGGGTAACATTGTTGATTGATTCTGGTAGTACTCATAATTTCATTCATTGTAAACTAGCCAAAGCTCTCAATTGCTTTGTATATCCAACACCAAAGTTTCAAGTAATGGTTGCAGATGGAGGAACTATCAATTGCTCAAGGAAATGTCCTAATATCAATCTTACTATGGGGGGATATGTATTGAATAGGCCAAATATTGCTATCCCAATGGGTGGTGCTGATGTTGTCTTAGGGGTTCAATGGTTACAATTATTGGGATTAGTGGCTTTTAATTTTCAAGAACTATTCATGAAATTTTCATGGGAAGAAAACTAATTTGAGTTAAGGGGTATCATAGGAAATCTAAGCAAGGTGATAAGCTCTAATGGCGTGGCAAAATTGCTAAAAATGGGACATCAAAGTGTAATTGCACAATTATTCCCACTAGATGTTCAAACATCTAATTTTAATTATATTGTGTGTTTATATATATTTAGTATATATTATGTATATAATTATTTATATTATATTAGATGATAGTATATATGTGTAGTATAGATATGTTGTATTTGTATGTATATCATAAATTTTATATGTCATATAATTATATTTATATATATACATATATATGTATATATATAACTAATATATTTATTTATTTTTCCTTGGAAAAAGTCGTAATTTTATTTCAAAAAGAGGAACAAAACTACATTTTGCACATGCAATAGAATCACTAAGATTCCTACATTGTCACATATTACAGCCCCATATTAATGACTTATCAAAAAATCCCATACAAAATAAAAAATGTCGATATGGCTGTCCATCCAGCCTGCATCTATCCGACTACATATACAAATACTATCTCAATAATGAATAACGTGACCATCTCTGGTCAACAAATATAATAAGCTGTCCATACAGCCCGCGCCAAGTACAGAAAACAAAATCTGTCCATACAGCCCGCAAAAGATAATGTTCCATCAACTGTAGCAGCGCTATAGCTCCATCCGGTCCTCAAAATCATCATAAAAAGGCCTGTGGAAATAACTGTAGATGCCTCCCGTTGTGTGTATTGTAATCCTCCAGGTGCCAATGGTCATATTTAGCTGCGTCACTTCTATGGATAGCCGATCAGCCATCTCATTTCTCTCCCATCATTGTTCAACAGATGCTGAGCCGTTGCTCAATGCTGTGCCTCATTATCCTCATAAAAAGGTGTGTGATAATAGCTGAATGTGCCTCCCGGAGAATGAATAGTTATCCTCCATGTTCCATGAGCTAATTCCTGCTGCGTAGCCTCCTTGGATAGTTGATCTGCCATCCCATTCCTCTCCCTGTAAACATGTGTAAATGTGATGTGGTTAAAGGACAATTTTAACCGGATCACCTCCTCCAGGATAGGAAATAGAACCATCACATGACAAAGAGTATTCTCCTTTGCCCAGTTGATAACTAACAAGGAGTCACCAAAAATCTGTAGAGATAAGCATCCTTGTTCGAGAGCAAATAACATCAGCAATTTAAGAGACATGAGTTCTGCATAGTTATTTGTTCCTCTCCCCAAACCAGCCACCAGATGGAAATAATGCGCCTCAGTATTGTAAAGGACTCCCCCCCTCCACATACCGATTGTTGGTTTAAAGAGGCGCCATCAAAAAATGCCCACGGCATGGAGACATCAATCGTTTCTACCCGCACAGGTCGTGTTCTACACACTTGAACAGGGGGCTCACAATGTTGATTAACCGCCACCACTTGTGCCACGACAGATTCCAGCGGAACCCTGCAGTCCTGGAATATCAACTTATTGCGGGCAATCCATATGCCCCAAGTGTATATACACGGGAATGCCCGGAATGTGGAGGAATTATGAACAGACCACCACAATTGGAACGCTTCCAGCACACTCACTCCCCTCCACCTCACCTTAAAATCCAAAATTTTGCTGATATCATTCCAAACAGCCTGTGAAAAACGACAATGAATAAAAAGATGAGCAATGCTCTCTTCAGCATCCCTACAAAGAGGACAGATCCCCGGACCCTGGAGAAAACGTTTTTGCAGAATGTCCCAGGTAGGAGCCTTATTTTCTAGTATAGCCCAGAAGAGTAATTTTGCTTTACCCGGACATTTTAACTTCCACAAATATTTCCACCACCACACCAATTCCCTGTTATTGACTTCCACATTTAGCTGGATATATCCATTTTTAGGTGAATATACTCTGGAGGGATGGTGATCCCAGATAAGTACATCAGCCATATTGGTCAATCGAATATTAGTATGTCTTAATATCTGTATATAATCCTCCCAGGCCCCCAGCAGTTCAGCCGAGATCCCAAGTTGTCGTGCAGAAATCCACCCCTGTTGCCAAAGTGTAGATGCTCCCGGATCCTCTAAATCAACCAAAAAATGACATCCTCTAGTAGCCATAAAAGTCCTCAGTTCCACAGAAAGGACATGTCCACCCCTGCATCCAACCCAAGGGTCCAGCTCAATACGAAGGAGACGCCCATCGCCGATCCTCCACACTAATCCAGAACCGACTAAAGAGAAATGTTGCACCACTGCTTTAACTAATATATTTATTATTAACAATACCAATAAAATAAACATATATATAATAATATAAACATTATATAAATATATTATATATATAATTTAATAATACATAATATATAATATTATATAATATACTATTACACATACATTATATAATATATATATTTATATATATTATATAACATATACATACATATACAAATACTTAACACTATTATTTACACATTATATTAATATTACATACAATATAAAATATAATATTATAATAATTTATATATATATATATATATATATATTACTATAATATAATTATATATATATACATATATACATATATACTAATACACAATATATATACTTACATATATATATATAACTTAACACATATATATATAAATATACACATACATAATCATATACTAATACATATACATCTAATATATATTATTATTTAATATATATTTTATAAATATACATAATATATATGACGTGTAGTAGTATTTATAATATAATCGTATTATATTATATATGTTTATATATAGATGTCTGTGTATTATATATATATATATTCCCATGGATCTCCAAAGGGTCACTGATAAGCACTCTAAGGTATTTGAAGATATTCCAAAAGGTCTTCCACCTACTCGAGATTTTGATCATGTTATTCACTTAATTCCAGGAAATGTTCCTCCTAACATAAGACCTTATAGATATCCCTATGGCTAGAAGAGTGAAATTGAGTATATGGTTGACGAAATGTTAGAGGCTGACATAATTAGGCCTAGCCAAAGTCCTTACTTTGCATCAGTGGTAATGGTACACAAGAAGGAGGGCTCATGGAGTATGTGTCCATATTATAGAGAGCTCAACAAGATCACCATTAAAGATAAGTTTCCCATACCTGTCATTGATGAATTGTTAGATGTGCTACATGGAGCAACTTACTTCACAAAGTTGGATCTCCATTCATGGTATCATCAGATTAGAATGAAGGAAGAAGACATCCCTAAAACAACATTCATAACTCATGAAAGTCATTATGGATTTCTTGTCATGCCTTTTGGCCTTACAAATGCACCTTCCACATTTCGAGGTTTGATGAATTCCATTTCAAGCCCTTCCTTAGAAAATCCATGTTAGTATTTTTTGATGATATACTAATCTATAGCAAGTCTTGGGAAGAACATGTTCAACATGTTGACAGGGTGCTACAACTACTAGAGAAGCAACAACTATGTGCAAAACCTTCTAAATGTTTCTTTGGGGTAAAGGAGGTAGAGTATTTGGGTGATATTTTATCTCTTGGAGGTGTCATGGTAGACCTTGACAAAATTAAAGCCACGATGGACTAGCCGATTCCCCAAAACTTGAATAATTTTAGATGATTCTTAGGTTTGACAGGATACTACCGCAAGTTTGTTTGGAACTATGGAAGAATATCAACACCTCTAACAACATTATTGAAGAAGGAAGCATTTTCTTGGACTCGAGAGGCAACTCAAACTTTTGAATAACTTAAAGAGGCAATGTGCAAAGCTCCTGTTTTGACCACACCAGACTTCACAAAAACCTTCATTATGGAATGTGATGCCTTAGGAAATGGAATTGGTGTTGTTCTAATGCAAGAAGGACGACCCCTTGCTTTCGAAAGTTGACCAATCAAGGGAAAGAACTTACAAAAACCCATTTATGAGAAGGAAATGATGGAAATACTACATGCACTTAAGTAATGGCGTCCTTACCTAATAGGTAGGCACTTCAAGGGCAAAACAAATCATGATAGTTTTAAATACTTCTTGGAACAAAGACTATCTTTAGAAAAGTAACAAAAATGGGTAACCAAGATGTTGGGATGTGACTTTAAAATCATTTATAAAAAAGGGAAACAAAATGTGGTGGCAGGTGCACTCTCCATAAAAGATGAGGATGATGAGGCATTACTTTGTGCAATTTCAATTATACAACCCGATTGGGTAGTAGAAGCAAGGGAAGAATGGAAGAATGACCAATTTGTGTGGACGCTCATTCAAAAGCTACACAAGGATCCTAGTGTATCAGGTACTTTTGTGTGGAAAAATGATTCACTATGGTAAGGATTGCATATATATATGTAAGAACTCCAAAATCAAACAAAAGATTCTTTTGGAATTACACACCTCTCCTATTGGTGGGCACTCAGGATTCCTAAAAACGTACCACAAGGTCGAGAAGGATTTTTTGGGGGAAGGTCTTAAATTTGATGTTCAAACATTCATGGCAAAATGTTTGGTTTGCCAACAAAATAAGGTTGAAACAATTAATACCTTAGGTCTTTTACAACCATTATAAATACCTTGTCAACGTTGGGAGGAAGTCTCCATGGATTTTATCACAAGTCGACCGAAGTCAGAAGGGAATAATGTTGTTATGGTGGTTTTTGATAGACTCACAAAATATGCACACTTTTGTGCACTCTCTCACCCTTTTAGTGCAAGTACAATTGTTGTAGCCTTCATGGAAATAGCTCAGAATTTACAAGGAAACCCGAAGATTATTGTCAGTGATCAAGATCCAATTTTCACTGGAACATTTTGGACTGAACTATTTTCTTGTTTAGGTACCCAGTTGGCTCACAGTTCATCCTATCATCCTTAATCTAATGGGAAAACTAAGATAGTGAACAAATGTTTGGAAGGCTATCTTCGTTGCTTTGCATATGACAAACAAACACAATGGGTGAAATGGTTATCTTTGGCATAATGGTGGTACAATACTTCCTTCCATATGTCATAAAAAATGTATCCATTTATGGTACTTTATGGGTACCATCCTCCATCTATCACATCTCCCTTAAAAATAAAATATAAAGTTCAAGTTGTGGAAGATCACATTTAGCACCAACAAGAAGTTCTCCAGTTACTGAAGGACAACATGACTATGTCAAAAAACAGGATGACACAACAAGCAGATCAACATCACAGTGAAAGGAGTTTTGAAGAAGGTGATTAGGTATTTCTAAGTCTGTAACCTTACAAATAGATGTACCTCAAGCAACTAAATAAAGACAATAAATTAGCACCCATGTACTATGGTCCTTATAAAGTGTTGCAGAAGATTGGTAGTATGGCTTACAAATTGGAGCTCCCTTCATCTTCAAGGGTAAACATAATTTTCCATGTTTATTGCTTAAATAAGGTAATAGGAGACGAGATCCCAATTCAAACCATCTTGCCAGAGCTTGATGAAGAAGGAAAAGTCATATTGGAACCTGAACAAATCACGGAACACAAGGACCAAACAATTATGCAATTAGACTATTACTGAGTACCTCATCAAATGAAAGAACTTACCAATTGAAGATTCGACATGGGAAGATGAGTCCTTCATACAGAAGCATCCACAACTAATCAAGCGTTGAGGATAACACTTGTCTGAAGGGGAGGGCACGTTAAGCCCTAAATTACCCCCTATATTATGGCTCATTACTTATTATTGACGTCGGCTTGGGTCTATTAGTGGTAATTGTCATTAGTATTATTATATTAGTTATGTCGGATTGGGTCCATTAGTTACAATTGTACCTCTTTGTCTCCTATATATAAGATGGAGACCTTTTCATTTGTATCATCTCAACTTGTCTTGTCTTGTGTACTTAATACATTATATAAGGAGGTTTCCCACTCAAAGAGGCTTGCTATTCATCTCGTTTCTTCATTATTAAGGCATGGATTACTCTTTTTGGTATATTTATGCTCTTTTCATGCTCTTTTAGGGAATTTGTTGCTTAACATAGACTTGGGACAACCTGATGGAAACTAAGTCCTCACAGATGGATGATAGGTTTGCTTATGAACTGGACACTTCAGTCAAACATATCAATCAAAATCTAGTGGAACAAAATGAAAAACTCCATGAGCTCCACCTTACTATAAGACTTCGGAGCATCTCCCAAAATTAGAATAGAAGTTGGAACATCAAGTCGACCCCTCCCAAGAAGAAATCTCATTATATGGGGGAACTTGCAATAGATCACCCTTTCTTGACAACAATACATGGCACTGCTTTCCTAAGGTGGATATGAATAGGTTTGATGGCACTAATCCCATGGGTTGGATTTCAAATGGAACACTATTTATCACTTCATAAAATTAGTAAGGACATGATGAAACATTGGGTGGGGTATTTTACATAGATCAGGAATAATGGCAATGGAATAAGAAATCCTATAGAGGTTACAATGCCTAGAGCTAGTTTGTGAAATCCATTTATGCTCATTTTGGAAAATATCCTCACTATGTGGGTGGGTTGACCAAGTTGCGATAAACTGACATAGTTGAAGACTTCACAACAACCTTTGAGCAATTGGTAATTTGTACATAAGGTTTGACTAGTTCTTTTTTAAAATAATGTTTCATCACTGGTCTAAAGGAGGAAATAAGAGAACATGTCATGATGCAACACCCAACTACTTGGTCGATGGAGGCCTCTCAACAAGCTCTCGGAGCACAAATGGTGGTAAATGCATAGATCAAAAGACCCCCTTCCCTATATTGCCTTTTCCCTCCTACGGTGTCTAACATCACTTTGAGCATCAACGCCTCATACTTTGTTATAATTGTGATGGGAAGTTTTTCAAAGGGCATAAATGCAAAGAACATAAATTATTTCAAATGAACGTGTCCCAACCTAACCTCATGGGAACATTCTTGAAGAAGCCCCAGATGGACATCAATGACACGACACCTCCTCCTCACGATGATATCATTTTCCAACCACCTTAGAAGGAACCATTGATTTCACTCCACGCTTTATTAGGACCATAAGCTCCTTAACTTATACCTTAAAATTGATTGGCTATATAAAAAAAAGAAATGCAATTGTTTCTATTGACAGTGGCAATATCCACAATTGTATTCATAGTTAAGTGGTAGGGGAAAGCTATTGTTATATCCATGAAATGCATAATTTTTAAAATATGATATCTAATGGAGGCATGATGAAGTGTGGTGGCAAATGTGAGAAGGTGAAACTTCAACTTTAAGAATATTAGTTCAAATCCAACATGTTCGCTATTGAAATGGGAGGTTGTGACGTGGTACTAGGAGCATAAGGATTAAGAACATTGGGCCTAGTTATCATGGAATTCTAAGAATTGTACATGAAATTTACTAAATATGGTCAAAACCATACTCTCAAGGGGCTCAAGTTTGGCTCCTCTAAAATAATAAACTCTCATCACGTGGAGAAACTATTGAAGAAAGGTCACTCAAGCATTATAGCCCAATTCAATGCCATACAAGTGATTGACAAACCCCTATAGGAACTTCACCTTAATTTATAGTTGGTCTTAACTAAACATCAATAGGTCCTTGAAACTCCTTGTGGCTTGCCCCCATTACGTGGTGAGCATGGCCATGGTATTCCCTTGATTCCAACTAGTCAACCACCTGATGTAGGCCCATATAGGTACCTGTTTGTCCATAAGAACTATATTGAAAGGATTACTTAGGAACTATTGGAGGTCGGCATCATCTGACCAACTACATGCCCTTAATCCTCACCAGTGGTCATGGCATTAAAGAAAGAAGGCAATTGGGAAATGTGTCTTGATTTTTTGTGCTCTCAATAAGTTGTCCATTAAAGACAAATTTCCTATCCCCATTATTGATGATACCTTGGATGAGATTCATGGTGCCAAGTTCTTCACTAAACTAGAATCTTTGTTTGGGATACCACCACCAGATACACATGAAGGAGGTGAACATCCCTAAGTGTAATGTCCCTTATTAGGAATTTTATTAAAATTGCAATTTTTCACTTTTTTTCCCTAGTTCGACCTTTGACTAGTTTTGATCTCTAGGTCCCAAATTTGCCCCAAATGATCCCAAATCTTCTGAGAAGGTATATGAATGATATTAGAACATAAATATGTGTTTAATGGATGCCTTTGGACCTTTAAAGTACTTCTGCAAATCCTCTTTCAATTCTGATCAATGTAGGTAACTTTACTAGTGATTTTCCTTTGACTAGTATTGGTCTCTAGGTCTCAAATTGACTCCAAATGCCTTCAAATATTCAAGGAAGGTGTATGAATGATATTAGAACTTGAATATGATGTTTATGGATGACATATGTCCACCAAAAGAACTCTGCAAACTCTCTTAAGATTCTGGACCAATTATGCAATCTTACTAGTAATTTGGGGTTCAAATCCCCCTGGGGTAAGTACTGAAAATCGCTTCCCAAATGCCTCCAAACCCACTCAAATTTATGAAAAGAGGTATTTAATGTGTTAAGTATTTTATTAAAGTCTCATATGCATCATTAATGGATTATTACAACTGTTCTCACCCTCTCCCATTCAACTGCAAAAATCCCCAATTCGACCCTTGGGGGACTGGCACTATTTCACCTCCCAACACAACTAAACTGAGTAAAAATGCTTCAAATGCTCAAGTACAGTACATGAAACTTTTAGAAGACATCCATGACAGTATATTGATCACAAATATATCAAAGAATCACCCATTCATTCGAAATCATCATCAATACATTGGCTCACAACAAGGTAGTGGGGAAATGGCATTGTTCTTCCATTAAAAATGAGATTCATACATTTCTACTTGGAATTTCGACCTGAAAATTTTTGGAGATGAAGAACAGAGTATTTGCTTCATATTACAAAATAAATGGGGCATTAAAAGCTTCCCCAAAGAGTACAATATCTCACCAAAAACACCCTCCCTCAAGGATCAAGAATATGCCATCAAAACTGGAAATGGTTGAAGGAGTGAGCTGCAATAGAAGAAACCATGAGCTGCCCTGTAGATTACACCTGCAAATAAATACTCCATCAAGGCTCCAAATGAAAGGTCTGAATGGCCTTTCCAATTACCAACTTGGATGGGAATCTTTCACCCTCGAAATTGGCTAAGGCAAGAAACTAGTCATCCACTAGCTCTCCCTCTTCACAAATGCAATTGCAAATTCTACAAATGATCAAAAGCCATTCTCATACTTCATTTCTACATTTTATAACCAACATTAGCCTTCTAAGGGTCGAAATCCTCTCAATAGATTCAATAGATTTCCATTTAGGAAATATTCCACATTTGCCACTTGTCTCCTAGTTCCAACCTTCCATCTTCTCCCAAATTCGATTTTGAGTCTCTTTTGCTTCTCCAACTCCAAAATTCGCCTTCTTTGAGCCTATTTTTGGGGATGACATGTCATAGTGGTAAGATGTCAGAGGTCAGGTCTGCAATTTGTCATAGTTGTCATAGATGCTCCATCATTCGTGTCATAGGGGCTAGGGAATCTAGCCCAAGTGTCCACAAACTTCCACTTTGACTCTTTATCTTCCATGGAGGTTACCAATCCTTCCCAATTCGACCTAAGATGCTCAATGACATGTGTCATGACTTACCAACTCACCCAAGAGTGTTCACATTCCCATTAATTCGAATTTGCAAAAGAGAGATACCATGTATTATGAAAAATCAAGCTAGTGTGGGTCCCACATCCTCCATATGTCTCCAAAACCATTTGTCATCTAGGATTTCTCTTGAATTTCTTTATTCACTCTATTTATTAAATACTTGAACCCTTCTAATGTCTAAACATCATTTATTATCCCCCTTATTCCAAATTCCAAAGCTTCCACCCCAAACCTAGGAAACTAGTAATTTTCCTCCTTGGCAATTATTTGACCCTTAACATCAATTTTACAAACTCTAATGAATATGGCTAATGTGATTAGGCCATTGTGACCCAATTCCAAATTTGGGACATGACACTAAGACAACCTTCCATACATATGAAGGCCCTTTTGAATTTTTAGTGATGCCCTTCAAGCTTTGTAATGCTGCATCCACTTTTCAAAAGCTTACGAACAATATTTTTTGGCCCTTCCCATGCAATTATGTCTTTGTATTTTTTTATGATATCTTGATATATAGAAAATTGTGGGAAGCACATCATGTGGTGCATGTTAATAAATCCCTCCAACTCCTCTAAGACCACTAGTTTTTCCTAAAGTGTTCAAATTGCACTTATGGCACTTCAAAGGTTGAATATTTGGGTCACTTATCAGTCTGGATGGATGAGAGTGGCTCTCAAGAAAATTGAGGCCACCAAGATTGGCCATGCCCCAAGATCCTCAAAGGTTCTTAGGACTTGTCGACTACTCCAAGAATTTTGTAAAAAAATATAAGTGAATGGTGATGCCCTTAATCACCCACCTTGAAATGAATGCCTTTATTTGGAATGATGCTAATGAGCAAGCTTTTTAGCCTTAAAGGAAGCCATGTGTACTACGTCGATCCTAGATGTGCCTTATTTCATTAAAACTTTTGTTATAGAATGTGATGCTTCATGTCGAGGCCTTGGAGCCATACTAATGCAAGAGTTGTGCCCGTTGGCTTTCACTAGTAAACAATTTTGCGACAAAAATTTGGGTAAGTCTACCTATGAGAAAGAGATGATGGCCATCCTCCATGCCATCGATACTTGACGACCATATATTTATGGGGAGGAGTTTCTAGATAAAGATAGATCATCATAACTTGAAGTATTTTATGGAGTAGAGATTGTCATCACTAGAGTAGCACAAGTGGGTGTTACACCAAAATCTCGTCATCATGAGATATGTATCCTTGACTTGTCCTAATTCCTAAAGCATTAATACTAAACTGACTGAAGGAAAGGATTTGGCATGTTTTTTCCCTATGTTGTCACACTGATGCATCTTGTATATTGACAAAATGCGTTAGGTCCTTGATGACGCACTCTGTACATTGACAAAGTGCGTCGCTAACACTATTTGCCTTTGATCAACATGCGTCATCCTTCAATGACGCAGGTTGCTAGTTGACAAAGTGCATCACTGCCAGTTAGGAAGGAAAAAGAGAAGCTTCGGGAGCCTTCTAGAACAAGTGTCTTCATGGAGGTTTATCCCAATAAATCAGTGAATGTGGCAGTCGAACCCCTAACTTATTGGGATGATCCCTTAGCCTTATCCATCAAATCCTCAACTCCTTCTATCTTCTTTGGCCTATATATACAAGCTTCCTCTTCATGGTTGGGAGAGGATGAATTAGAGCACCCAAATGCTGGAAAAATTCTGCTAGAGTTGAAATCCCTTCATCCATTAGAGACAAGGTTGGATCTTTGAGACAAATATAAGTTGGAAGAAATTACAATGTCAAGACAATGGTTGTAATCTCCTCTTTTCTATATTCATTAATACAACAATATATTCTCTTTCCATAAAGGTATATTGTGCATTGTAGATCTTTAGAACTTGTTTCCTTGAACACTTGTTTAAGTTAATCAATATTACTTGTTGCTCTCACTTGTGTTTCCTCTTGTTTGTTCTATGTTGTTTTGCAACTAGGTATTGAATATCACATAAAGCAAGGAGAGAATACTCCAATTACAGGGTGAGTAATGTGCTCTATTCTTATACTTTGATTAATCTAGGAAATTGTTTATATTCTGTTGTGTTTTGTTATAGATCTAAGCCATTTAGACTGGGGACTTTGGTCTTTGTCTGCATTGACTGAAAGATCCACAAACTAAATTGGCGACCATGTACACTTTCTCCTTGCCTAAATCCCTAAGGTACTTGGCCAAAACTCCTTGGAAGATGAGTCATGAGGTTTTTTCCCTGCTAAAACCCTATTTAGAGAGGCTGACGCACCTTGCCTTACAGTAGAGCGCGTCTTTGCTGATCGACACACCTTGCTCCACTATAGACCGCATCGCTGGTGCATGTTGCTAGTGTCTAGGGCGCGTCGATGTCTGTACAGAGGGAAAAAGAGAAGCTTCGAGAAGTCTCTCGAAGGAGACCCTCGTGGAGGCCTATCCCTTCCATATAAGGTGGATCTCACTCACCTCCCAACATAGTAGGATCCCACCTCATCCTTCTCCCTTAATGCTCTCCTCTCTTCCTCATCTCTTTTGGCCTATAAATGAAGCTCCTCTTCATGAGATAGTGGGGTTGAAATGAGGGCAGCCAAATGCTGGAGAAATTGAGCCAGGAATCCATTCTTCCACGACTGGCAAATTGAGGCAAAGTTCCATTGGAAAGGATCTTCAACACCAAGGCTTCATCGGTTGTAATTCTTTCCTCTATTTTGATTAATACATCAATGTCTTCCTTTCCCATAAATGATGTGTAATTTCATTTGTAGTAGTTCTCCTTGGTCAGTTGCTTAGATGTATCATGTTATCTTGTAGTCTCTTGTCTTTGTCCTTTTGAATCTTTTACAGATAATCTCTTCATCAACAAGCAGGATTGCAAAAGCTTCAAGCCACGAGGACAACCTTCGTAAATAAGATATGGACTGGACTATTTGTATTCAAGTAATTTGATGAATGTAGGGGAAGGTTTTCATTCTTGTTTTGCTTTGTTCTAGATACAAACCATTCGGACAAGAGAGATTGGTTGGTGTCCGCACCGACGGATTTATCCGTTAACAGTGGGTCACTAAGATGTTTGGGTGTGATTATGAGATTATTTATAAAAAACAAAGAGAATGTGGTGGTGGATGTTGTCTCAAAAGTATGAGGAAAGTTCTCTATCCTTACTTGTGTCTGGTTTGTTCACAAAATTCTGCCAAGAATGGAGGACCAATCACTCTATGGTTAAACTCATCCACATGATTCAAAAGGACCCCAATCCACCTAAGGACGATATATATATATGTCTACCAAGAATGGAGGACCAATCACTCTATGGTTAAACTCATCCACATGATTCAAAAGAACCCCAATCCCCAATCCACCTAAGGACGATATATATATATATATTAACCATTTATTTTATTGGTAGCATTTGAAAACTTTGATTTTAAATTTAACACACCAACTAATGCCAAAAGAAATAACTATCCCAAAACTATAAGCTACAATCAAATATACTACAAACCATGCAAATACCACCATATAACACACCAAATAATGCCTTAAGAAATCACACCAGCGAGAACTATAACCTACAACGACCTACAATCAAATATACTAGAGTGGATGCAAATCCCACCATATTCATTTTGAGATGGAGAAAAAACAGCCAATTTGTTAGCCCAATCACAACATCAGGAGATGTTTCAAGCCGCTCTTGTATTTTGCATGAACGCTGAAGGTCCCATATTGATCCAATGCCTCAATTGACATAACATGAACAAGCATCGATTAACATGACACGCACCACCATACATAAACTAGCAATTGCCCCAAGAAGGTGCAATAATACACCGATAAGTTGTTGTTAGAGGGTTAAATAGCTGGAAAGGGGAAACTAAAACCAAGGAAGTGCATGGGAAGAAGGTTAAACATCGTGTAGACCTGACCTTCTAAAGTAAAGTTTTTATTTTGTTCAAAATCATAACCATAAATATTTTAGTTACAATGTATAAAGGATCTATTAATCTTGAGAAGGTGCAATAATACACTGATAAATTGTTGTTGGAGGGTGAAATGGCTGAAAAAGGGAAACTAAAACCAAGGAAGTGCATGGACAAAAGTTTAAATATCATTTAGACCTAACCTTGTATAGTAAATTTGTTTTTGGTTCAAAATCATAACCTTAAAGATTTTAATTACAAGGTATAAAGTTGTTCTTTTTCAAGCAACTCTCAAGCTTGTGGCATAATGGATGGGGCACTCTACTTCATGCCACTAAGGAGGATACCAAAAAAATCTGAAAAGATTCAAAACCATAAAACAAATCCACATGAAAGAGGACATATTAATCAAACAATACCACCAAAAGTTTGCATACCCTAGCAAGCTCGCGTGATTTAACATGCAACATCACTTCACGTTATGTAAAAATTTAAATGCCAAACTACTTTTGCAAACTAAAGGATATATGACCTGGAAGTTTTCTTATTAAGACCAAGCATTAGCATTACTATGTGAGCCGGTTCTATAGTTCCATAGAATGTATTGACATATCCCAATAAACTTACAAACAAAAGTACTAGCCCTAGCATATTATTCCCTCAATTCATGTTTCTTTCACAAAATATGCTCTTCTATTTTGGTGCAAAACCATCAAATAAACCATACTAAAAGGCCTAACAAAGCAAACAATTATCTTGGTAAAATTGTTCCTTCAAGATTTCCATTGACATAGTAATATTTATTATAGGTATGGTAAAAGAGGTAAATAATTTGTGAATTGCAACAGTCATAAATCTTGTTGCTTGCATATTGAATTCCATAGAAATAGGCTAAGTTTATAAACCCTTAACATCTAGAACATCTTCATTTACCAAATAACATCCATATTTATAGAAAAAAATATATAAAAAATCGTACAAATACAAATCGTACAACTATATAGAATGCTTCAACCTTTTTACCATCAATATGTAGCCTAAGTTTATAAACCCTTATAAACCCTTATAAACCCTTAACATCTATAACATCTTCATTTACCAAACAACATCCATATTTATAGAACAAAAAATATAAAAATCCGTACAAATATATAGAATTCTTTCAAGCTTTTTACCATCAATATGTAAACAACCATTTTCAAGGCTACAAAGTCTCAAATGTGATTATTCAAGTAACCACTTTACAATTCAAGACACATAATAAAACAATTCTCAGTAATGAAGAGGTATGGTATGAAAAGATCATAGTGTGCATGAAGGCTTGAAATTTGACAGTTATAAATTCATCAATGATAATGTTAGTGTCCTCATTGAAATTTGACAGTTATAAATTCATCAATGATAATGTTAGTGTCCTCATAAAAAGTATTAGAAAGTGTTTTTATTCACTTGATTTCTAATATATGCCAATGTTAAAAATTTTAAGGAATACATGTAAATGTTAAAAAAATTTCAAATAAGATCTTATGTGCCCCACATGAAAATAAATCAAAACCTTACATGTGCAGTTGCTGCCTCAAAGTTTCTTGCACTGAGTCTATTTATAAAGTATTCAAAGCTTTGTAGATCACAGTGGTTGGGGAGGCTATCCATAATGGAAATTCCCAATTTATCAATAACATCTTCTATAAATTCTGGAACACACTTTAGGGAAGTTGAATGAGCTGCATTGGCTGGAATTGTGTCTAATATATAGTCTACCATCCTTTGTAGATATGGTCTTTGATCAAGAAACACGTGCTGCATAAAGGACATACTATTATAGTTTAGGTAACGAATGATCTATTTGTTGAATCATTAGTAAGAATCGAGATAGACTTAGAAACCACTGGCTATAGAATATTACAAAATATCAATCCATCGTGGAAGAACAACTTGAAGCTTTAGCTTAAACTAAACCATATTAGTATCCACTGTAATTTTCATGACAGTAGATTCAAGCATGTTGTTAGACATAGGAACAAACAATAAACTGTTGTAATTTTACAAACAGAAATGCCATGATATGTTTGTGTATATCCTGGCTGAAATTTTCGGCCTTTATTGGCCACAACAAGAATAGATCTTATGGCCTACTAAGCATTTGAAATCTCGATGATAAAATGAACATGGAATAAAATAGAACAAAAGAAAACTTATCTCAAATTCATTCCAAGTTATAGAAATCATTCTTACCATGAGAAATGGGAAACAATGTTGGATGCAACTGGTGTGAATTATACCGAGCACTCTATTAATGCCTCTACAAATTTAATTTTCTTTATCACTTCCTCTGCAGAAATTTATTCCATTGTCTATGTTCAATATACCTTTATGGTCACCATTTGTTTCTGCCATAGGTTTGATCAAACAACTACCATGAAATTCAAACATGCTCATGTCCTTGAAGAAGTTGTCTAATGTTGCAAGGATGCACACACTACTTACCTAGATAGGAAAGAGCATAAGAATGCATGTAGGATCTTCTTTATGATATTTGGTTCATACTTAAATGAAAGAAACAGATTCATCATAATAACTAATTTCAAGATTCAATACAAATATAGTCTAATGACAAAGCAAACTCCAAGCAGTGCATTTGGGCATTCTCTAGTTATTCCAAAAAATCAATGGGAGGGAGTAAAACACATTTGGAATCTGGAAGCTCATGGTATAAATTTGTAGGAATAGGTAGCAATGATCCCACTTATGGGAAAAGAAAAGGAATTTGAATGCAGCAAGAATTGAACTGATTTACCAAACATAACTAAAAGGCTTTAAAGTGCAAAACCATTGACATTTTTAGTTTATCAAGATTGGTAGCTATAGATTTTGCAAATGCATGCCCTATTAAACTACCTAGTGACTTTAGAGAAAGCACCCTTTGTGTGAAACCTAAGCCAATATCTACCGCATCCTGAGAGTAAAGTGGAAACATGTACTTCAAATGGAAATCGTTAGCAATTGGTTGCTATGGTGGATGTAATAATTGTGTTGCGTAAAAGGGGCTGTTGAAAAATGGGGTTGCGTGTTGCTATGCAATATGATTGCAAGTTCCATTGAATGTCGCTCCAAAATGTGCATGTGTATTGACAATGGAAGGATAACCATTTTGTGGTATGATGGTATCATAGCCATGTAAAGTTCTGCACATATGCTTGCTAAATTGATATAACCTCCTCCAGTTCCACCACCTGGGGCAGTTCCTAATCCTACTGCATTTCCGAAAGAGATAGTATTTCTTGTGCTACAAGCAATGCTAGAATTTGCTCCTCCAGCTCCAGACTGTGCAGTAGAAAATCCAAAACCAGGTGATCCTTGCTGCAAACAAATGCATGAAAAAAAGCTTATGAATAATAAAAATGTGGAGAAAAACGACGTTGCTTCCAGAATAGATAATGGACCATGCCAATAATAGCTTATAAAGTTATACCTTAATGATTGTGGAAGTTGGCTGCTGAGCTACCTGCTGGTGTGAGGGATGCTTCCTCCTAGAATCTATATAAGAGTCATTTTTCCTTTTGCACTTTTACTATTAAAAGCACCAAAAGCTATCAAGCCTATGTTTCTGTCCTGCAAGGAATGCTGAATTATTGCCTGTAGATCCACTATTTCCAGTACTCGAAACAGAAACAGTTCTTGGTAATGATCCTACCAAATTAATAATATCAGATAGAGGTGGAAAAGGCATGTTCAAATTGTATGGCTTTCCTCCATAGAGAGACACAAAATTGCCATAATTTGGAGCATGCCAAAAAGGATGGGGAACCATACGTTGTTGGCACTCTATAAATTGAGGGATGTATGAGTGGCACATCGTTTCCAGGTTTGACGAGATCGCTGCAAAATGTATGCAGGCTGCTTCATCCAACCAAGTAAATCACATCGTTAATCACATAAAACATATCACATAAATCTTATTATTGTGCAGTCCAAACATAGCATGTAAGATGTGAGAAAAAAAGCATCCACTTTCTCTTGCAACTGAGGTGACTAATGGGAAGCTTGAGACAATATGCATTTTCTCAAACACGGTACAAATTACTTTCGATGTAATTTGAGCTGTATGAAACTTGCTCCATAGTAAATATAACAATTTACAATGACTTCAAATGAGTAGAACTTCACCTGTTTCGGGCAGGGTACAGATCAGTAAGGGTTCAGAGTGACACAATTGCCATTACTATATAAAACATTTATAATGTCAATCGTTGGATTGTACGCTGGTAAGAACTCCAGAGACAACAATCCAGAATCTAGAGTTATACAAAGGTGGATCCCAAATACATTGCAACTGATACAAAGCTACCACCAATGTCTGCCATGAAACTGCTAAAACATGAATATTATAATACTCATGAGAACATCATACACAAAATATAGCTAATTCAAGCTGTTGGTATGTACCTCAACATCTATAGTCATAACATCGGTTCCTATTAAGCATGGGTTGCTTCACATATTCATAAAAGAAAATCGTAAGCATTTGTAAGGTTTGTAGGACTAATGTCCCTTCGGACTGAGCAGTGTAACGTAGATTCTATATGTTGGAGGATGTTAAAGACTTAAAGATCGTTTTTTTTTAGTGTAGGAAGCTCTGTATAGTTGTTGTTTGTTTCTGAAGTGGTAAAATGATTACAATTCTTTTGTAATTTGAATGTGGTTGTGGTAGATAATGGTCTGGTTCGTAATAAGGAATGGGAATGGGAATTTGATCCCAGAAATGGCAGATCTATTAAGGTGGTCTTTGATGCTAATTTACATAAATGTTGTTGCAGGTTCACTGCTGGTCAGGAGATTGCAACTTTCCTTGTTTCATGCGGAATACTGTCCAAGGCTTGGGAAGAGTCACATCTTGCCAACAACTCAGGAAGTTATTGTGTGAATGAGTATGAAGACATTGCATATGTCGCCTTTCCTTCATTTCATAAAATAGAAGGCTTCATCGTCACAGAGAGCAAATATGGAGAGGGCAATATACAAACTGACAACAATATCTTCTCTGGTTGCCTCAAGGGTAATGACGATCAACCAACCCTCGTCCATTTGGGAGCTCTTGAGTTGTTCCTGCAAATTATGGAGAATACAGATTTTCAAGCAAAGGTAAATTAATTCATATTTCAAGAGTGGGTGATCTTAGTTTTCATAAAAAAAAGGGGCTTGAAAAGGGATTGCTTTTTCACTTATTGGAGACGAAATTTTTGAAAAAGAGGCAAAATAACATTGTGTTGATATTTCCAATGATCAAACAGATACAGATATATATGGACTCAACACAAAGGAAACTCAAACTCGTTATATTTGTGGGTCATTCCTTAGGAGGGGCAGTTGCAACTTTGGCGGCTTGGCCACACTATGGGTACTGGAAAAGAGGCTGAGGCAAAGCTCTCCCTTGTAGCGTCCCCTCCCGCCTTCCAAATGCAGGGGAGAGAACATGACCAATCATAGGGGCTTTTGGCAGACTTAGCCCCAATATATTTTCTTTACTCATAAATTCGTAACAATTAAAAACTTATGTGTGTAGATGCAAACTCAATAAAACACAGCGGAAATAAACATAACAACACACATAAGCATAGATTCACATCAGCATATTTATCTCAAGCAATCAACAGGCAGAGAATTCAATCCCCTTCTTATGCTATTTCATATCGATTTCATTAACATGCAGAATAATCATTCAAATACCACGTTGCAGAACACAGATTGTATATAATTTAATCCACAAGGAATACTTATCTTGCAACGCAAATGTCCAACGACTGGCTACGCGAGAGCAACGTTCCACCCAACCATAGATCTCTGTCCAGCCTATATTCTTTCAGCTGAGAGATCACCCTCGAGCTGGGCTGTGTATCCACTAAAGAGGAACTAGATGGCTCACTCGCAGTCAAGGTTTCACTAAAACAACCATGCTAAGCCAACACACAGTTGGGTTTTTCAAGCATGCAATAGGAGATGGAGGAGGATGCTAGTCCTCTGAGCTCAATCCCAGAGCCACATATACTTCAAGCTGGAATCAACAATCCCATCCCCTGTTCATACATCCACACTTGGATTTCTCACAACTCTGTCACGAATAACCCCAAATCCGTCACTGATTTTCTGGGATGTTAAAACTGGGTTTTCCCATGGATTTTGGGGTAGTTATTGCTCCCAAATTCACCCCAAGGTTCATACTAATGGATCCCCCATTGGATTTCACTGTCCAATACCAACTCTGGGTGTTTTTGGCTCTTCAAAACGTGGGTTCTTTCAAAGTCGCGATTTCTGGTTTTCCTCTCTACTGGCAATTTGTTTTTGGATGGAAAAATGGTGCTGGTAAGTTTCACAATGGAATGGGGATGAGGAAGAAGCAACATCCCTGAGGTAGAGTGGCTTGTGGTACAAGAAAACAAAGCCCATACGCTGCCATACGAATTTCTGGGCTGCCCATGCTCCATTGAAGCCATGGACTGAATTCCTCAACCACTTCCTTACAACATAAATAAATGTCAGCAAGGTAAGTCAAATGGGTTCTCAAGGTGACATATGGCAGCCTATGGTTCAATCCCACAACCCCCTCACCACTCCCTAGTGGATACACGTGGCCCCTTCTCATTCGTTGCCTCCGTAGCCAGTTTTGGTATTTTATATCGCATGATGTTTATTTACATCCTTTTTACAATTTCCATGGCTTAAGAGCACATGGGCATCAAAATATCAATGCTTGCCTTTTAAATCAAATTCGGGCTTTCACTAGCAGGGCCTTGGCCTTGAGCTCCACGCTAGGAAAACATACATTACATGTACACATTATTTACATTAAATGCTAATACATCCTAAGAGTCATAATGGGGTATTACAATCCCCTCCCCCTTAAAATAACACCGTCCTCGGTGTTCCAAGACTTAGGCATACATATACAATTTACACATGTCCAAAACTTCAAAAACTTTGTAGATCTGCCCTGCATTCTGTTCTTTACTTTGAACTTTCAGGACCAAGTCCTTTGATTTTCACGAGCTGCTCCTGCTGATTCGGATCTTCCAGCTCATCCATAAGTCTGAAAACTTTATGGCTGCTACCCTCTTGAGGTTCTCTTGTTGGGCAGTTGCGGAGGCAATGATCCCCTCCACATTTCCAACACTTCACTGGTTGCTTCATCTTTACCTGCTCAATTTTCTTTGAGTCTTCCCACCTGGAGCATTTCTTAATCGGACGATTGGATAAATGCTTCTTCATTGATCCACTTTTCTTCCCCTTGCTGATTGCTCTCATAATGCTCTTTACCTCTTTCTGCAGATGAATAGAGCCCTGCAAGACCTTGTGGTTCATCTCGTTCTGCTGCTTTTGCATCTTGAACATCTCTCCAAGATTTTCTTGGGTCTTCGCAATTGTTTGAAGAAGACTTCCAGCCAATTCTAATAGCCCTTTGTCTGCTGCCATGGTCAATGGAAACAACTGACCACACTTTGCTCACTAGCAACACTTGCCTGCACCGGCTGCAACCAATTGATTCGGTTTTCACCTGTGAAATTCATCATTACAATCCTCGTTAGGCCAAGCATAACCCAATCATAAAAAAAAAATCAGTCAATGGTTTTTCCCCAGTGGACATGGGTAGTCCATGCTTTACTCATGAGACTTCCACACTTTTTATGCTTTCCCAACATACACATGAATTCCTTCATGTTCATCCATTCACAGGAAATTTATTAATTAGCATTCACAATTCACTTTAATCAAATAAACACACTTTTACTTTCATTCATGCATGCATTCAACAATTTTCTAATTATATAAATGCATCAATAAAAATGAAAGAGAGAGAGCAGTAAGAGTTTTCTCCTCTTAGTCTTGTTCCATTCTGGAACCCACACCACCACCGTGGTTTTCATGCTCCTGTTCTCTTTCACTTCAACGTGAATGCTTGACTTGCCCTTCTTGGCTATGACACGTAGTGTCTATGGTCTATTCCAGACCTCTCAACCATGGAGTTCCTCCACTTGGTTGGTGTAACTCTTGGCTGCTAGGACTCACATAGTTCCACTAGCCCCATCTTTCATTACTGCTCATGCTGAGCTCTTTAGGGTGGTTACATGTCCACATGCATCCTTAAGATGCTTTCATAGTCATTGCTTCCAGCAATACCTACACTCAAACATTGAATCAATTCACATGTTTAGTTTATTTTCATAGGAAATCATAACCAAATCACATACACATGTATATTCATAAGCAAGAAATTACAAGATAACCAAATACTTATCTGTATTGTGCATTTCTTCTCTGGTCCACAGGGTCCTGCTTTTACTTTATAAGCCTTGGGATCCTCCTGCGGACTAGGATGTTTGGCCAGCACGCAGGCTGCTCCAAATCATCAAATAATCAACACCTTACCAGTACACCTTCACGCTGACTGGAAGGAAACTTCACTACGACCATTTCTAGGTCAGGCTCTACTATGGAGCCATAGGAACATGATAGCCCTTTCATCAATATTTCACAACCCTTCATCAAAATCCCCACAACCTCCACAACATTCTTTTATTTATATTAACCCTTCCACCACAACCCCTCACAACATCCTTTTATTTAGATTCTTTAGTGTGTAACATCAATTACAATCTGTTTAGGCTGTCAACACAAGATGGATAAGCAAGTTCATTAGTATTGCTACTCTAAACTGTAAACATATTTCATAACATTCACTATCCAACCTTGAAACACCAGGAATGCGTCCATTCCCTTAAGGCGTAGTCAATATTGGCATCCCTAACATAACTCAGCATCAGAAAGGCGTGCACTCCTTACTGATGTGAACTATGAAGGTCCTAATCATACTTCAAGCAGTATGCCATAATGGAAATAAAATCAAAACATGCTCTGCATATTAACTCTAATAATTAGACATGCATGTATGTATACATATATATATCAATCAGGGTTTATGGAACACTTATCCATTTGCAGATGTTATTTCTCTTCTTTAATGAGGAATGGGGGCTCCTTCTCTGAGTTGACAATCCCTCGGTTTGCCATCCCAATTCCTTTTGATGTTACATAATCTTCATATGTCTTACTGACATAATCTTCACCATCCCACTCATATTTTTTTGCCAATCGTGTAGTGCAGATGAGACATTAATAATGTCTTATGGCATTTTACCTGAAACCCATTTTCAAATCATGGAATCCCTTCCCATGAAGTTTGGCTTCTGCAGGACCTCTCTCTCTTGGTCTTACTGCAATGTCTCTCCCTGGCACACTTATTAAACAGCCAAACAGTCAGCAACATTTAACAATACCATTCAATTCTGATTGTTCCATAACCAATTCCATGGCACTAATAATTAAATTCAGTATGAATTTGCAACTCTGTCTACTACAGAAATTGGTTTTCTTATCCATGAGGCTATCCTCATATTGTTTGGCTCCTGTAAGTGACACCACTCTGCTTGTTATGGTCTTATGCCCGCTGCCATACATGAACATCCACTTACGGCATGTCCTCCTGACACATTTTCATATAAGCCAAACAGTCATTAGCAATTATTAACAAAAATTTTAAATCCGAAACATTTACAAATCTGAGATTTACAACTGTTCTTACTAACAGAACTTAGAGCTCTCAATCATGAGATTCCTTCTCATAAGATCTAAATCGAATTTGCAAAATCTGCTCCCTACATAATTAGACTTGCAGCCATGATATTATTCTCATAAACTTAAATCAGAACATTTCTAGATCTATTTCATGCATAAATTAAATTCCACAACCATGAGAACCTTCTCATAACCTTTGGCCTTTGCACATGGTAGAGCTCAATCTTTACTATGGTCTTATCCCCATTGCTATATGCAAGACATTTCTATCTGGAGTCTGCAACTTTCAATCAGCCAAACATGTTGTGAGTCCCCATGCATATAATATTTCATTGCTGCAACAGTCACTGAAGCATTTCCAGAATTATAACATTCCATAATTCAAACACTTCTAGCTGTTAACATATCCATATCACCAAACTCATTTACTTCACGTAAATGATTATCATACTAAAATTGCAAGGTACAGTCACATCATTTATGCAATTAACTTAAAACTTTTAAATGCTCATTAATTCATAGCCATATCATTTATACAACTCTATCATTCCAACAGAGCACTTTGGAAGTATGTCAATCATGACTACCTTCATGCAATTTCTTCCCCTGCATTCATAGCAGCTCATGGAATGATCTCAAAATTATCATTAGTTCATCATCTAATATATTGCTCAATTATAATGAGACATATACATATATCACAATCATGCATGCACACAATACATCTCCTCAGGTGTAGGTACCCACATGCATGCATATTCACAACATTTACTCACGTTTTCCATATGCATTCACTCAATACTTAACTACAAGATTTATAAAATCTCTTAATGCACATCCACTCAATGCCACCTTGCATTGTTTCATGAGTACTATGCATTCAATCATATTATGATCGAAACATGACTATCTCATATAACTTGCATTACCATAATCAAGACCACCAGTCCTCACTTGCTTTGGTTATTAAGCACATAACCAACATACACCTGGCATGATATAAATTCATATGAATGCATTGAGATTTTTAAACATTCATAGGGTGTAAAGATCATTTCCTTCACTTATCCACACCTCACCAAGCTTGGTAGGTTAACAGTCCCAATCGGTATTCCATATCACATGCTAACTAACTCAACATAGCTCAAACATAGTTGAAGAGATCTTACCAAATTCTCTTTCAACATTCATGCAATTTGGCACCAATAATCATTACCTACATGGTTACCATTAACATCGCCTGATGTTACCTGATCAGTTGGCCTCTTACCAAGGCTACTCAGTCCTTTTGCCAATTTTATGATCATAGATTTGTTGCACCATCATTTCTGCATAAGGTTGTTGGCTTCATGCAACAACATCCTCAACACATTTAGCCATGCTCTTTGTTATCTTTGGTCCTACAACCAATACCAACATCAATAGTGATTATCAACCACAATATTCTCCATTAGTGGTTCATTGCATATGCAGACTTCATTATTCTACCAATATGCAATATCCCATTTATGCACAAGCATTTCCATATGCACTATGCAATGTTTGTTAAGATGCCATCTAGTGCATATATATATCTATTTAATCCCTTACATTTTTAACATTTTTATGCCATATGACAATTTCATGATTGTAAGTATGATAACAAACAGGGGTTCAAGGGATTCTTCCCTTTTCGATCCCTCACTGTAACATGGAATTCCTCTTCCATATCATGCAATTGTAGAAATTACCCATATTGACCACAAAATTTGTTTGTCAAAACAGTCGTTGGCACTCTTCTGCACTAAATATCTATAATATATGTAGACCTCATTCAAACTCTGGTCATGCATCATTGTTCCCTGCTGGACAAGCTTTCCAATGCCTGTCCCCGTGCTCCATTCCGACATCGGGTGTGGAAATAGCGTTGTTTCAAAAATGACAACTCTTACCAATAATTCTGCACATTTTACACAGCTGTATTTGGTCCAGAATGCCAACTTCAGCCACCTGTGGAAGAAAATCTATGAAGAATCACAATAACTTTTATATCGAGCGAAATTAGTCCATATAACAAGGAACACTCGGCACTTCGCGGATCTCAATTTCGATGCACCATTCATCTTTTATAAAATTCTGGGTTTAACTACTTCTTACTTTTCACACTTTTAACTCCCTTTGCATCCTGTGCTCCACCTGTGCGCAACCTGCGCACAACCTGCGCGCAATCCGCGCACTATCCGCGCGCAACCTGCACACAATCTGCGCGCAATCCGCGTGCAATCTGTGCGCGATCCGTGCGTGACCTGCATGTAATCCATGCGCAATCCGCGCGCAACCCGCACACAATCCGCGCGCAATCTGTGTGCGGTCCGCGTGCGATCTGCGCGCAATCTGTGCGTGACCTGCACACAATCTGCGCGCAATCTGTGCGCGGTCCGCGCGCGATTTGCGCGCAATCTGTGCGCAACCTGCACACAATCTGCGCGCAATCCGCGCGCAACCCGCATGCAATCTGCGCGCAATCCGCGCACAATCTGTGCGCGATCCGCGCGCGATCTGCACGCAATCTGTGCGTGACCTGCACATAATCCGCGCGCAACCTGCGTGCTTGCGGGGGTCATATCTCCCTCGTCCCTTAACCAAATTGGACGAATTTGGTACCGTTGGAAAGATCTTGGAGAGCTCTATGCACCTATGTGATCCTCTGCTACATCTGAGAAATCTGACCCTGTCATTTTTTCCAATCAAAGTGCCACCCCCAACTTCCCAATATTACATCAAAACCATTCTGTCTCTTGCCTGCAACTGCAACCTTTCACAACAGTTAGAAAATTTTCTGCAATGTGCCTTTTCATCCCTTTACAGAGATGAACTACCACAGATCAGACTTGCATAAAACTTGCATAAAAACAGTAAGAGAATGACAAGAACTTGCATCTCTAATAAGGGATTTTCTTTTCATTTCACCTTCAACAATCCAACCAATGGATTCACAATTAATCTCCAAGCAACCAACAAGCATGGGTAAGGAAACTCATGAGTATAAGGGCGTAATTTGCAGGCTTTCCTCACTTCCGAAAGCCATCAATCGGCCACACAATTTGGGTTCATTGTAAGTCAAAATCATCATTGAGATATGGGGCTGTAACAGCTGACTGTTCATGCTTTTACTCAGGAATTTAACAAACAGAAATCATATTTGCAACAAAAACAGTATTTCAATAAAAGAAAATGCACCTCTTCATGTTAAGCATGAAACATCAAAACAACAAAAACAGTATAAGATAGCAGAGGTTGCTCCTCCTTTCTCTCCTCCATGGAGGCAAACAGACGAATACAAGACTGAATGCTACAGCATTGGGGACAATTAGAGCAAGCATTCAACCTAAAATGAATTTTCTCCCTCCTTCCTCTATTTCATAGAATGCAATCAATGCAAGCAACTTGCAAAAATCCCCAAACAGTCATGGAAATGATTTCCCATTCCAACAAATAGAAGCCATGCGATCTTGAGGTTTCTTTAATGCATTTTAGTTCCAAATACAAAATGCATGTACACACAATGACTTATATCTCTGTGAAGGGCCCAACAGCCGTAGTGTTGAACCTAGAGCTCTGATACCACTCTGTAGCGTCCCCTCCCGCCTTCTAAATGCAAGGGAGAGAACATGACCAATCATAGGGGCTTTTGGTAGACTTAGCCCCAATATATTTTCTTTACTCATAAATTCGTAACAATTAAAAACTTCTGTGTGTAGATGCAAACTCAATAAAACACAGCGGAAATAAACATAACAACACACATAAGCATAGATTCACATCAGCATATTTATCTCAAGCAATCAACAGGCAGAGAATTCAATCCCCTTCTTATGCTATTTCATATCGATTTCATTAACATGCAGAATAATCATTCAAATACCATGTTGCAGAACACAGATTGTATATAATTTAATCCACAAGGAATACTTATCTTGCAACGCAAATGTCCAACGACTGGCTACGTGAGAGCAACGTTCCACCCAACCATAGATCTCTGTCCAGCCTATATTCTTTCAGCTGAGAGATCACCCCCAAGCTGGCCTGTGTATCCACTAAAGAGGAACTAGATGGGTCACTCACAGTCAGGGTTTCACTAAAACAACCATGCTAAGCCAACACACAGTTGGGTTTTTCAAGCATGCAATAGGAGATGGAGGAGGATGCTAGTCCTCTGAGCTCAATCCTAGAGCCACATATACTTCAAGCTGGACTCAACAATCCCATCCCCTGTTCATACATCCACACTTGGATTTCTTACAACTCTGTCACGAATAACCCCAAATCCGTCACTGATTTTCTGGGCTGTTAAAACTGGGTTTTCCCATGGATTTTGGGGTATTTATTGCTCCCAAATTCATCCCAAGGTTCATACCAATGGATCCCCCATTGGATTTCACTGTCCAATACCAACTCTAGGCGTTTTTGGCTCTTCAAAACGTGGGTTCTTTCAAAGTCGCGATTTCTGGTTTTCCTCTCTGTTGGCAATTCGTTTTTGGATGGAAAAATGGTGCTGGTAAGTTTCACAATGGAATGGGGATGAGGAAGAAGCAACATCCCTGAGGTAGAGTGGCTTGTGGTACAAGAAAACAGAGCCCATACTCTGCCATACGAATTTCTGGGCTACCCATGCTCCATTGAAGCCATGGACTGAATTCCTCAACCACTTCCTTACAACATAAATAAATGTCAGCAAGGTAAGTCAAATGGGTTCTCAAGGTGACATATGGTAGCCTATGCTTCAATCCCACAACCCCCTCACCACTCCCTAGTGGATACACGTGGCCCCTTCTCATTCGTTGCCTCCGTAGCCAATTTTGGTATTTTATATTGCATGATGTTTATTTACATCCTTTTTACAATTTCCTTGGCTTAAGAGCACATGGGCATCAAAATATCAATGCTTGCCTTTTAAATCAAATTCGGGCTTTCACTAGCGGGGCTTTGGCCTTGAGCTCCACGCTATGAAAACATACATTACATGTACACATTATTTACATTAAATGCTAATACATCCTAAGAGTCAGAATGGGGTATTACATCCCTTTTGTATAACATTTGGATGTCCTTTAGTGGGGGATGTAGGACTTTTTGAAGCAGTTGGCCATGAAAATTGGGTAGGCAATTTTTGTCACGTGGTTTCCAAGCATGATATCGTTCCTAGAATGCTCCTTGCATCATTTGAGTCAATCGCTGAGAGCTTGATAGCTATTTTGCCTTATTGGCAAGGCATAATGGCTAATGACAATGAAATTGTAGCTGACTCTTTTATTCAAGATGCTTGGAGAACTCTTCACAATAATGTCATGCAATATACTTGTACTGTAGCAAACTACGGGCTTGACTCTCCAAGGGAGTTAGATGGGGTTATCAAGAGAAGCCCATATAGACCTTTTGGCACTTACATGTTTTGTTCAGTCAAGAGCATAGCTTGTATTGATAATTCTGAGGCGGTTTTGAAAATTCTTCATTTGTCAATGAAAAGCAATGAAAACACTCGTGATAATAGACAGGGTTGTTTTCAGGAGCATATAGGTTATGGTTATGTTTTGAAACATGTGTCATATAAAAGTATACAAGTGGAAGAAGAAGTTCAACTCCTGATACGAAATCCTCTTACAAGATGGGAATTTGATTGCAGCTAGAAGCTATTGGTGTTGAAGCTGAGGTAATACTCAACTCTGGTCATTTCCTTTTTCTATTAAAAGTTGGAAGAATACAAAATAAAAATATGTACTATTTTTGTTGTGTATTTAGTTTTTATATAAGTAAAATATCTTGAAGCATTATGGACTATTTTAGACACAACTATCTCCCCACCTAGGATATAAAGGACCTCCTGTGATGGCACCAAGATTGCAATATGATGAACTACCAGTTTTTACTGGAATTTGTTATTTTCTACTTTGTTCTTTGGTTCTTTATGCAATGATCAGATATGGTTCTTTATGCAATGATCAGATTATATAAAAAATAATGAACTTTCTTGATCTTCGAAAAAAAGGCTCTTATCTCTGCTTGTCTAAAAGTTCTGCTAGTTTCTTATTTTCTAAGATTAGGATAAACATTTCTTAATTTAATTTTGTTCTTTTCTTATACTAATTGATGCGTGAAACGTGATCTTTGAATTGGTGATGTGAACTTTGTGCAGCATGCTGATGCACCAATTGCCCTACAAATAGCAATAGACATTGAAAACAAGCACAAGACAAACGTTGCTAATCTAGCAATTGAATTAAGCGAGAAACAATGTATTATGGCAGAGCTTGAGTGGTATAAAGATCATTGTGAGAAGGAAAATGGCACCACATATTATGATTCCTTCAAGAAAGATAAGGATATCCATACTAATTTGCTCAAAAATACATATTAAACAAAAGAGCAGGGGCATGGCAACAAAAGAGCACAAAAGAACATTCCTACTACATTTCATATGCTTCTGTGGCTTATGCACGGTTCAAAAATACCTTATGCAAAGTTCAAAATACCTACCAAACAAATGAGCAAGGGCAGGCTACCAATCACAAATGGCAGGTATTCATAGTGATCATGGCTCTCCCAATCACAATGGCTACCAATCTGTACATCTTTTACCTGGATAGATGGCCATTTCATGGTCACCCTATTCCTCGAGAAAGAAAATTCGACTGCACTAGGGGAAACCAACATTTGTCAACTTCATCCCTTGGTCTAACCGTCTCAGTCTTTCTCTACCCCATTCATAGGTCTAGCCCTAATTGTACCCTTCTTGAGAGAGGAGCACAAAGAGATAGACCAAAATCGAATACAGTAAGTAGCAACAATCAAATATTCCCATTACACTTGTGTTGCATTTGACTTGAGGAACAACTTTTCAATGTACCTTCATACTGCATCACAAGGGAAGGCATGCCAGGATCAACTTCTTCATAATCCTCCCATCTCATGCTTACTTTTATCTGATACCAACTTCCAATATTCAAAAGAAAAACAATTGATCAATACCAAGGCCCGCAAAAAAAACCATTTGTTATGCCTCATATGCAAAATCAAGTCACCTTTGCATATAATTAAAATAACCTATTTCTTTTTAAGTAAACAAAGAAATCATATACGCACAAATGCCCAATATATCTCAAATTATAATTAATCAGTCAAGTACAATAAGGCCTAGGTTCAAACACCCTTGAACCTAAGATGAGAATCCCATGAATGGGATGTGAATGAGGATTTCAATTGTCTTGACAACTTGAAGATAACCTGCATAGTGTAGCTGCTTGGCCTAATCACTGGATTTGCAAGCCAAGCAGAGCTTTACTTTTTCTTTCATTTATGCTAAATAACATCAATATAGAAACAGTGGTACCATTTGCATGCAAGGTTAAAATCCTAAGGAAGCCAAATATTCACAGATGAAGTGGTGGTGTTAAAGAACACCATTACTAACAAGGATCCAAGCAAAGTACTTCACCTAGCTCTCCTCGGCGACAACACCCTTTGTAGAGGCTCCACCCTTTTTTGGTAGGAGGATATTGTGAATAATGGGTAAAACTCCACCGCTAGTGATAGTTACATCCCCCAAAAGCTTGTTAATTTCTTCATAATTTCTAATGGCCAATTGTATGTGGTGTGGCACAATCCTTGACTTCTTGTTATCCTTGGCCGCGTTACTTGCGAACTCCAAAATATGCAACAAAAACACTGAAACCTGGTTCAACAACATAGAAGTAGACAAAAGCCCTATTTTTACAGTTCCAAAAACTAGTAACAGAAAGAAAAAATGGTTGAAAGAAGATAAATGATTTATCTCAGCAACAAGATATTCAAAGAATAACTGCGAGATAAACTGGAACGCCCCCTCCAACTCTCTCTGCATACTTTATGACCTTAAGAAATCTGGAAAACAACCCACTAGGAAATGAAGCCCGACCTTGGAGCTTCGAGAGATGGACTTCTGAGATTTGGACACGCCAATTTTCATACCATGCACTGGAAATTGAAGCCAAAAGGATGGCTTTGAAATTGCTTTAGGGTTTGAACTAACCAGAAACAAGAAACAAACTATCGAAATGCATAGGCAAGAAAAATAAAATCCTCAATGACCGAAAATCCTAAATAAAACCACGTGTTTATGGCACTCAACTTACTGCGCGGTTGTAGACAGAGATCCAGAAGCCTTTCTTTGTGACTTTGAAGGCGAGGCAAGTCACCACCAGAACCACGAGTTCGATTCTAGACAACACTCCCATCTGCAGGTTGTTTCTTCCTCGCATATCATGAAAGCTTCAACATTACGCCGGAAAACGTATGGCGGGGATAGGAGACGGGCATACCAATAGACTTCATGAACACGCCAGAAGAAGACGAGAAAACATCAACAACACGCCATAAAAGCTATGGCAGGGAAGAAAAGCCGGGCAAACTAAACAACTTCAGGAATATGCTAGAAGATGATGAGCGTGACAGCTAGGATACACATGGCCAAATTTTATTGGATATACACATGGCGCATTTTTACTGGATAGAGGGGCAACAAAGAGGAACAATGTTCCTCAAAACGACCCTCGGAAAATAACGCCTATTGGCGTAAAGATTTGCATAACCATGAAACTACATAGGATGCCAACAAGACTAAACCAATATATTTTTCATTTTTATAGTTCCAACGACAATGTACTGTCAAGCTGCTCAAATCCAAGTAGGGTAGGCTGAAAGATTTTTTCAGTAGTAATTGTTGAAAGTCAAGGAGAGAATGGCCATCTTCAGAATCATATTCACGAGATTCAAAAGAAGCAGGAATCGGAGTAGCACCACTGCAAGCAAGGATATTCCAGGAAGTGAGTTCTTTCACTCTCAGCAACAATTTTCATTTCCATTTAATGGAGAAGGAAACAATTTGATTCCCCGTTCACAAATTCTTCAACAGCAATGCAGCCCTTTGCATTCTATCCATTTAAACTCAAATCTGAGCCATACCCATCACCAATTTTATACCCAGAAACAGAGAAAATGCCCCCCTCATCTGTTGTCCGTGAAACCCATGTCACGGATTCGATCCCTATTCAGCCCAGAGAAGTTGAATTCGCTGAGCCATTATGGGGTTTGCCCTTGCTTTCTTCAAAACCATGATCTTGTTAGAGGCCTGTGTAGTGTGAATCAGCCAACTAGAATTGCCTTCTCAGCCGATGATGCAGAAAAATTTGTCAAGAAAACATGCTCGCTTATCAAGAAACGCCGTTGGCGAGCCCTGGATTCGGCTTTATCTGAACTGACCCCATCCGAGTTTCTGCAACTTCTGCTTGGATGGAAAGCAGACGCCAAATTAGCACTCAGATACTTCAAATGGGCACAGAGAGAACATGGTGTCAAGCACAGTGCCGAATCATATTGCACCCTTTTGCACATTTTGGCCAGGGCTAAGAGACATGGAGCTGTCCAGGTCCAACTTCAACACATTATAAGCCAGGAAAGCCACTCAACAGCTGCTTTCTTCCATATGCTTGCGAAAACCCGCAATCGATGCGCACTGAATCCTACGATTGTGGATATACTTATTGCTGTCTATGCACATAATGATATGCTCGCAGAGGCTGTGGAAGCTATCAACAGGTCCCAATTTTATGAGCTTAGCCCATCGGTTATTTCATGCAATGTCCTGTTGAATGCTTTAGTGAAATCGAGACGGACAGAGATGGCAAGAAAGGTCTATTGGGCATTGATCAGGAGGAGGATTACTCCAAATGTCAATACATTCAACATAGTGATTCATGCCCTCTGCAAGGAAGGGAAATTGCAGAAGGCTACTGATCTACTCACAGACATGCAATCGTGGGGTTGCTCTCCCAATGCTATTACGTATAATACACTCATTGATGGTCACTGCAAGAAAGGTATCATTGGAAAAATGTATAAAGCAAAAGAGCTTCTTAACGACATGCTGGAGAAGGGATTATTTCCTACCCAGGTTACCTACAACACTCTCATTGATGGTTATTGCAAGGAAGGAGATGGGGCTGCTGCGTTCAAGATGTTTGAGAAAATGAAGGAAAATGGCCTTTTGCCCAATGTGGTCACTTACAATTCACTAATCTGTGGACTGTTGAATGAGGATAAGACTGAAGAAGCTTTTAACCTGCGTAGTGAAATGCAAGAAAAAGGTGTGGTGCCTAGTATTATTACTTACAATACACTCATTAATGGACTTTGCAAAAATGGGCAGACAATAAAAGGGGAAGAACTCTTAGAGGAAATCACGAGAAAAGGTTTGGTTCCCAACTCTGTCACATACAACACACTAATTGATGGGTACTGCAAAAATGGGGAAATGCAAGAGGCTTTTCGGTTGTGGGAAAGTATGATTAAGAATGGTATTCTTGTCAATGTTTCCACATACAATGCCCTCATCAATGGGTTTTGCAAGATAGGAAAGATGAAAGAGACTGAGAGACTCCTTGATGAAATGGCAGAGAAAAATGTCAAAGCTGATGTTATTACCTATAATATATTGATCAGTGCCTTGTGCCAACAAGGAAAAACCCCAAAGGCTAACAAGCTCCTGAACGAGATGTTGGAAGTTGGGCCAGCTCCAAACTACGTGACTTACAATACTTTGATGAATGGTTTCTGTGAGGAAGGTGCTATTGAGTCAGCTTTGAGGCTGCGCAAGGGAATGGCAAAAAGAGGTCGATGGGCTAACGTTGCAACATATAATGTACTCATCAAAGGGCTGTGCAGAAAGGGCAAAATGAAGGATGCAAATGACCTTTTGAATGAAATGCTGGAGAAGGGTATGACCCCTAATCACGTCACCTACAATATAGTTCGGGAAGAAATGATTGAGAAAGGTTTTGTTCCTGACATTGAAGGGCATTTTACTTGATATTTTCTTCAACACCATAGAACACAGTTGAGGTTCTTGCTGTCAGTTAAATCTGTTTAACTGAGGCAAGTGTGCAGTTGCCCTGTGACTACGTACTTATCAGGTGAGTTTGATCTTGAGGATGCGTTATTTAATCCTCGATGACATTTTTGTTTTCTTTTTCTAAGCATTGTGACGGATTGTTGGTAACTATTTTCTATGCGCTTTGAAAATATTTCAAGGCAAACAGTGAAAACAACAATTGGATTCTGAGGTCCGAACAACAATGATGAAAGGGAGGACTCTGGATTTAAATGGTACAATGTCATCATAGTGGCATGAGCGTGCTCATAATATCCACTTCAATTCATGATAGGTCTTGCAGGTTCAACATTGAAATAAATCTGCACAATCATTATTACTTGTTTGAAGGGCTTTGAAGATCGCAGTTCCTCAGGAATGTTAATTGTGTGCTTTGTGAAGATAGAGATTCAGACAGTATACTTCTATCCTTAATTGATAAAATACTGAGAACATCTATCAGGCCTTTTGTACCATGTGCCTGGCCCATTCAGTTTTCTCTTTTTCTTTTGTAAGGAAACTTTCCCATTCAGTTTTCTTACCATACCAGAAGGAAATGTACATTTCCAGTTTTTTAGTATGCACTAAAATTGAAGGAAGCTGGTCTTTTCATTTCAATATGCGTGGCTATGTGTTATAGCACAAATTGGCACTTCAGTGGCCTTAATGTCACCCTTATGACCCTAACAGCATCTTGGTGACCCTAATGCAATCAGAGCCTTCCAAACAGCATCCAACTGTCCCTAACCAGGCTGCAAATGTCCCTAATGTCATTTGAAGAGTCCCTAATCACTGTGACAAGCCTTCAATCACGTGTTGGGGCCATCTATAAGTACTGATTCCACCTCAGGACAGGCTATCAGCCTCTTTCCAGCCTATTTTTCACTGAAAAAGGAAGGTTTTGAGGGCATACACACCCTTCCTTCATGCAAGGTGCATGTGCATGCACCTTTCCTTCAGGAAAGGGACGTGTGCCCTGAAAAATGCCTAAAAAATGTAAAAACTATCGAAAATTGCAAAACTGCATGGTTGAGCCTAGAATATTTGAGATTACGGCATGGAAAGGGGTGTGTGCCCTGAAAAATGCCTAAAAATGTAAAAACTATCGAAAATTGCAAAACTGCATGGTTGAGCCTAGAATATTTGAGATTATGGCATGGAAAGGGGTGTGTGCCCTGAAAAATGCCTTAAAAATGTAAAAACTATTGAAAATTGCAAAACTGCATGGTTGAGCCTAGAATATTTGGGATCATGGCATGGTTGTTCAAAACAGGACCACTAGAATGCCAAGTAAGCTTCAATTTGTTTCAACTTTCAATGACTTTCCATACTATCTATTTGCTACTCGATAGAAATATAGTTCAAGTCTTTTTTTTTTTATCTGTTTATTGGTTGTACATATTTGGTGGGCAAACCATGGCATAAGAGTACCAGATTTACAGAAACTTGTGATTTGGGTGCTCAGTGAAACTTGCATCTGTTCAAGGTGCAAGCGCATTTGGAGTGTGTTTAGAAAAAGACACACCAAGAAGTGCAACAAATTAGAAATGTTGAAATTAAATTTTAATTTATGACCCATTACCCTCTAATTATAATATGATCATCATACAAGTTAGATAGTGCCATCATGACACGGTCTATGTCTTCTACAATCTTAGGCTGTGGGTGAAGCAGATTGATAAAACACCTGAAACATAGCCATTTCATTGGATCCGATTGACACCACAACTCAGTGGAGGGTGGAGGCTCATAAGCTTGTCATGTAGGGATGCATTTGAGTGGTTGGAGCAGGATGTCAATTTGCCAAAGGAGGTGATGGAGGGTGAGGAAGAGGAGAGGGGCATTCCACTTTCACTGCAGATAACCTTGGCATCAAATCTAAAACCACTGGAGTAAAAGGACACAGGGTTGAGGTAGAGCCTGTTATCACATATATAGTAGCCGGGGCTACCATACATTATTTTTCTGATTCCAGTACACTATTCAGTCAGTTCCCTTGCATTGAGATGCTGAGATGAGCATCTATATTGGATCACTATCAGATTTTGGACAGTATATTTTCCCCATGCCACGACTGAGTCTCAGGACACTCAGAGAGATGACCGATGTAGCTATCATACCATTTGTACATGAGCAGTCAGTAGTGCCCAGAGTCACAGTAGCAGTTTCAGAGGACAGATGATGGTTTAGAGGATGAGCATTCAGGTATATGACTCGGCAGGTATATCATGGTGTTGTGGTTATATTGCTTTTATATTCATTCTTATGGCATGTCTTAGCATTTAGTATCATGATCTGGTGATCATATAGATATGTGGACCTGGTTGATTTTGTTATATATATATTATATTGTCCCTACTCAGACTTAGAAGTTCACTATTCATACTCATTGGTTTTACCCTCCTTAGGGAGAATAGAGGTGATCATTCCACCATACCTTGGCTTGCTAGTGTTGGCTCCATTATTCATTGTCTTCATCCATCCATTACCCGCCTTTTAGTTTATCACCCTGACTTACTACTTGACTAGTGGCATGGAGGACTTTTCCCCACTGTAGCCTCTGTGTTGGATGAGCTTCCCTGTTTATTGTGTCTCGGCTCTGAGTTGGTGACAAAACTTACCTATGGTGAGTTGGATTTCCTTGAGAAATCCCCCTAGTCACTAAAGTTGTGTTGGCTAAACCTGAATCTTTTAGTGCTGCCATGAATACAAAGCATGGGAAATGAAATGTTATATCTTGTATGAAAAGCCCATTCATGCAATGTGTTTCTAAACACACATGAATGAAAGGCAAGCCAAATGAAAATGGCTATGAAATAAAATGTTATATTTTGTGAAATGTAAATACCTAGGTAAACAAGCTGTCTGTGACACACCTAGAAGTGCTCAGGTAAACAAGTGCCTTAAAAACACATCTGCAACAAAAAGCCTAAATAAATGTAAATCTATGCAATGTGTTTATAAACACACATAGATCAAAGGCTATGGAAACTTTAGGCCCAAAAAGCAATGAAACTCAAATGCTATATCAAAATAATTGCTGGCGTCATTTGTATTATGGATTGTGTGCATTTGTTAAAGGTGAATAAATACTCTTTGAACAACTTATCCATTTGTGAGACACCGCCATTCCCTGTGTTGTTGCTCATTTAGTATATGCTATGGTGTGTATTCGCTTTCCCATATCCAAAGTGTCACAATGTTGAGCCAGTAAGTCATCCCTTGGCCTAGCCAGTATATTTTTAGCCTTCACCCTTCACTAGCAAATTGATCACAACTATGAAGTGAGTATGGTCTTGAAAGTCTAGTCTGAGTCATAATAATAATTAATGACATTATATATTTGTTGGTAGATCTCCAGTAATGACTGCTACTTGTTATAATTGCTATTTGAATGAATTGTAGAGCATGCATTAACCTCTGACACTTTGCAGCAGCTTCCGATGATATTCTGAGTTATATTTGGTCATGTTGACTTGGTCAAACCCAGTTTGACCAAGGTCAGCCACAGGACATGAGATGGTTAGACCTTATGATGACACAGATAGATGATATGCACATGTACATGATGGTTCTATACATCAGATGCAGGGTTATGATGATGATTTATGGTTTTCAGCATTATTTGATCATTTACAGATTATTATTATTTCACCTGTTCGGGCATATTGGATTTATTATATGATCATGTAGAGATCCATATGGTGTATGAGTATACATCTTGGATAGATTTGGACCTTCTGAGTCCAATGAGACAGTCTACTTTCAGTTTCAGGCAGTTATAGTGATGATTGAGCCTCAGTAGGCTGTCCTAGTGCAGTTTTGCTATGTCGGAGACCCTGTTAGAGCAGAGATGGATTTTATTTGGTTCACCTAGGGTGCTGTGCATGGAGGGGGTGGTCCAGCCACTTGATTTTACCATATTACCCCCCTCCCAGACACACTGGTGCCCTCACCTTGACAATGCAGGCACTCCAGGAGGCAGTTTGGGCAGTTTCACCCTTCCCGAGGCAATTCAGAATTGGTAGAAATGGCTACAAAGGAATTCAATTTGGGCTACTGAGGCAGCATGGGATGATCAATGATGATGAGTGGGATGTCTTCCACACCTTCTCCAGCAGTTTCAGCTTCATTGGGACCCACATCCATCACTTATGGCATTTTCTGATGATTTCTGGAGCCTCCTAAGGCTCACGATTTGTCCATAGAGGCACGATTTTGGTACTTTGATGACTATTTTATTATTATTGTGCTATTTTATTAGTGATCCATGTATTTTATTGTTGAGTTCATCTCAACCATTGATTAGATCTTTTGATCTTTTAATCTTAGCCACTCATTCAAAAAGTGGTTAGATTATGGACTCTCTCCCTCCTATTTAAAGGAGAGAGCTTCTCATTGTAAAGGGGACTTGTGGCTTTGGATTATTGGAATAGAAAATTATTATTGCATCTATCTCCAGTGTTGTGGTGAATGCTTTTGGTGTTCGTTCGTTGATTCTTCCTTTGCACTGAGTTATTGGAGATATTGTCTTGCCATATTTTTGTACCATTTTTTGCGTCTACAGGTGGAGGCCGAATTCATTCAAGGAGGACGTATTGGTAGGGGAGGACTCTCCCTACTTCTTCTTTGGGTTTCTTCATTGGTAACAGGGAGTATTACTATCCCAGGACCTTCTATTTCATGTTACATTTGCACTTCGCTTGTATTTCCTCCATACTTGACCTTTCTGATTGAAATCGCTTTCCTTGGATTGACAGGTAGAGGAGGTCGCACTTGTGGGCTAGGGCATCATTTTGGCAAGCAATTTCAACAATCTCTCATTTGATCTCTGCGGGAGTCTTCCTCAACAACAAGGCATCTCTCTTCATCACTCAAGGTAATTTCTCTTTCCATGATCCATCCATTTGTCTAAGTTACTTCAAACCCTAATTAATTAAAACCCCCACTTTTACATTTTCTCAGATCTATAAAGATCTAGTGGCTTCTTGGGTAAGACATTTAAAACCCAACTCTATAGTATCCACGGCATCCCGGATCTATAGTTTGGTGAGGATTGGCCTCCATTTGACCCTCTTCCCAAGGCAACTTAGCCTCTCCAAGTGAGGTCGCACTCCTTGGTTTGGGTGAGTTAACCTAGATCTAGTACGTGGGTAGTTGAGATTTCACTTGATCTGCAATCTACACATCCAATAACCTACCCCTAGACTGTCACTTTAGTGATTTCTACCTTGTGGACCCTATTCCTCATTTTAAGGGTTAAACCCCATTTGGACCACTTGGTGATATCTTCAATCTCAGATCTACTGAGATCTAGCCACTGGATTGCCTTGATTTCCTAGATCCACATTGATACTAGCATAAACTACTTGGATCTATATTTTTGTGGCCATTGGACTTGATTTGATCCCATTTATCATGCTTTTGGCCCTCCTTGGGCAAGGTCGCACTCTTTGGGGAATTTGAGTTTGTCCACTTGTAGGACATGGGTAGTTGAGATTTTGGTGGATTTGGAATAAGCATACCTTTAAACCTATGTCTAGTATGTCATTTTGTGAAATCTTGCCTTGGGGGTAGCATTCCTTGTTTTAAGGGATTGTGGTCCACTTGGGTCACATCATGAATTATTAGTTCTAGCAAGATCCAACCATCATACCTTTAGTAGCCCACTTGTCTTATATCATAGGGGTCATGATCTACAAGTCAACCTCTTTTTGACTCCATTTATTCCAATTCCCAAGGCACTTGTCTTTCTCCAAGCTCATTCAACTTTCTTAGATTGTTGGGTTAACTTGTGGTTTGATCCTTGTCTTGGTCACTTGAAACCCTTAACATTGTCATATCTTATAATCAAGTTTGTCTCTGGTACTGGTTAGCCCCAATTCAATCCTTAACTACCCTGCATTGGACACTGTTCCCAAGGCAGTGGATTTTCTCACAATTGACTAGTACCCTAATCCTTGATCTCATTATAAACTTCATAAGTCATTCACTTAAACATGTTGGACCAAATTTACATTGTTTAAACCTTTGATCCAACTTATCATTTACCTTGTGACTTTATCCATAGATCTAGGGTTTACCATACACCTTACATACTTCACCTATACTCGATTTGATCTAGTGTTTTGGTTTGATCTCTCCTGTCGGGAGTAGATCTGGGTCTCCCCCTTTGTTGTCTTCGGCTAGATAACATAAAGAGAAGATTGCCTCGATTGGTGTGACAACCATCCATTGGGAGTCGAGGCTATCTTGGTTGCACCTCTTTGGTTGCCCCTCCCTTCTGCCATCCATCTTGGTGATGGAGGGTGAGGAAGAGGAGAGGGGCATTCCACTTTCACTGCGGATAACCTTGGCATCAAATCTAAAACCACAAGAGTAAAAGGACACAGGGTTGAGGTAGAGCCCTATTGCATGAATGGGATGATGGAGAGTATTGTTCCATTGATAATCAAACAACAACCATATTTTGGATCGCTTGTTGAATTTTTCCTCCACCTTGTCCTTATAGTATCTATGGACAACTTTCTTGGCCTCATCCATGGCCTCATACAAGTAGCCCATTGCGGGCTTGTCACCATCAACCAATGGAATAACCTTTATCAATGTCGGAATGATAAAGAGATTGTGGATCTACGATGTACACTTAACAAACTCTAATCTAGCATAAACCTTGAATACAAATATTAGAAAGAGAAGTGAACCCATGAACAACAGAACAAAAGATATTGTGCCCTTAGGCAAAGAGTCAATCACTTATAAATTCAAGATAATACATAAGACTCATAAGTTGTATTTTAATACACAACTGAGTTTGGGGTGCCTTCCACATGAGGTGGTTATGGACACAATATTCCCCCAAAATAATATAAAATAAAGTTGACTAGGTCGGATATTAAATCATAACCTAGTATATAATAATGAGGGTGTTGATGTTCTCCATGGTTCCAGCATCGGGCAAACATTCTATAGATCATTCTCTTGGATGGGTTCGTGACCTAGAGACAATGGCCCCGTTGTAGCCCTTGACTTTGTGTCTTATAGCTCGGATGCTTAGCCTCGTCCAGTCATGTGTTGACTGGAGTGGTAGTAGGCTAGAGGTCACATTGGATACTCTAGGTGGGAGTGCTCCTTAGCCGAAGTAATCTATTCTTGTAGAGTGAGATGACTTGTCTATGTTACAAGGAGAACTTATCTCCTTATATATTAGACAAAGTCTAGTCCAATGTTGAATTTGACAATTGGCTCTAAGAAGTGTTTGGGACTTCTTAGAGTATGGTCAAACCAACATTAGAGCTCTACTGAAAGAATGTGACCGCATGTGAGGAGATATCAATGAGGAGAACTTTTCTGTGATGAAGAAATAACCAAGGAGTCAAGACAATCCATGGACCCTAGAAGTCATTGAGGAGATATCAATGAGGAGAACTTTTCTATGATGAAGAAATAACCAAGGAGTCAAGACAATCCCAGAGAAAGTGGAAGGTAAGAAAGAGCACAATTGCCCCGCAAAAGTCGTAAATTGACCCTAGAAGAGAAAATGACAAGTTGGCTTGAAAGATAAATAAAGAATAAATAAAAGTACAAGTCAACCTCAAGAGTAAAAAATCAAGTCAACTGAAGAATATAAATAGAAGTGTTCTCACACTTCATTTCACACATTCAAGCAAGCTCATCTCTCTCAATTGGTGTGTTCATCTCAAGGAAGACAAGTGAAGTTCACTAGAAGCAAAATTTTGGGGTTTCTCTTATTCCCCTAGAAGAGTATCTAGCCTCGCTAGGGTTTGTTGTGAAGGAGGTCGAACCTATCTTGTGCTAGGGTTCAACTTCATGATTGGTATTGTTCTTGTATTGGATTAATTTCTTCTGAGAAAAGTTTGTTGGGTTTTCTTCCGTTTAGGTTTCCTAGGATAAATCTTTGTCTCTCTTGTGCATGGTTATCTTTCAGTGATCCTTGTTTTATTTTCCGCTACAAATGAATGATGCTATAATTGTGGGATGAAATGAATTCTGAATTAAAGTTGAAAGAGATGAAAATTATACTGCTAAGCTAAAAACATCAACATGGTATCAAAGGAGTTTTGAATAGATGCCATTGCCAGATACTGTGTATGCCCTAATCTGGAAACTAGGGCTTCCAAGTTTGGACACTTGCCACCACAGTTTGGACTTGAAAGGAGTATGGTTGAACTCGCCCTGGGAGGGCGCACTTATCTGTGGAAGCAGATCTCAATTTCGTGAATTTTCAATTTTGACCTAATTTTTGTTGGAATTGATAAATTAGGGCTTTCAATTTCTAACCTTTTTGACCACAAATTGGGTTCGATCTTAGCATTTTGGAGCTCGCCCTAGGAGGGCGCATCTACCTATGGAGTTAGTTTTCAATTTTGACCTAATTTTTGTTGGAACCGAGGAACTAGGGTTTCTAGTTTTGAGCCTTTCTAGCCACATATCAAATTGAAAAACAATGTTTTGGAGTTCTCCCTAGCAGGGCGCATCTATATGTGGAGGCAAATTTCAATTTTCCCAACTTCAGTTTTGACCTAGCTTTTGCTAGTAGGTCCAAAGGGGATCTTGGACCTAGTACTTTCAGATATGTGTAGGGGCATCTTTGGATGTCTCCTTGTACTATGTATGATTCTCTCCAGAATACATGGAGATCCAAGACGAAAACTTCAGTAGATTCCAGAAGTTCAAAACTTGACGAAGAAGAAGATCAAGGTCTTCAGATCAGACGATGAAGCAAAATACCCTTCCAGAAACTCCAGTAATTTCTGCAAGGAGGCAGAGATCAAGAGGGAGTCAACAAAAACAAACAAAGATAAGTATTTAATGTTTTGTGCATTAAGTGTTATTTATTCAAATTGTTTTTTTTTAATTGATAAATAGTGTAACTGTTTAAATTAGTACTGGTTAACACTTGTGGGCATGTTTGTCAGGTTCATTATGAAGATTGTGAAAGTCTACCATGTTCTTATAGGATGACGCATCCAGTACGACAGTTATGCTTAGATCAAGTGTTCTCACTAGATAGTGGGGACAAGACTCTTGAGGTAGCATTCACAGGAGTGGATCCACCCATGTGCAAAGGAAGAAGAGAACAAAGACGATAGCCTTCAGAGATCTAGAAGACTCCATATGAAGTTTGATAGTAAGGAGCAGGGGGCTCCGAAGGATGAGTGTCCCTCCAGTACAATGATCATCTATCTATTAGGACGAGACAATAGAGCCATCACAACAAGTGGATTTGCCAAGAGATGATGCAGTGATCGGGTAACAGATTAGCAGGAAGCCATGATGGAAGATTATTAGTCCATCATAAAGAATGATGTGTGATAGTACCGAGACTTGAAGTGAAGTCAATGGTGACTTCCAAGTAGATCTATAAGATCTAGCATGTAGTCCAGATTAGCATCCGAGATGGTACATTATATAGGCTATGTAGTTAGCCATTTTTCTGCAGAAAATGAGAAAGTTTTGGATGGCATCCAATAGACCCACTTGATGGGAGATGACACAAATAGATACACAAGGGAAGACAATCTTCCATGAACCTGAGCTATATGGTGTGGGGAGATTGGCTCAAAAGTAGAGTATCCAGATGCAGTGAGTGTAGGATACTTAGATACAGAGAGAGCAGAGTGTCCAGATGCAGAAGTAGGATATTCAGGTGTAGAGGAAGCAATATGCTTCCACACACACAAAAGAAGTAGATGCAACATAGCTTGTTGATAAAAGAAGATCCTATATGGACTCAAGCAAGCCCCCAGAGCTTGGTATGCCCAGATCGACATATATTTGATGATCTTGGACTTCTTCAAGAGTGATGTGGATTCCAACCTTTACTACAAGGTTGTTGATGGTGACCAATTGATCTTGGTACTATATGATTGATGATATGTTCCTTTACGGATACATAGAAGCTCAGTATCGAGTGTAAGAGGGAATTGGCCTTTGAGTCCGAGATTATTGGGATTGGAGGTATGATGAGATCTTCCTGAGGTAGAGGGAGTATATGGTTGAGATCCTGAGAGATTCAGGATGATGGATTGCAGTCCATGGCTATACCTATGGAGGTAGATCTGGAGAAGTTGAGTGATTCTGCTTTAGATTTAGATCCAATGGATCCCATGATGTGCAGATCTGGAGAAGCTAAGTGATTCCGCTTCAGATTCAGATTTGGTGATGTATAGGAAGTTAATTAGATCTTTGATGAGATATTTACTTTGTAGTGAATACCCCGAGCTAGTTTATGGTTGAGTCGAGACTCTTCCATTGGGTTGTGGCAAAGCATGTGCTGAGGTACTTGAGTGGTACAATTGTTAGATTTTCTACTTTTAATCAATATTATCTAGGATCTTATCTAAGAGAATAACATGCACAACATAACACAATAAACACAAAGATTTTCCTCGGGGAAACCATAAAGGAGAAAACCCCGCAACTTCCTCAGAGATAGAATCGTCACCAATACAATATCACAAATGTAAAAACCAAAATAAAGATGGTCTTCTGCAGCTACTCTCTTTTCTTGGTATGCGAACTTCTTCTTCTCTCTCACTAATGCGAACTTGAGTGAGTGAGTGATGATGCCAAATGAGAGAGCTCACTCTCTATATATACACTAACTTTCACTTGACCTTTTCCCCAGCTAGGTTGGCCCCAGTTAAACTTGACTGGGCCGACTTCTCTAGGAGACTCTAATAACCCTAATACAACTGACTCTGGGGTCTATTGCCCCGAATTACAATGGAGGGTTAACCTCAATGACTTTACATGACCAAATATAATAATGACATCTCCGACCGGAGGAATAAACATCTTCGTCGGAGGTACAAATAAAATACAATATAAAATACAAGTGAATATCTTCCGAAGTTACAATAACATCAACACTCCCTCTTATAACTAGGAAGGTATTCTCTTGACACAGACATCAACACATCTGGACACGAGTCTTCATCGTTGGATCATCTTCACTGGATCATTGTCGTCGTCGCTGCTGCAATCCTCATCATCATGTCGATCATTGATTGGTGACATCTCTCGAATCTACTCGTCATAGGAAGTTCTACAGAGCCAACCCTTTTTCATGCTGGATGTAGGCCTAGCCTCCATGTAGGTCTTCATCATCTCTGCGAGCAAACCATCAAGTAGGTACAACCCAGGACCAATCATCACATTGCCACATCAATCACTTGCGTCTCCTACTATTGCCTCATCATGTCCATATCATCTCATCGTCACACAGAGCACAACCCAGATGCACATCACAAGTCTACCAACATGGGAGGACCAACCTACCACCATGTGAGACACAACACTTACATCGACTGACATGGGAGGACTTTCCTACCACCATTCGAGAAAGGCTCAACACTTACATCAACCGACATGGGAGGACTCTCCTACCACCATTCGGGAAAGGCACTGCACTTACATCAACCGACATGGGAGGACTTTCCTACCACCATTCTGGAAAGGCACAACACTTACATCAACTGACATGGGAGGACTTTCCTACCACCATTCAGGAAAGGCTTAGCACTTACATCAACTGACATGGGAGGACTTTCCTACCACCATTCAGGAAAGGATCAGCACTTACACCAACCGACATGGGAGGACTATCCTGCCACCATTTGGGAAAGGCCTGACTCTTACATCAACCGACATGGGAGGACTATCCTGCCACCATTCGGGAAAGGCCCTGTGCATCTGCGTCTTCCAGACTCATCACTTCCCCTTGGAAGGAACCTCGATTTGGAGTACACCAAGCTTCTCTCTGAAGTACTCGAACTTCACTCTGGCTAGCGGCTTGGTCAACATATCGGCTATCTGCTCGTCCATCGCAATATACTGGAGCTTCATTGCTCCTCTTTGCACCATGTCCTTGATATAGTGATACTTGATCTCAATATGCTTTGACTTGTCATTGAACACCGGGTTCCCGGACAACTTACACAACTCTGGTTGTCATAGAATATACAAGTTGTTAAGATCCTAGTGGGTGGCCTTCACTAACACCTCGGGGTTTGGTGTAACGGTTTGTATCATTTGGTATCAGAGCCTCCACCCAGGTTCGAGTCACGGAGCGGGTGGCAACGTCGGCATTGCAGTGTTCGTCCGGGGCTCGTACGGCTCAAAAGGGGACACCACCGTATGGGCGCGCATCCAACACAGAGTCTGGACTGCTGAGCGTGGTGGGATGTTAAGATCCTAGTGGGCGGCCTTTACTAACACCTCGGGGTTTGGTGTAACGGTTCGTATCACAAGTCACATCTAATTGGAGATCAAACAAATTAGATAGTAGCTTCTTAAGCCATACTGCCTCACAACTAGTTGAACAAGCTGCAACGTACTCTGCTTCGGCTGTACTCAGTACCACGCACGACTGCTTCCTGCTAAACAGGAGATCATACCGGATCCCATACTGAAACAGCATCCCGAAGTTTTCTTCCTATCAGCGACACTGCCTGCCCAATCCGAATCAACATAACCCTCCAAGTTAATCTTCTGATTTGCGTCATACTTGAGCCCATAATCAACTGTACCCTTCAGGTACCTTAGAATATGCTTTGCAGCAACCAGGTGAACTTGTCTCGGATCCGTTAGGAACTGGCTCAATGTGTTCACAACAAAGCATATGTCAGGTCTCGTATTTGTCAGGTACATCAATGAACCTATCATCTGACGATACATTGTGGCATCAACTGACTCTGATGAAGCATCACATAGTAGCTTCAAGTTCGATGCCATGGGTGTGGCCATAGCCTTGCAGTCCATCATTCCGAACCTCTTCAGAATCTACACTGCATACTTCCCCTGTCCAAGGAAGATCCCATCCGCATTCTTCCACACTTCCATGCCTAGGAAATAGCGCATAATACTCAGGTCCTTCATCTCGAACTCTGCGGCAAGTTTCCTCTTTGTATCTGCAATGAGCCCATCCTCTCCTGTTACAAACAGGTCATCTACATAGAGTAGAAATATTACTGGATTTCCCACTTCAACCTTGTAGTAAAGGTTGGAATCTACTTTACTCTTGGTAAATCCCAAGCTCATCAGGAAACTATCCATCCTGTCGTACCACGTCCTGGGTGCCTATTTCAATCTGTACAAGGATTTCTTCAATTTGCACACATGAGTCTGCCTGCCATGTGTCTCCAATCCGAGTGGCTGTTCCACGTACACTTCCTCCTCTACTACACCATTCAAGAACGCCGTCTTGACATCCATCTGGTGTACCTTCCATTTCATCACTGCAGCCAATGCAAGTACTGATTTGATGGAAGTGTATCTGGCTACAGGTGCAAATGTCTCCTCATAATCTATGCCTTCCTTCTGGGAGAAGCCATGTGCCACAAACCTTGCCTTGTGTTTCTCGATGTTGCCATCTGCAGCATGCTTGATCTTGTAGATTCACTTAGAAGTCACAACAGACTTCCCTTCTTGTCTCGGAACTACCTCCAAGACATCATTCTTCATGATCGACTGGTACTTCTCGATCATGGCATCCTTCCATTCTTTCTTCTCTGTCGCTTCCTCATAGTTGGAAGATTCTTTGTCAATGATGTCGCACAACAGGGCTACATAGCTGGAGTATGGCCTAGGTCTCTTGCTTTCTCTGTGCATCCCCTCTGGAGCGCCATATTTCTATGCATCTTGTATTGCTTCTCATACCCATGCTAGTTTCCTTTTGTGGGAGTTCTTCTCATGAGGTGGATCTACAGGTTCTTGTGGTTCTCCTATCTCGCGGTCTTCATGATCTTCTAGAACTGCTTCTTCCATTATTGCATCTTTGATCCTGGGAACTTCAGGTTCTTCAATATCTTCAATAGGTAGTTTTCTTGATCTTCATCGCTTGTTCTTTGAAACAAGTCTCTCTTGTAGGTGATGGTACACGATCTTTCCTACAAGTCAAGTTCAATTGCATGATTAGAAACATCTCATAGTTTTTAGAACAAATTTTTACGCATAAAGACATAGGTCATACAGTCATGCAATTATCTTAGCCAATGCTTCAATACAACATTCATCCATATCCCGTAACTTTCTATATGCCTTCCATCTCTACCAGAACATTGTTAATAGTGTGCACTACTCCCAACATGTCAACAAAAAGGTTTCATTCTAGATAAGTAGCAATGGAATGTTGTACAGTACCATCGACCACTTACCCATCGCATGCATATTAGTAGTGTACTGTTCATTAATGCAAATATCCTAATATGCATAATACACAACCTAAGTCTAGGAACATAAGTATGTACACAACTGAACAATATCATTTAAATAATTTGATATGCAAAAAATGACAATTAAAATACTCATCTTTGTTTGTTTGTTGGGTGGATTCCCTCTTGATCTTTGCTTCCTTGCAGGAACTACTGGAGTCTTTGACAATGTGCTTCCTCTTCATCATCTGATTATGATGTCCTGTACCTTTCTTGCTTATGATCGGAAATGTTCAGCAAGTATTCTACATTGTAGATCACTTGTTCTTGTACTAGAACAGACTCTGTGTTCTCCTTCTTTTGCATCTTTAACCAATGCCGAAATGGATGAGAGGTTCTTCCATAGAGCATTGATCCTTATTTGTTTTCGGAGTCCAACTTTGTAGGAGCTTTTCCTACTCCTTTCATGTAATACTGAAAGTCATCTCTAGCTTCACCTTATGAGGTGGAATCTTCTGAATGAACCCTTGTAACTGGTTACCTTCATTATAATACGTATTCTTCATCACTTGAAGAATCATCTCTTTCTTCTTCTCTGGTTCTTTTCCTTGTGGGTTCATCATCTTCAACGGTGTGAGCATGATGTCTCTTCTTGTTGGTCTTCTTATTGTGGGAGACACTTCTGTTTTTGGGACAATCTCTGGAGTAGTGTCCCTTCTCATCACATGTATAACATCTAATGTTGGATAGATCTTTTCTGGATCTTCTAAAGTTCTCCCTCTGACTTTGGTGGTGGTGTTTCTCCCTCTTACTGTGATGGTGGTGCTCCCTCTTGTTGTTATTCCTCCTGGTGTGTGCTGTGAGAGCTTGATCTTTATTTCCCATTTTCTCTTCTTGAGCTACAAGTCGAGCTTCTTCTTGTGAGCATTCTTCCCATAGTCTATTGAAGGTGATAAACTTCTTCCTTGCACAAATTCCTTGAATGAATGAGTCCCATGATCTTGGGAGACCATTCAAGGTAGTCATCACAATTTCTCCATCTTCTACATTTTCTCCCACAGTTTCAAGTTGTTCCTTGATTTGAGAGACCCTTGTAAAGTATGACTGCATGGTCTTTGCATTTTGAATCTTCACATTCTTCAATTGGTTCCTTAAGGTCATCTTCCGATTTATATTCTTCCCTTCAAACAACTTGGTCAAGGCATCAAACATCTCTTTGGGTGTCTTCAAAGATGACACATGTGGGATGAGATGATCTTAATAGAATCTGCAATGATCCTCTTGGCCTTAACCAAGTTCTTCTTGTGTAAGGCTTTGGCCTCATCTCCCTCTGGTGCTGGAACCTCTTCATTCACATAAGTGTCCACTTCATTGTCTTCAAGGACAAGTGTAATCCTATACTTCCATGCTCGGAAGTTATCAACCCCTTCAAGCTTATCCTCAAGCTACATCTTTAATCAGAACCTCAAATGGAAATGACAAAGATTTAGATCTTACCAATTTGAGATGCTGAGCTGAGATTGGTCCTGGAGCTGGCTAGCCTAGGGTTTGTTAGAGAAACCCTAATTTTTCAAACTTGGAATTTGGAACTTCCGATTGGACAGATAGATGCGCTTGACTGAGGCGAGTATGTTGTCATACTTGGTTTCTGAAGATTCCAAAATTTCACCCTTGAAAATTGACTTGCGAAATTATGATCTGTAGTTTTTTTTTTTCTCTGGTTTTCTGCAGTTTCTGGTCCAAAGTCAAACTAGGGTTTGACTTTTCGGGAGTTTTACCCACTCAAAATTTCGATCTTGGAGAGGCGCACCTCCCTATGCCAATTGCACTCCAAAATTCCAATTTTGTGAGAAATTTTAATTTGCCTCCGACAGTAGTCATGGGCCAAAAAATGAAAATTCTCATAATCAACTTCTACTTCGACAGAAAGATGCGCCCTCCTTAGGCGAGTTAGCCTAGCTTCTTTTCGTTGATGATCTTTGGAGAGAAGTCCAAAAATTAAGAAGCCTTAGCTTCCGCAGCTACACAATGTCTTCTTCTTAGGTTAGCTCTGACACCATGTTAGATTTTCTAGTTTTAATCAATATTATCTAGGATCTTATCTGAGAGAATAACATGCACAACATAACACAATAAACAAAGATTTTCCTCGGGGAAACCATAAAGGAGAAAACCCCGCAACTTCCTCAGAGATAGAATCATCACCAATACAATATCACAAATGTAAAAACCAAAATAAAGATCGTCTTTTGCAGCTCCTCTCTTTTCCTCCTATGCGAACTTCTTCTTCTCTCTCACTAATGCGAACTTGAGTGAGTGAGTGATGATGCCAAATGAGAGAGCTCACTCTCTATTTATACACTAACTTTCACTTGACCTTTTCCCCAGCTAGGTCGGCCCTAGTTAAACTTGACTGGGCCGACTTCTCTAGGAGACTCTAATAACCCTAAAACAAACTGACTTTGGGGTCTATTGCCCCGACTTACAATGGAGGGCTAACCTCATTGACTTTACATGACCAAATATAATAATGACATCTCCGACCGGAGGAATAAACATCTCCGTCGGAGGTACAAATAAAATACAAGTGATTATCTTCCGAAGTTACAATTACATCAACAACAATAGGATATGATCTTAGGTGATGAAGTTAAGCTGCAAAAGATATACATATTGTGACTAAGAAGAGTGCAGTTGACAGAGGAAGTATGCTCCTATAGCACTCAGTACAATAGAAGTAGAGTGAATTGCAGCCAGTATCACAGGGCTATTTGATCTGGAGATCAAATACTTCTTCATTCGAGAGGTGGTGCAGAAGGGAGCAATGAAGCTCTAGTACATATCCACGAATGAACAGATAGTCGACATTCTCACCAAGCCTCTGTCCAAGGCAAAGTTTGTATACTTTAGGGACAAACTTGGTGTGATGGAGAATGCCTCTTTGAGTGAGAGGGAGTGTTGATAGATGTGTAACATCATGATGATGAGTGACATACATTCATATGAGAGATGAATGGCCCAGACACAGTGATGATCTTATAGATGAGCGATAGACATTCATATGAGAGATGAATGGCCCAAACACCGCGATGAGTAGGTAGACATTCATACGAGAGATGAATGGCCCAGACACCATGATGATCATCCGGATGAGCAACAACCTTTCATATGAGAGATGAATGGCCCAAACATCATGATGATTCGATAGATGAGTGGCAGACATTCACGAAAGTGAATGGCCCAGTACAGATCCAGTTGCAGTACAGTAGTACAGATGCAGTTGTAGTATAGACACTGTAGTACAGATCCAGTTGCAGTACATATACAGTGCAGCTCTAGTACAGATGCAGTATAGATGCGGATGTAGTACATGTACCGTATAGATGCAGATGCAGTACAGATGAGTAGCATCGGGTAGACGTTCTCCACAGGAATCCATGGTGATGGAGGATGACTTATTCACTCACAGAAATAGCCAGTTTGGCTAGTGGTGAATGGCCTGGCGTAGTCTTAATAGACTCGAGATGCAGATTATGGACATTCTCACCAAGTTAGCGACTTGGTGTAGAATGTTTCCCTCACCGAGAGGGAGTGCTGATGTTCTCCATGGTTCCATCATCGGCTAAACATTCTGCAGATTATTCTCTTGGATGGGTTGGCGACCCAGAGAGAATGGCCTTGTCGTATCCCTTGACCGCGTGTCTTATGGATTGGATGCTTAGCCTCGTCGAGTCATGTGTTGATTGGAGTGTTAGTAGGCTAGAGGTCACATTATGTACTCCAGGTGGGAGTGCTCCTTAGCTGGAGTGATCTATTCTTGTAGAGTGAGATGACTTCTCTATATTACAAGGAGATCTTATCTCCTTGTATATTAGACAAAGTCTAATCCAGTGTTGAATTTGACAATTGGCTCTAAGAAGTGTCCGAGACTTCCTAGAGTATGGTCAAACCAACATTAGAGCTCTACTGAAAGAATGTGACCGCATGTGAGATATCAACGAGAACTTTTCTATGATGAAGAAATAACCAAGGAGTCAAGACAATCCATTGAAGAAATCCTAGAGAAAGTGGAAGGTAAGAAAGAGCACAACTTCCCTGTTGATTTTGGGTAGCATCGAGAGACATTCTTTGGGAGAATTGGCATTAGCCTGGGGCTGAGAACCTGGTTAGGGACCAGGACGTTGATGACATGAAATCCCTCGTGCAAATTGTTGGGTGTGTGAGCTATCTCAAAGAAAACACCTAATATTTAATTATCGACCGGGGTTGGTAATCTTAGAGTTGAGGCAAAGTATATGCTAAGGTAGAATGATACCTAAATTTCGGCTTGTCAGTCCTTAAAAGATTAAAATAGAGAAAAGATCGAAAGATCTTTCAAAATGAAAAACCGAGTCAAACTTCAAAGAAACTAATTGAACCTATCTAAACTACCAAATCAAAATAGTGTCAAACAGTACTACTCTATTCTATGATTAATCAATAGAGAAGACAAAAACAAATTATTCAAGACTACACCAAAGCATCTAATTCCATTCTCCTTGGGAATCCCGAGGAAGTATATCAAATGTAATGGGAATAGGGGTGAATGTATCGAAGTGGCTTTCAAAGGTAACAAGAAAACAAAATGGAACTAAATCTATTTTAACTTCTACAAATAAATGCAAGCTAAAGATTATCCAACTACAATTAACTTTAAACATAATGACCTATCTCCTATTTATAAACGAGAAACTGGAAATTAATGAATTCTAGAAGCAAGTAGAAAACTTGATAAGGATATTAAATTCAGAAGCAAGTAGAAAACTTGATAAAGATGTTTCCTTCCTGAACTAAATCCTGTTCCATGAATTCATTATTAGCATGAGAAGAATAATTCAAGAGTGAGATGATTTGGAGAATGAAATTACTAAACCTAACCTAATACTGATATTATTAACATAAAATGAACTGTACTAAGAAATTAACACTGATAAATTATGTAACCATACAACATTAATAAATCAAACATAAGGAAAAAGATAACTTGTAAACAACTGAAACAGGGTTTAAGGAAAGAGAGAATGAAAACTAAGGATGATGGCAAAACTTGATTAAACTTCATATGAAATGCAACAGGGTCTTAATGACTCCTAAGAATACTAATTGAGGGTAAAAGAGATTATAATTTGAAAACAACCTAAAAACTGGATTTTAATTAAGCAAAACGATGAAAGAAGCATTGAGGTCCGAATGCCAGTCCGGATGTCTGTTCGAATGATGGTTCAGATGGAAGAAAACGACTTAAACTAAAGGGAAGAGAAGATTGGATGATCTTAACTACCAGCTGGCTGATGCATATGATCCTACAGTGCAGGGGAAACAATGAATAAGTTAGTTAAGGGCTAGAGTAAGAAGAAGCTATCTATGGTTAAGCATAATTTAGGAAACTAACTATTTCTATCTTATCCTGAAATGAGATTGAGATGTAACTTAAGCTAGTCTTATGCTACTGGAAAGAAACTATAGAACTTTAGTCTATAAGCAAGTTTAGGAAGCTAAGCTAACTAGACTCTAAGTTAATTAAGCAAACTAAATCTTTTAAATAAAACTATTTAAGCAACTAAATGAACTAAATGCAATCTAAACCACTTAAGCAAATGAAAATAAATTAAATGAAACCTAAGCTATTTAAGCAAATCAAATGAACCTAATTGTGACCTCAACTGAAATGAAATGAACCTAAGTGTGGCCGGTCACCATTTAACTTCTGGAAACATTGATATAAACAACAGCAAAATATACATAACGTAAATAGAAACATCATTTACATAAACAACAGAGCATCATTTTATATCACAGAACAAAAACATCATATACAGAGCAGATACATAAATGAAATAATGACATGGTTTATCTGCAATAGACAAAGACAATTTATATACACTAATGAAGACCACTGGTTGTTGAGGGGCCCGTCTGAACAAACAGGGGCTGATCCTTAATCAGTCAATCACCACACATGCTGATAAATTTCCATAAAACTGGGACATAAATGTATCAATAAAAAGACAGAGTTACAGTGCTTTGGTATCCATTTGCAGCTGAAAAGATAGGAAAGTCTAAAGATAAAAAGACTGACTGACTAATGACTAACTCGTCTCTGCTACAAGGACGTCTATTTATACAGCATTACAATGAAGAAAGCAAGTCGACCCTTTAGTGGTCGACTGCTCTAATAATAGACTATCTTGAATGCCCAAAAATGGCTTTGTTTAATAGCTCGTGACACGCATAAGCCAAGGGATGGCTCTGCTTAATCATTTCGTGACAACTTGTAGCCAAAGAACGGCCTCGTAATGGTTCATGACAGTACACAGAGCTTTTTTTCCAAATTCCATGGCGTTGATCCTTCATGCAGTTGTTGAAGCGTCAATGCTCCTTTGACGTGGGCAGAGATGGATGTGATGTCGAGCTGAGCACGTAGGAGAAAGGATCTTCCAGAACATCAGCTCACGTACCATCAGGGCCACGTCCCAAACAGAATCCATGCGCCGATTTACTCTCTAACGGCCCGAGCATACCTCAACCATTGATCTCGCGGTTCGAATGCGGGTCTGAACGGCGGGCTGAATGCAGCCAATCGTCCACAACTTCAATGCGCGTCCAATTGAAGATTCGTTTGAGAGCCAGAACCTGTAAAACGAAATGTAGTTACTTAAACAAGCCAAATAAACATCAATAAACCATAATATAACAATTTTTACCCAAAATTCATGTGATTTGTGAATAAACGCATACTTGCTCCATTTGACGGTCTGAATGGCAAAGAGAGTGACTTATTACATAAAAAATGGTGAAAGTAATGCCAATCAGAGTGTATTTGATATTAAAAAATGGTGACAAAATGGACACTAACACAAATCAACATAAAACCTTTCTTATGATGAAGATTCAAGAAGACAAGTTGACCATTGAAAAGAGGACCAATACTTAATGGTTGAGTCACGAGGACTCAAGCCAGAAGCTCTTAAAAGACCCTAAGGGCTCTAGGGCACATGTGGATCATGAAGACCAAGAAGGACTAGAGTTTATCCCTATAAGAGTTGTCTAAGCCTTCATGAGAAATTAGAAGAGGAGCTTTTAATGATAATCTCCCTTGTAGATGATGATGTACCCTAATTTGGCACATGTGGGCCATGAAGACCAAGAGAAGGGTTAAAAGGTTACCTAAAGATGACTTACCCAAGAAGATGTGGGTATATAGCCTTATTAGCCCAAGATAAAAGATCAAGAACCCTAATGAAGGATTAAAAGTGAAAAATAAAATATTGGAAGCCCTAACTTTGTATTTAATTATTTGTTGACTCCTAAATCTAGGGAATAAACCCTCAATGGAAAATTATAAATTGAGAAGCTCTCTCACATTATGATACACAATTTTGATCCTCTTCTTGTCTGTAAAAGATTATATTTTCGGGTTCTATGTCCATCCTTCAACATGGCATTGGATCAGTCATTCTTGTAGTAGGTCAGACCTCTTGGCAAGGGTTTAGGGCTAACGCAGGCACTAAGGAGGCCCGCTAGGGCTCTTGTAGGTTACATAGGCCCCCATTGGGGTTGACGACACTCTACAATAAGTTTCGGTAGGCAAAGAGGGAAGTCTGTGAGGGTTCTGGTAGGTAGAGACAACCCATTAAGGCTGACGTTAAAACTCTACAGGTTGATCGAGGGTAGAGAAAGGTTCTTAAGGCTGATTGAAGCCTCGTACGAGTTGACACAAGTAGCAAAGGGAGCCTTGTTAGGGCTGACTAAAGATCATCGCAGGCAAAGGATGCTCGTGAGGGCTGGCAAGAGGTCATGGATAGCCCTACAGGGCTAACATAGTTAAGATCCAGCCCTTAAAGGGGATGTTACAGGATGACATGAGGTAGATCCAACCCTTAAGGGGCTACTACAGTTAGACGACAGGCAGAATAAGCCTCTTGGGGCCCACGTCAAGTAGAGGGAAGTTTTTTTTTTTTTTGGTCACTTTTTTTCTTTTTTCTGGTCAACAACCTAAACTTGGACAATGACAGCCTTAACTCAATCAACAACAACTCTGATTGGTCAACGACAACCTCATCAATCAAAGACAATCTCATGTTAGTCAACAACAATCTCAGTCCAGTTGTTTGGAGAGAGTTAGGGTTTGATTAGTTTATGATAGGTTGCAACGGTCATATTTTTCATGGTTAACTTCATCATTCAGTAGGTTGCCATGGTTTATTACAGCGCTGACGTCATCTCCATTAAAGCTCAAAGGTTTCCCTAGCATGGAGGCACACTCACTGTGTGATATAGTATCATGACTATATGTGTGATGTGAATAAAGGATAACACCATGTGATGGAAAGTCAGAGGTGCTAGCTCCTACAGCTAGAATAGGGCTTGGTGTTAGCCCTTGATGTGATATCTAGTTCTAGCATGGCAATGATGATAAGTTGATGCTGTGGCTACATGACCTACATGGAAAAAATAAGTACTTGGTCGCTCTGTTTATATATAGTATATACCCTCATGTGTTATAGGGTTGGATGTTCATGGTCATTTGATGTATATTTATTCTTCTATTAGAAATCTATCATAAGAAAGGATTGCTGGGTTTTTTCCCTTTGAAGGAGAGAGGGTTTTCCCAGGGTAAATCATGGTGTCTACTTTGCATGACTATTGTGATGTGATGTGTTTACTTTATGCTTAACTTAGTTTACTGTTACAATTGATTAATGTTATACTGCTCATAAAGTAATTAATGTGGTTGATACTTTCATGTGTAATTATGCAAAAGAAAATTTTAAGAATTATACTCATAATTACCAGCTTATGAAAGTAGCTAAAAATTCAACATGCCCTAGCAAAATGGGTAAATTGAACCTAGAAGACAAAGTGACAAGTCGGCTTGAAAGATAAATAAAAGATAAATAAAGGATAAATAAAAGTACAAGTCAGCCTCGAGAGTAAAAAATCAAGTCAATTGAAGAATATAAATAGAAGTGCTCACACACTTCATTTCACACATTCAAGCAAGCTCATCTCTCTCAATTGGTGCACACTTCTCAAGGAAGACAAGTGAAGTTCACTAGAAGCAAAATTTTGGGGTTTCTCTTATTCTCTTATTCTCTTGGAAGATTATCTACCCTTGCTAGGGTGTATTGTGTAGGAGGTCGAACCTATCTTGTGCTAGGGTTCAACTTCATGATTGGTATTGTTCTTGTATTGGATTAATTTCTTCTGAGAAAAGTTTGTTGGGTTTTCTCCCGTTTGGGCTTCCTAGGATAAATCTTTGCGTCTCTTGTGCATTGTTATCTTTTAGTGATCCTTGTTTTATTTTCCGCTGCAAATGAATGATGCTATAATTATGGGATGAAATGAATTCTGAATTGAAGTTGAAAGAGATGAAAATTATACTGCTAAGCTAAACACACCAACAAAGGGCACTTAGCTATAATGTCAAAAAGTAATCACAAGTGAAGATTACCGTCATTTCAATACCCCCCTTTAATTTGAGCATGGGGTGATGGAGAAAGATGATAAACTACAAAAGGAGTGGGCATACCCAATTGAACAAAGGGACAACCATAGCTGTAATAAGAGAGAGTATGTTTGCGATGACCCAACTCAATACAAAAGTGGAAGGATTTATGAATACCCAATCATCATCATCATAGAACTTCTCAACTCTTGAAGAAATGTCGCCACTGAACTGCTCATCATTTTGGGGGAATATGATCTTGATCTATCCATTTGATAAAACAATGTTGTAAAGAGGCTTAAATACAAGAGAGAAAAGGTACAAAAGTGAGTGGGCTTACCCAGTTGAATGTAGTGTCAGTAATAGTTGGAAGAAGAGAGAGTGGGTTTGTGATGACCCAACTCAATACCAAGGTGGGTCCAATAATTTGTTGGAAGAATGGTGCCACCAAACTACTCATCATTGGGAGATCGTGACATTGAATTGCCCATCTGATGAAGAAGTGCCGGAAGAAACATCTTGTGTACGAATCAACTCTGAGTTGCTCATCCCTTAAGGAAATTGATCATTGAACAACTCGTCCACTAAAAGAATGCTGTCACTAAACTGTTTATCTCCTGGGAAACACAATCACTAACTTGTTCATCCAATGGAGGAGGGTTGGAAGATACATCCCAACCATACTGTACATCTATTGGAAGAATAGTGCCATTGATCTTCCCATCTAAAGAAGTGTTGGAAGGAACATCTTGTAAGAGAGCACAACTAGATGCACCTAAGAGAGCACAACTAAGAAAGAAGCTCAATTACAAATTGAGAGCTTGAACACAACTAAGAGAGCTCAAATACAATAGGGGTATAGGTGTGTAAATACCCAACACAAGTGCACTTGAGAGAGCGCAACTCAGAAGGAAGTTCAAATATAAGATGAGAGTGTGTTTATAAATTCCCAACTTCTCACAAAGAGTGGCCATGACTAAATTATAGAAGAGTGTGGGTGTGTGAGTACCCACCTCAAATACAACTAGGAGTAAAGGCATATCCAAGTAAGAGTTGATCTGTGGATATCCAACTTCAAAGCATGGTCAACCATAGCCAAAATAATGCAATGAGAGTGCTGATAAATATCCATCTCAACATATGCACACCATCCTCCTTGAAGATGGATAGGATTCAAGGAAGAGAAAGCATTAGATTGCACCACCCCCCCTTAATGCCGAGCACAGGCCATTTGAAGATAAAACCTCCCCAAAATACCATAGTACCAATACCAACATAGTTCCACAACCAGGTAAAGGTGGCTTTTGGCTGAAGTCTGAAAGGAGGAGCCACTGAAGTATGATGGTCAACTGAAGGAGCACCAAGGAATGAAATCCATTAATGAGACTGAAATTGCCACTGAAAATACATCCAAGAGAAACCAAGATCATAGTGGAGAAAGACAAGATCCATATGAAACACTGAACATCCTGCATATATTATGTCCAATGAGGGCAAATAATGTCCAATGAGGACAATAATGTCCAATGGAGACAAATATCATAGTGTGGGAGACAAGGATCCACGCAAACAAGCTGATCCACTGAAAGAAGTTGAGAATCATTTGTAGTGTCATCAATATAATAGAGTGGGACAGATCCTATGGGCCTGTTAGTGAAAATTGTATCAAAGGAGCTGAGAGGGGTCTCCCTTTGCAAACAAGTGACCATAGGTTTGTTATAGTCACTATGAATCACTGCTAGAATCTGATTAGGCCTTGCAAAACAACCACAGCTTCCAATAGAAGGTTACTGTTATCATGTTGATCTGCAGAAGCAAATTCACACGATAATTATAGGCACGCCAACCCTTGTCACCCTTGGCGAGCCTCTCTGTTTGGACTAGGGCTTTTCCAGTCACAGGGGGGTTTCGCTAGAAGGCGAATGGTAAAACTGATATGATAATCTGCTTGCATTACGAAGAAACACAGCATACAAAACTCCCTGTTTTGCTTTCCTGGAACAGATAAGAGTGAGAGTTATTTCAAGCAATGAATTTAACTGGTTGCGATCAGGTTTTAGAAGTGAATGCAATATGAAACCAAATGGAAATGAGATGTAAGAATTACGTCCCGAGTGATAAGGAAATCAAAACAAAGACAGGTAACTACCAATCATTACCAAAAAGATAATCTTTAACAACCAATGAACAGAAAACTAGAATAAGCATAACTGATTCAATCACATATTATCAGGAAACTGCATTGTAATGGATGATAGGTGACAAGCTGCCAAAGATCTTGCTAGCAATGGTGGTAGTGGTCTAGGTGTGGTGGATGGAAGTGAAGAGTTGTTCCGCTGCTGCGAATACTGCTCCTAAACTAATTGTCTAACCCTTGACCTGCCTTCCACGTGTGAATATATACTATATAGAAGTCCAAAATGGTAAAAACTCTCCAAGCAGGTCGACCTAACTGCATTAGTGGAAAAAAGAGTAAAACAGTTAAAGCAAAAAAGTTTGCTTTCTGCTGTTTGTAACTTTCTCCTTTTTTCCTGCAAGAGTTGACCCCCACTTACTGCCTTTCATGCCTTTGAACAGGTTGACTTTCTAAGTCCATACTGTCATTGACTTTTCCTAGCTTTCCCTTTGGATTAGGCTTTTAGCAAGGAGAAAATCTGCTGCTTTGTAGGATACTTTATTCTGCTTTTCTTGTCCCTTTTTGCTTGGCTTTTCATTAGATGGAAAGCTGCCACATTAACTCCCCCCAGCGTGGCAATTACTTCACTTTATATTTTCCTTAAATCACCTCAAAATTCATGCCCATGCACTGGCCTCTCAGCCCATACATCTCAGTGATTTATTGCTGCTACTGGGCTGATCTGTTCTGCAACATGAGCTGGCATCCTTCTCCATTACCGTTCAGTGTTTACCCAGCAAAGATTGACAAGAATCAATGGGTTTGTCTGCAATTCACCATGGAAGGGACCTTTTCCTAAAATTCTGCATGAGTGAAGCAACTGATCTGACTCTTCTTGATGGCAGAATCCTGTATTATTACGATATATAGATGGACACTACATATTGCATGGTAACTAATCACTGTCACTCTCATGGGTAAATTCTGTTGGCTGTAAATTTTCTCATAGCAACCTCCAAACCCTTGATTTATGTAGTATGCAGTTCATGATACTTGTTATATTCATCTCTCATAAATGCTCATTTAACCATTCTGTGACAGAATCTTCGAGTAACTACTGATCACATTGAAAATCTGCCATGTATAGTACATTTCAAGCATCATTCAGGTTTTTTGAGGCAGTCTAGACGACAACTGCACATATAATCAGGATAAGAGACAAATTTTGTCATTAGCATTCCTTCAATAATTCACTGCTTACTATTTTTCATATCAAACTTGCACTAATTAGTAATTTACAGCTACAGGAGCACCAATGGCATCATGAAACTGTCCCTTTCCCATCAAAACTTGAAAGCTGTATTAACTGGCTAATTCCCTTGGGCTTTGTGTTGTCTTGGTGGTTGTAGTCTTGTAGATCTCTCCCTTTCATGGAAACATCCCCTACCAGTCACCAGAATTTGCCTTGGACATTGAGGTCATTTGCATACTGATTTTGAGAAGGAAAAATCACAATTAGACCAGCAACTGGAATAATGGCTTGGGCATAGGTGGCACTCTGCTATAGGGTTATCTTGCCCAACTCCTGTGGTCCCTGAACTACAGGCTGCCTACGCTGATCAAGCCAGCACATTCTTTGGCCTAGTCGACTTCATACTAACTTTGACCAAGGACACTGCAGCAATATGCCAATCATGATAAGGGAAATCGTCTTCCTGCTTTTCTTACTTAACCGATTCAGCAGAAAAGTCTGTTTTTAGGTGCTTTTAGCTTAGGCAAGATAGGCAAGATTAGAATACTCACTATCTTTAGACAACCAGGCAAACTTGGCATGCTCATTAAGTCAATTAAAGTATTAAATTGAATGCTCATGCTAACTTTAGCTTAGGTCGAAATCTAGGCCAAGGGTGGATAAAGTTAAGAAGGTAAAGCAAGACTTATTAGAAACCCAAACCAAGGTCTTAGCACAAACTCCTTGTGGAACTTCATATTCACACCAAATGGAAATTACCCTGATTAGCTGCCACATGTCACCCTACCTAAGGCTCTCATTCTTCTCTATCATTTCTCTTAATTCAATACTCTTTCAAGTTTCAACTACCATCACCTTGACCACCAGCCTCATAGCATTTCTTGGAACCTCGACTTTGAACCTGTACCTGTCAAACATAGAAACTGCTAATTATAGATATGCCTTAAAAAGCAGTCTTTCCGAAAAAGTAAAAAGCAAAAAGCAAAAAGCAAAAAGCAGGAAATATTGAACTTTAAGAAGAATGGCGCCAGTCTAGCTTTCTTGCAAAAAAGTGAAAAAGTGAAAAAGCAAAAAACAATCTTGCTGGACTTGCTTTCTTTTACAGAAACTCTGAATGTACGAGTATACATGTCCTATGGGTCCCCTGATCTAGGGTTCCCCAAAAAGCAATTGCTAAAAATACCAGTCTCGGACTTTGATGGCTCTGGTAAGAACTCTAATCAATGTGTATGCCTGGATCAATGAAAAATATAACCAGCTTGATGGAATCTCGTTGGATCTTAACCCTCCAATAGTGCAAGCACAACTAGGGGTTAACAATGGCAACTCATGGGGATGACATCCCCTTGTTGGGTGTTGAGAACCACTAAACATTTGTACTCTAAGGCTCTGAAAATGATCCAAGGGATGTGGCATGTATCAAAAGTGCTTGTCCATTGGGCAATGGAGTCAAGTGCATAGTACCTTAGTTGATTGATTGAAAACAAGGTACAATTATGGATGCCCATCTGTATCTGCAACCTGTAACCCATCCAACTAGTACGCTTCTCCCACTGGAAAATTAGCTGAAATCAATAGTTGGGAGAAAGCTACTTAATCAAATGCCAATAATGAAAGTACCTGACAAGTATGAAAATACTCACCAACGATGCTAATGGGCTCTAAGGTACGAGCACAACCCATTAGTGTGGAAGATGATCTGAAGTTGAGCATAGATGGAGCTCATCTGATCATAACTCAATGATGTTAAGTCTTGACAGATGTGGGATGGTCGCCAATGAAGATGACGACTGTCAAGGTGCTCTATCTTCTAGGTCAAGCCTCAAATGAAATGCTGAAGTCAATGAGGAATGACTTGCTAGGAGATAAGCAATGATGGAAACCTTTATTGCATCTCGAAGCAAGAGACAAGTAGAAGAACTGCACAATGTCATATCCCTAGGGCTGTATGAGGCAATGACTGTTGGAATTTGTAATTTTGATATTATATGTGATGTCTAGTGTGATGTCGTAAGATGTATTATCTAGCAAAGGAAGGCATAAATAATTCTAATATTATGTAAAAGGAGTTATCCCACATGTATCATGGAGTAATATTCTCCTATTACCATTCATTATATAAAGAGGAGGAAAATCATTTATCCCACATGTAGTATGGGATGTAATTTTTCCATACCTCTAGTTATATAATAGAGGCAAAGGAGAGTCTTTGGGCATATATGTTGAGAATTATATTTTTATGTTATTGTAAATTTGTGAAGCATATGTAGAGTGGAGCTCAAGTGTAAGATTGAATATTTCTGAAGAATAAGAAGACAATACCTTCTCGTGGATGTTTCCCCATTTGGGGTTTTACCACGTATATTTGGTGTATCATTTCTTTTCCTCGTCTCTAGTTTCTTACTTTGATTATTGTTGCTTGTATGGATAGAAGGCTATACTAGTAGATTCTTGCTTTGCATGTTAGCAAACATATTGTTGTATGTTTATGCATATTCTCAATATTCTAACATGGTATTAGAGTTGGTTATTATACTCTACCTTCTTCGGTAGTTTTTTGGAATTTTTTCTATAAGCAACAATTTTTCAATTTTTGGGGGGTCCTCCATATCTAGTAGATTTGCCATCATATCTATCGAACCCTTGTGGTTATTTTTTAGCTCTAGGGATTTGCTACATGTTTGAGAATTTTTTTTCAAACCCTTACCCTCACCATTTATTTTTCAATTTTTTTCTATAGATTTGAGTTGAAATCTATTGTATACTAACTTGCTATCAAGGATCTGTTGACCACCAAGCTAACTAGGTGGGCAACCATGCACCATGTACCTTGAAGACGAGAAAGATGTACCTAGCAAAGTTTTTCAAGCAAGGCAGTTTTACCTCTTTCTCTTCCTAACTCTTCTCCATGAAATTTCTGCACCTCGCGTGGAATTTTGTAATGACAAGTCAACATGAGGGTCAATTTTTGTAAAACTTAGTTGCCTAGGACTTTATCATTAAGGAAGTCCTTTCATCGAGTGTTTTTTCCCTTGGATAATTAAAATTCATTTTTAATGAATTTAATTATTTGAGTTTTTCACTAAAAAATTCCTCCAAAGTGGTGAAAGGTGTTCTAATGATCAGGTCCATGGGGTAATTAAGGTATAGGAATGTTCTATATTACCATGCTAGACATTATCTAGGGTATGCAATATCCCTCCAAAGGAAAATGCTTGGGTTTTATTTATTAAGCCCAAGCAATCGCTAGATCTCACCAGATCTGAAAAAAATAAAAAAAATGAGGGTTTTGAGATATGAGGGTTTGAAGTGACCAATGGGTGAAACACATGAAAATGGTTACGTACCTTGTAGATCTTACCTCAAATGCTTGCGCTTGCCTTATACATTGATGATCCTTGCATTTAGTTACAATTCCAAGCTAGATCCAAGTGATTCCAAGCAAATCGTCCAAGTCCAAGGAGGAAAAACGTCCTACTTCACTTGCAAAACAAACTACAAAATGTGAGATTTGATCCACAGATAAGCAAGATCTAAGCATGGCATATCAAAAGAAGTAAATCAATGGACAAAGCACAATTGAAAAACTCTCTTCAAGATGAAAACATCTTGCCCGAGGGGGATTTGAGAAACCCCTACAATCTTCCCTCCAAGCAATTCGCACCCCTGCAACAGTTCAATTCGTCCTCCCCCTGTAGCTGTTGAAATCACCTGCAAACAACCTAGATGTCTAAAGCAAAGATGTATAATCATGTACAAGAGCATCCAACAAAGCATGAGAAGCAGATATGTAAAAATAGTATTTTATTCCAGTATTTCCACAGCCCAAAGGTGCCTTTACAATAGGGGGGGCCTCTTCCTTAAATAGGAGGAGAGAGACCAAAACCCTAACCACTTTATGAATGAGTGGTTGATATCAAAAGATAAATACAATACAATCAACGGCTAAGATGAGCTGGTACAATAGAACATGGATCCACTCACATAAGGGGGTGCGCACTCACTAAAAGAAGCCCTAGGGGGGTGCGCACCACATAAAAGAGACTACAACAAGTGTGTACCACATAAGATGGCAAGGACAAGTGACTAGGAGCACATGGTGGGGCTAGGAGGCTTTATTACCCTTCACTAGCATCACCCCATGGAACAATGATATAACATATGACTCAATAACATGTCCAAGTGACTAAATGATCAAATCGTGCCCCCCTCAACTAAGAGAAAAATGCATCAAAACAAAACCTGAAGAGTGTGTGGATCCCATTGAATGCTACAAGCTGATCTAGGAGTGGGATACATCACATATGACCTCTGAACAAACCTCATGCCAAAACCTTTCCTCAATAGCCCAAATCGATTTCCTCAATGACCTTTTTATCCCATTTTTATTCCACCTGAAAACCACAAAAATGCCTGTAACTCACTGTTTGGTGCCTGGGCACAAAATCTAACTACACCATCATGTCTGGAGAGGGGGTAGTATGGTAATAACAAGTGGCTGGACCACCCCTCTCCTTTGTAGCGCCATAGGAAAACATTCAAGCTCAAAGCAACTGCTGGACATGCCATTTCTGCATGGCAAAACTGGCCAAAAGTGGAAATATGCCTCTAACATCACTGAGAGTGCCTGAAATTGATAACCGAGTGTCTTAATGGACTAAGAAGGTCCAAATCTACTAGAGATGAGTACCCATACACCCTGTGGAAACCTGTAAGATCATTTGTATCTCAGCCATACCTGGACAATAATAAAATAAATGATCTGAGAATAATAATAACCATAAAAAGGTGCATCAATCATCATCTGAAAACTGTGTACACTGTATGGAGTCATCAAAGGTGTATCAAAAGACCATATATCATCATCATACATCATCACTGGTCCAACTCATCACGGATCCCAAGGTTGACCTTGTCAAACTGGGTTTGACCAGGTCAGGACTGATCAAAATATGACCCAAGCTAGAAAATCCTGCTGCTGCAAGTGCAAATGGTTATGACATGCTCTTTTAATCATTCTCATAGCAAGACTTAAAGTATTAAGCATCATTTCACTGGCAGTTAATAGATAATAGCATAAAGTATAAGTTCAAATAATCATTTACTTACAAAAGAACCTCAAGGATATACCCATTCTGCAGACATGATCAATTTGCTTAGCAAAGGGTGAAGGTGAAGAATGCAAGGCTAGGACAAGGGGATGACTTAACTGACTCAACACTGTGATACGTTGGATAAGGGAAAGGGAATACACACTTAAGCATATGTCGGATAACAAACACACAAGGAATGACAGTGTCTCACAAATGGAATAAGTTGTTTAGATGAGTGCTTATTCAACCTTGGAAAATGTCTACAAATCAGATCATTACATTTCATTTCCTTTGCCAACAATCTTTGGATTTAGCATATATTTAACCACTGCTTTCTTTAGGCCTATATGACCCTTTTGGGGATTTTGCATGTGCTTAGAAGCACAACTACTAAAGCTTTCACCCAGGGTGCTTTTAGTTTCCAATTCATTTCATTTCATAACCCTTTTGGGGATTTTGCATTTGCTTAGAAGCACAACTACTCAAGCTTTCATCCAGGGTGTTATTCATTTAAGTTTCCATATGCAATGATGGTAGTGCAATTTGCTTCAGGTTTTAGCCAACACAACTCAAGCAACTAGGGGGACTCTCGACACTGAAGACCAAACATTGGGGCAACCGACTAGAGTGATCAAGGTATCAGATCCAACTCACCAAAGGCTAAGTTCTGTTGCCAACTCAAAGCCGACACACAAACTAACAGGGATGCTATCCAACACAAAGGCAAAAGTGGGGAAGTCCTCCGTATCACAGGCTGAGGTGTAAGTCAGGGTAAAACCAAAAGTGGGAAAGATAACAGATGGATGGTGAAAGTGAAAGTGATTCCTAAGCTAGCAAGCCATGAAAGGTGGGAATGATCATGTCCACACTCCTAAGAGGGTAAAACCAACGAGTATAAAACAAGAGCTTCTAAATGTAAGTAATACAACCGTTTAGATAATCAATAACGACCATATTCATTTTATATATATATACTGCCAAATCATGATTACTAGATACTAAGTCAAGCTATCAAAATGACCAAAAGAGCAAGATGATAAAACCAATGCACATCATATACCTGCTGGGCCATATACCTATGTCTGCTATCTGGATCACCTATAACCACTGAAACACTACTGCCGAAACTCTGGGCACTGCACTTCTCTGTATGGGATAAAAGGTCATCTCAGTCATCAAATCTGAGGTCAAGAGGCTAAGCCTTGGCATAAGGTCTATTGCATGTCTGATCTGGGGCTGCTCTGATGTGTAAGTGATCATAAGTAATACTGCTCATCATAGCTGATCTCAATAAAACTGTGTAAAGGTCAAGCTCAAAAAATATATACTGAACTGCTCTGCAATCATGGTAGCCCGGCTACTATGGATGTGATAACACTACCCTAACACAGGTCTGCAATTTTTGCAGACCTTGTGTGTTCCAGCCCTCGTTGTCCTCATCTGCAACACAAAACAAAAATCAAAGTTAGCACATTATTTTAGTTTTTCTTGTGGTTTATTTTTGATTTAGTCATAAATTTCCAAGATTATATTTCTGCTGCAATTCCGTTTTATGTACAGATCTACAAATGACCAATTGATATTAAATTTTAATGCATTTAATGGTTAATACTGGTTATTGATGATTATTGGTGAATGATACCTATTGAATGATATTGAATACTACATTTACACTTAGTTGATGGTACATGTTTGGTGAATGACCTTTGCTCTCATGTTCTTATGTTTCAGTGGTAGATGGTTATTATCTCTTGAGGTGTTATTATTGATTGCTATAATACATGCTTATGATCTATGTGGTATACGTGGATTTGGATTAACCTTACGCTTTGAGTGAATAATCTATGTCGATTAAAAATCCTTGGTGAATCCTAGCATAATTGGCGTTTCTTTGATCATATATTTTGCCTAATTTGCATCTCCTGACATTGGATGATTAATTGTTTTGTTATCTTCATATTGACTCCATTTAGGCACTGGTCTAACTAATACTTGCATAGAGAATATAGTTTTTGGTTGTATCAGTGTTCTACAGGGTTCCAAAGGGTACTTCTCCTTGGAGTTTCCGACACTCCGAAGAAGTTAGAATCGTGATCGAGGAAACATTGGATCACTTTTCTTATTTATGCTTATCAGGGATTAGCCCCGCTAGTTTGCCTGGTAACATTTTTGGCGCCGTTGCCGGGGACGTTTCAAAGATTGAAGTGATTTATCCGGAGTCATTCACACCCTTGGCAAAATGAAATTTGGTAAGAAAATTGAGGTAAGTCTTTGGTTGATGTTTGAAAATATTTAAGGACTAATCTTGTAGATCTTACCTGGCGACTCCACTCATTTAAGGCGACTCCACTGGTTAATAAGCGATTCAGAACTCTATCACCATTATCTTAGGTATGCCCTTGTTTTTGGTACTTTGGTGAGATTTATTGAGCTAACTTGGTAGGTCTCTCCTGGCGACTTCAATTGAAGAAAAATAATAGAAGTACTCTATAAAGACAAGGAAGCCAGATGATATGGCATCTTCTTATGAATTGTGGATGGATATATTGGATTTTTCATACATTCCGGGATATCCACATCAGTATGTCATTCAAGACGATGGGAAGGCACTTTTTCCATTATTTCATGAATACAAGTATCATGCAGGAACACATATTTGGGCATTCATGCAATTTCTCCAAGGAAGCAATATCATAAATGAGGATACGAGAATGAAGCTTTTTCTATTGTCTCTTAACTTAGAAAACAACTCGGATATCAGAAATTGGTATGAAGGATTTTCTCATAAAGAATTTTCTTCACTCATACAGTTGATCGATGCATTCAGTGAAGAATGGGATCATGATATGGAGGAACATGAAAGAAAGTCCGTGATCAACCATATATGGGAAATGACCTTGGGAAGTACAACCAAAAACAAGATGAACCTAGCAAAGAAATTGAAGAAGATATTCCATTGGAATTTAAAAATCCTGATAATCCGACAAATGTAGAAATGGAAATAAGTTTTGCTCCTCTTGATTTGTCAAACTTTCCAGGACATTCAGATAAGTTACTAGAAATATTTTGGCATGCGTTCAAGGGTGATCACGGTAAGGCCTTGCACCACGTTGAATGGTTCATGACATTGGCTACAGAATACAACACTAAAATGGAAGAAGATATTTACATGAGATCATTCGTTCTTCACCTGGGAGGAAAGGCTCTCGCTTGGTTTGTGGGCCTAGAAAAAGCAACAATATCATCCTTTGCAGAATTAATAGAAACCTTCTGTAGCTACTAAGATTCAGAGCAGCGTGACAAATGGATGCCTTATGTTGAAGATGCAAGGAACTTGTTCAGTAAAGAAATCCATAACGAAGATCAATGTTTAGAAGGTTTACTTGAAGAAAGCATTGTTCAGGATCGGGTAAATGACGTAATGGCCCTTGTGTCTGGAAATGGAGTGACTCCTGAAGATGAAGAGCAAGAAGCTTTAATTGAAGAAACTGAAGAAAAGGTGAATCCTCCGTGCCCCCAGATTATGGTTTCTTATGATATTTTGGCTCTCTTGGAAGAAAATCATAAGTTCGCTGAAGACAATGATTATCGGAAGTTTCTTGGTCCACCAATGTATGATTCTTCACGACCTTGTAGCATCATGGTAGACCGTCTCCTAAGCATGTGCGTGGGTCAAGAAGCTTACTCTGACCTTGATGAAGAATGGATCAACCCTTTCTCTTTGCTCAATGATGCAGGGGTGCAAGATATGGGGTCGGATGTCGATGGCCACATGTAAAGTCTCTCCATTGTCTCTCAGTTCATGGTGTGCCCTAATCAACAACATTCTACGAGATTTCTTCAATCCTTTTCGTCCAGTATCGGTAAGTTTTCAACGATGCTTTTCAGTGAAGCCAATACAGGTATGTGGACAGGTATGATATTCTTTTCACATTGTCACGATTTTTATTGTTTATCTTTTCGCTTGAAATGTGAAGGCATGAATTATGTGGTTGACGATTTCAAAATGTTAAAGATTATTTGGGGTACTAACATGATAATTATGAAGATGAACAATATGCTTGTATCTCCAAAGAAATTTTCAAACAGGTTGCAGCTAATGTACAAAGATTTGCAAAGTCCATTTCCACGGATGATCCCTCAAATTGACAATCAAGCAATTTTCAAGCAATTTTTTTTCTCAACGCCAGTATATGATGAAGATGGTCCATACATTAGCCCGATAGAAGCTTGGATAGATGGAGCTTGTGAAAGCGACCCTTCTCCGTGGAAGCAATATCAAAGCTCCCAGGTCCCCGTAGCCATCCAATCCTCATCTCCTATCATGATGGAGACCTTGGTATGTATTTGCTTTGTGATCAATACGAGTTTGTCATGGATTCATTCTAAAGACAAAGGTAGAGCACCAGGTATGAATTGCTTACTCAAATGGTTACATTGGTGGTATGATCTCACTTAATATTTCTAATTGTTAATGTTTAACATAGGTAGGTTTAGTTAGGCATATAAGGTTACCCATGCATTGCATTTGACATTCTTCATGTCTACGTAGGTTAGTCACTGATTTATGCATTTATTTTATTTTCATATGATGAGCAAGGCAGGATGGAAGTGTCTACCTCATGGTAGTTTGATATCCTTGATTATTTGACATGTGTGTAGGTCTACAAGTACCCAGATGATTCTTCGATTCTCGAGCACCCTCAGGAGGAGTACTTGTCCCACAGTTGGAGCCATTGTTACGATGGTACCAGTACCAGCACACCAGCAGAGATGCCCCAGGAAGAGGGTATCATTTTTCTGACCAGGAAGGGTGTTTAGCCCGCTTTTTCTGAGTAGAGGTTATGGCTAGACCCTCTAGTTTCTCCCTTGGAAGTACTATGGCTTAATGGCATCGCTGACTGCCTCATGAAAGGGCTTGAAGCCTTGAGGTTGGTGTCCGGGGCTTCCAGGGGTGGATCACTGGGTCACATGACCCCAACCCTGATTTAGCACTCTGGTGACAGATCTTTCAGTACTGAGACATCTCTTTCTCCTCCAAGTCACCTCCAGCACCCTCCCGACCCTCCAGTTCACCAAAGCCCTCTCTTTGGGCCCTCCTTCAGATGATGACGTCATCCTTGATGCTTGATAAGGGGTGGGCGTTGAGGGTTATTCACTTCTGTTGGGGTTAGTTGGGGCATGGCGACCCCCCCCCTCCGTAGTCTGGCCTTCAGAACAGATCGATATGTTCATTTTTAGCCATTTTGCTCATGTATGGGTTAAATTTGGGGAAAACACCCCAATTTACCCACTACTTTGATTATTTTATATTATTTTTGTTTTAATTTTAAGTTGACATTTATAATTTCAAATTGACATTTAAAAAGGCATGTTGGCCTGGATTTTATTTTATTTTTGTAAAGTGAGTGTGAAAATGTATAAATAACTTTTCCTCACTTCATTTTTAGACATCAACTTATGGGATTACACTAAATTTTATGATTTTTACCCTTCTTGGGCTCAATGGAGTGATGTGCACCTCTTGAGGATGGATAAGCTTGCTAGTTTAGGGACAAATCTTTGAAGTCTTTGCTCTTGTTTCTTTGCTAAGGTGATACTAAGAGTTGTTTGCTCAACACATGCACAAGGAGATATCTAAGTCTTTTCTCTTGATATTTTTTTGTTAAATGTTGGAGTTCTCTTGTCTAAGGTTGAATGGTAGCCGTCGATGTTGCATTTTTCCTTAGCATAAGTCATTTTCGGCCTTTAGTTACCCTAGCATTGTTAACTTGAGTTTTAGGTCTCTAAAGTTTGTCTTAGCTAGGGCATCATCAACCAACTCTTGTAGTTGTTGAAGAAGCCCTAGTTCTCCAAACTTGGCAAGTGCCATCTCAAGGGGAGGCTATCCTCCATTGATGCCTAGGGTTAGGGTGAACTTCTCATACAAACCCTAGGTTGTTCTTCTACTTCTTAAAGCCCTAATTTATGAGTTTGTATTGTTGTAGATATTATGTTATATTAGTTTCTCTTGGTTATTTTTAGTCCTTTTAGTCTTTTTTATGAAATTTTAAACTATTTTTTTTTAATTTCTAAATTTAAGAAAATCCTATTTTTTTAGTCCATTTTCTGATTTTCTACACAAAGCCCTAATTTTCAGATCTAAACACCCCTGCGATTTCTTCATCCCTCCTCTTCTACCTTCTCCCTACCTCCCATCCTACTCGGCCTCCCTCTCTCCACCTCCTCACACCCTCGGCCTCCCTCATCTTCCATTCGCTACCCCCCTTTCCACATTTCGGACCTTGCTGCTCCTCTGCTACCTGCAGCCTCCTCTTCTACTTCCTTCCTTCTCCTCGCTGCTCCCTCCACCATCTCCCTTATATCCCTTCTCCTTATCTCTCGCCTTTTCCTCCATCTCCTCTATCTCTTCCTCCAACTGCGACCTCTCCCTTTCCTCTTTTCCTCCTTCCTTTCCATTTTCAGGCCTGCTCCTTCCTCCTATCCGATCCCTTTCCTACCCTAACACAGGTATGCAATTTTTGCAGACCCTATGTGTTCCATCCCTCGCTGCCCTCATCTGCAACACAAAACAAAAATCAAACTTAACACATTCTTTTAGTTTTTCTTGTGGTTTATTTTTGATTTAGTCATAAATTTCCAAGATTATATTTCTGCTGCAATTCCTTTTTATGTACATATCTGCAAATGACCAATTGATATTAAATTTTAATGCATTTAATGGTTAATACTGGTTATTGATGATTATTGGTGAATGATACCTATTAAATGATATTGAATACTACATTTACACTTAGTTGATGGTAGATGTTTGGTGAATGACCTTTGCTCTCATGTTCTTATGTTTCATTGGTAGATGGTTATTATCTCTTGAAGTGTTATCAAGGTTACACGAACCGTGGGTGCGATCGGATTTGGCTGAAGAATCGGATACGAGATTCGACAGTCATCCAAAATTAGATTCGGGGATTCGGAACCCTAACCCTATTTTTTTATAATATATATAAAATAATAGTAATATATATTTAAAAATTAAAATTATAGATCTACAATTTTACAAAAAATCACAAATTTTATATTAGTATTACCAGGCACAAGCTGAAAGCTGAGGCTAATAGGGATACTGATAAGTGATAATTGAAAAATTAAAAATTAAAATAACTTAATAACTTTATAAATTATAATTTATAAGTTACAACTGATAAAAAAATTGCATAGACAACAATTTTTTTTTGCTGTGTGTGCTTGTTAACATACACAGCAAAACAAATTGTTGTGTATGCTAACAGGCACACACACCAAATTTTGTTGTGTGCTTGTTAGCATACACAACATAAATTTTATGTTGTGTATGCTAACAAGCACACCAAATTTTTGGTGTGCTTGTTAGCATACACAACATAAAATTTATGTTGTGTATGCTAACAAGCACACAACAAAATTTGGTGTGTGTGCCTGTTAGCATACACAACAATTTGTTTTGCTGTGTATGCTAACAGGCACACACAACCAATTTGGCTGTGTGCTTGTTAGCATACACAACATAAATTTTACGCTGTGTATGCTAACAAGCACACAACCAAATTGGTTGTGTGTGCCTGTTAGCATACACAGCAAATTGTTTTGCTGTGATGCTAACAAGCACACACAACAATTTGCTGTGATGCTAACAAGCACACACAACAAATTTGGCTGTGTGCTTGTTTGCATACACAACATAAATTTTACGTTGTGTATGCTAACAAGCACACAGCCAAATTGGCTGTGTGCCTGTTAGCATACACAACAATTTGTTTTGCTGTGTATGCTAACAGCCACACATGGGACAAGCACTGAGCCATGACTCACGAGTATAGTAAAAAAAATAAAAAAAAATGAAATATAAACATTCATTATGGGCAAACTCACAGAGTTAAATTACCTGTTAGGTCTTTAGCGCTCAACCCGTCGTATCCTCTGCTATAGTGATACCCGTGGGCTGTCGGCTTCTTAGCACTCGCCCTGGTGACCCGTGTCCCCTTAGAACTGAAGCTGAACCCGTCGGCTTTGCAGGATGCAGCTGAACCCGCCTCCACTCTCATTGTCACACTCTTTAGCGAACGGTGTTGGTCTCAGACTCTCGGTCTCAGTCTCACAGGTCTCTCACAGTTGAACGATGAGAAATGAAAAACGTTAAAACTTAACATTGAACACTAACAGTGAACACTGCTCCTCGTGGGCCCAATCGGATAAACTCCTTCCTGCACCAATGTTTCCTCAATCCGCGAGTTTTTTTTTGGGTGGGAGGAATCGGTTCCTCCAATAGGAACCAATTCATTAAAACAGCACTGGATCCCCTGTGACAGGAACCAATTCCAAAAACATGATCCGTATCCCCTAAAAAATCCACCGAATCCTCCTAGAATCGGAATCGGATCTCAGGATCTCCGATTCCTGTGCGATTCGGATACTGATTCGGAGGCTTGGAGGCCGAATCCGGTAACGTAGGTTATCATTGATTGCTATAATACATGTTTATGATCTATCTGGTATATGTGGATTTGGATTGACCTTACGCTTGCAATGAATAATCTATGTCGGTTAATAATCCTTGATGAATCCTAGCATAATTAGCGATTCTTTGATCATATATTTTGCCTAATTTGCACCTACTGACATTGGATGATTAATTGTTTTGTTATTTTCATATTGACTCCATTTAGGCACTGGTCTAACTAATACATGCATAGAGAATATAGTTTTTGGTTGTATCAGTTTTCTACAGGGTGTTCCAAAGGGTACTTCTCCTTGGAGGTTCCGACACTACGAAGAAGTTAGAATTGTGATCGAGGTGACATTGGATCACTTTTCTTATTTATGCTTATCGGGTACTAGCCCTGCTAATTTTCCCAGTAACACACTGATTCACCCCCCTCTCAATTTTTCAACACATACACATGAATCCAAGACTGAATTAAAGTTGTACCTCTGTTAGGACTTGGTCTCTAAAACAGTTCCATGTCTCATTACTCCTGTGGTTCCCTTTGAAGAAGAGATTGCATGCATGTTTGAACAGGAAACCTGAGTTAGCAATTTGAACTGGGGTTTTAGTCATGATTTGATTAGCAAGCATTCCATGCTTCATGTGTTTACTGCCAGCTTGTAAATTTACGTACTCTTAACTGATGTGAAAACTAAAGGGTAAGTTTCGCCTTATTTTGAGTCCACGATAGTAACTAACAAGTGCGCCCCTACTTCCCTTTCTTTATAAAAAACTTTATGCTTGTTATCGTGGAAGGGCTGAAGTCTGAATTAACTCAGATAACCACTCACTCGTATGAATGCAATAACTAGAGATGTCAACCTATGCACCTTCATTTTGATTTTCCTCCGCATCATCTTTGCCATCTTCTACAATTCTCATCAACCGTTCTTGGATTAGAGATTTTACTTGAGCTTCTCTTTCTCTAAAATCCTGGTTAAAGCGCTTCCCCCAAAATGGTTGACAATATCAGAGAGAGTTGCAGTTTCAAAATCCATGTCATTAAGAAACTCTCTAATTGCAGAACAAAGCTCTTTGTTGGTAGGATATGACAGGCTTGCTGTGCCCCCAGAGCTCCTTTTCTTTCTGCCACTTCATGTATCTGCTTCTTGCGTTGCCTCTTCCCACAACTAGCCTCAAATTCATATCGTGCATTCAATTCTTTGCCACTTGTTTTTATATCCATGGAAGGAGGGTCGAGGCTAACTGAAACAACATTCTCTGTATCAACAAAGTCATCGCCCTGTCAAACCATCCATTGCCATCATCTGGATGTTTTTCATTGGTGTGCCCTAGAGACTTTAGTTGTTCAAATTCTGATTTACACGATCACATCCAAATTTGAGATCTGAAAATTTACTTGCAAAGTCCTGTCCCTGCTTTATTTCTGTTGCAACTCGCCTCCAAAGTAAGAAAAAAAATCAGTTTCAACTTCTTGTAGACCCTGCATTTGATTCAAGTCCACAGAATTATACTTGGGCAAAATGACTTTCACTAAATTCTTCCTCCTTTGCAGTGCACGACATAAATCTTTGACATGTGATACCACAGGTCCAACGTTTATGATTGGTGTCATTTCAGTACAAATTTGCACAACGTGTAAAACCTGCCTTTGCTTTTGGTCCAAGAGAGGAAGAAGACCTGCAGCAAGCTCTTTGTCATTCATGTGCCTAAGACTACAAAATGTTTCAGCTAGTACTGGATGTTTCAACTAGTACAGGATCCTCGTTGACAGCTAGTTTTCTCTTCTCAGATGCCTATGTTTTAGTAATATTACCAAACCATTGAATCAATTCGTAGTAATATCTTACTGAACAATGGCGTGGATCCACCTTAACCCTGCTATGCTTGCTTTTCTGGAGGTTCCAAGTACCACCAGTTGTCATTGTAGTTTCCACTAGATGGAGTTTTTGTTTTAAAACTTTACACTGCAATATTTGACTGTGCTTCAAACATACTATGAAAAGTTTAAATGCCTTTCCCTTTACAATACCCTATCAAGGTTTGAAGATATTCAAATAGGGATCCTCTTTCTGCTTTCAAATAGGAACTAATATTCTTCTCATGTTCAGAGTTCTGGCTGAATATTGTCCATAAGCCTAACTGTGACTGTCCATATTAATTTTCAGATGTTTGAAGACAAGTACTGAATTTAACCTCGAGCAAAAATATTTGCAGAGGATGAGAGGCCTGCTATTAGTAAGATCCTACCCCCTGCTGATCAGATCCAGCACAAAGCAGTCCTATATTAGTGTATATAACATGTGACATGCGGGAAATTCACATTCAATGTTTTGGGCATGATCATGATTTATCATCGACTTAAACACTTTATTTTGATCATTCAGGGGTTTATCTCCTTCATTTTATACTGGTTTTAGGAGCCTAAAAGACTATGTTCTTTGTTCTCTTTTATGCTGGAAACAACCACTAGTGATTCCTTGATAATCTGTAGGCAAACTTTGCTAACCAGTTTGGCTTTCAAGGACAGGCTGGAAATATTCAGATTGGCAAATCATTCATAACTAGCATTTTAATGGTGGTCTCAAGAAAGGCGTTTACACGGGAAAATCTACCTGGTATAGCTATTGACAGCTTTCTATCTCAAAGTGGTAGTTTCCTGTATGCACCAGGCCTAAAAAAGACAAACTTGAGGAAAGATAGGCTTTCATTTGCAACATATAAACCATATCTTTTACCATAAAGTACATGCAAATTTTGAATATACAAGAAGCAGGTGAGGCCAGATTTTTTCAACAAGGTACAGTCGTTTCTCTTTCAGATCTAAATTGTGCTGTGATTAATGCTATCATTTCCACCATTATGATCTTGTTCTAACGTGGTGCCAATCTCATTCCATATGCATCGGAAACACAAAGCTGCTGACAGTGACACCCATAGATTCACTGTCCTTTTGAGAGAAAAGACTTCCATCTCTTCAAGTGTTCAAGGCCATGGATGATAATTTTTTTCGCATTCTCCATACAGAACCATGTTTGTAGAACAGGCAGCTTTTTGTTGTTCTTTGTGGCAGGATTTATGATGTGCCCAGACCTTTAAAACTGAGGAACAGTGGACAGCATATAGAGATTTTCTTGCAAGTTCTGACGTGGAGAAAATATTTGAAGGAAACAGAAATTCACTTTGGAATAGATGTATCACGAAAAATATGCAATCATCCTGATTTGCTGGAAACTTGGAAAGTGACCACAGTGCTATGCATCCAACTTTTGGCAATCCAGAATATAGTAAAAACCTGAACGTGGTTTCTCAGGTTTTGAAGGTATTGAAGGATCAAGATCATTGTGTTCTCATTTCTACACAGACACAACAAATGTTGGATATCATTGAAAACTACCTAGTGTCTCAAGGCCTAAGTTATAGGTGAAGGGATGTGTTAACTCCCATCAAACGACGTACAGCCTTAATGGATGAATTCAATGAGACTGCCTATTGAACCTCAGACAATTAATGCCATCATAGATTATCTATCTACGTCAGAAAAAATAAAGTGCAGTTGAAATTTCCATATGGGCCTTGTCTAAATCTGTCCAAATGGTGAAGTTCTGAGGGTTACGACCGTCTAATGCTACGGCAGCATCTTCGATTAATACACAGGAACATATCTGATTTTTTTTATGCTGATCAGTGGACTGTTCCAGGAGCATTCAGCCGTTGAGGAATGAAGATCTGGCTCCCCATTTTAATCATACAAAGAGGAATGCCTTGGGTCTGGAACATCAACATGTGCTAGCAATGTTGATTCTGGATCATCTCCTTCAGATTTTGGAGATTATGACTAAAGTGCAGTCATACATGTTCCTCCTGTGCATGAGAACTTTTCTGGCTGCTATTCATTTATGTCAAAGCCAGTTTATCCAATGCCTTTGCCATATCAGGTTATGGAAACTGATTGTCAAGGAGCAAATATGGTGTATAGTAGCAACAGATTTGTATCCACTGAGTGTTGGAATTCATTCCGATGGCCTAATAATCCGTTCCATCATGAGCTCAAGACCTGTTGTTGCAAAATTAACAGTCTTGTGATTGCAAGGAAAATTGACTGCTTAAACCTGCAAAACTCAGAGAATTACCCCTAAGTGTCATGTAGGTAGGACTCTCCCTGTTTAGGTCTCCTAAACTTCCTAAAGAAAATCTAGACTAACCAAGGGAGGTTACCCCAATTAAACTTTCCAGGGTACTAACTAGGGATTTCCAACATGTGATGTCTAAAGACACAACAAGGTGGCCTAGCTTTCTCAAGCACTAATTTAATTGGTTTGTGATTACTAAGTGCACTAGAGGGTTTCAAGAGGTTTTTGAAATAAGCACACCTAGTTGGAGAATTTGGAGATCTAGAGGGTATGAAGGTATGCAAGGATGGCTAATAACAAAATGGTTAATGTAATTTCCAGCCACACCTATGTCTCTATTCATTCACAACATAATGATTTAAGATGTTCATGTATTAGAGCAATTGTTATGAAGTCAAGAGTAAATAAGGCAATATTTGAGCAAGTACGATTTTAGCAGTGTTGCATATACAAGTAAATCAAATCAAGATCAATGTGCTCAAAGAAAATAGATTCACCTATAAAGGATGCTTGCTCAATAAATACATGCTACCAACACATGAGTTACTCAAGTGCTTATCAAATGATCATTCAAGTAGTGAGATGTTTGTAACTACAGTTAAAATGATTTCACTTAGAGGGTTAATTTAACATTCCAAAAGGTAAGTGTTGGCCTTGAGCGAAGAAACTCTTTGCTAAAGGTCAATACTTGAGAAACCCTTATGAATGAAAAGATTCTAGTGTTGATACTTATTAATATGATTTCCAACAATAACAAACATGCAATATCAAGTAAATAACTTAATAAAATGCAGAAATAAAATAATTAAGCTATTAAACTCAAAATTACACAATGCTGGGATATTTTATGAGCATTCAACACAATCTAAGTTTGCTGTAAAAAACTCAGGCAGAAATAAAATAGCAGCAAACAAAAAGAACATTCACCAATACGATAACTAACACATGATCACATCCATTTAGCTTAGTTTTTAGTTATTACGTCTTCCTAGGTGTGTTTGGTGTGTTTACCTTAGTTTTTAGATCTTCTGTTTAGGTACAATGAGGAAAGTCATGTGTAGTACTTTCATAAGAAGTTTGGATCTAGCTCAAGGCTAGTTACAATGGTGAAGAGATTTCATAAAATGAAATAAGCAGTAGTGTGAAAGGAATTGGAGAAGATAACATAAGAAGAGAAGAGAAATCAATGCCTTAGAATGAACGGTTAATAGGGAAAAGGGAGTCTATAGCACCCGTCACTGTGGCATCCTTGTGAGTCTTTAAAAGATGGGAGGCTTCTTGGCAATCCACTCTTTGTCCCACTAGAAGAAAATGCCAGCCACTTTGTTCCACTTCTTCTTGTATAACCTGCAACGAAAATGAGGCTTCTTGGCAATCCAATCCTAAAATAAACAAATACATGAAAGTTAGATTAATCACTAAAGCAAGATCAGCAAAGTAAATAAACAAAAGAGGCTTCTTGGCAATCCATTACTTACTTATTTTACTAATCTAGTAAAGAGGCTTCTTGCCAATCCCTACTACTTGTTCACTCTAGTAAAAACAAGTTAAAATATATTATCTTAGTTTTGTTGAAAAATAACATGAATACTATGGAAAACAAACTTAGAAATCCACAAGATCTATTACTATGAAGTACATAAGGACACTAAATTTCAAGCAATAATCCCAAATCAAATATTATTTCATTATAGTCTCTCCAAACCAATGAGTTACAATGAGGAAATCTCATCCTTTTATAGCACAAGGAGAGTCTCAATACAATGAGTACAAATACCATGGGTAGTACAAAACCATGTGCTATTTCCAAAACAATAAGCAAATCCATGGTTTGTGCCAAAACCATGTGCAATTTCCAAAACTATAAGCAAATACCATGAGCTATCCTCAAACCATGGGCAAATACCATCCAAGGAAACTAACACGTGCACTCTCCAAGAACAAGTGCGCCTCTCTAGGTGAGTGCGCCCCTCAAGATGAGTCAACCATGTGTATAGGTGGAGGGATAGGTCAAAAACACTTCCTTAGGATGAATATATATCACACGTGAGAATAAAATAACCATTAGAGATGGCTTGTGTTAATTGCAAAGCCAAATTTTGGAAATATGTAGTCATAGACGTAAATGTGGTATTTAGGGATGTTGAGGCCATCAATCCTGTGGTGTTTAGTTTTTTGTTGGTGTATTGAGATTGTCATTATTATCATTCACTTGTTGAGATTCTGGGGTTCTCATATTCTCCCGAGATGAGCATATGTTCTCTAGTTGGAGTCAGATGTTACCCTCCATTTTGCATGGATGTCCACTTTCAATTTTCATCACAAATTTCAATGGGGTGACATGTTGATGTTGCTTTCTGTTATGCCTCAGAGTATTTGCAACATTTCCAGTCAGGTTTACTAGAGCAAGGGATTAATTTTTTTATATATAAATGCCAAGTTGAAGCTTAGTATGTTGATTGGGGCTAAATACTCCTAATCATGTCATGGATGGTCCACTTGATTTCCACCTCCAGGAGGTGCTCACCCTGTAGGGGTTGATGCCCTTGGGGGGCTAATCACTTGGACACATGACCACACTTCTTTATTTGCCATGTAAAAGGTGATAGCATTTGTTTAGCACACCTTATTTGTTCACTTGGACCTATTTTACTGCTCCTTTGCGTTGTGTACCCACAAATTAAACTTCCTTAGTGAATAAGCCTACAAGAATAATGAAGGAGGACATTGAGGGCACACATCTGTTGGGGTTAGTTGGGGCACAACGTCCTCCCTTTGGCACAACTAGCACTTGGTGTAGCTTAATTGCACTTTATTTACTACTTTTATGTCTTTTAGAGTGGTTTAGCCCCCAAAGCTGTGGGTGAGCAAGCCAAAAGTTATATTTTTTACATTATCTTGTAGGCTAATAACTTAAAATTAGGTGAGGCTAGTCTCATATAAATAGTGCCTCTCTCTAATTGTAAAAACACAAGAAGGTATCGGTTTATTATGAGATCTTTTCTTTTACTACTAATCTATTGGAGCTCTTGATGCTATGCACACCTCTCTTGGGATGGTATTCTTTTCTTGAAGGATGAATGAAGGTGTTATCTAGGGTTTTCTATTGCACATGCTATTGGTTGATGCTAGAATGGTTGTACTAACTCAAGCACAAAGGTGACCTAGGACAAAATTTTGCTTATCTTTGTTAAAGAACCAATAAATTATACTTTGATCTAGTTCAATGATGCTTTGTGGTGCATTACCCTGATGTGTTAGAGTTTCTTGCTGATATTTTGTTAACCTAGCATTGTATCGGGCCTTGGACTCCTTCACTTGCCCTAATTAGGCTCTTCTACTTAACCCTTGATGTTGCTAGTTGATGCCCTAATTGCAAGTATTGGAAGCCATTTCAAGAGAGGGACGTTGGTATTGATCTCTCAATTCCCTAAGGATTGAGACAAGAATCATATGCCCTATCTTTTCAATAAAAAAATCTCTCTTTACCAATTTATTTGTTTTTTAATTTTACATGCATTTCTATATTGAAAAAACCCTAAAAATATAATATTGTTTGAAAAACCCTAAAAATTTAGATAAATTCATAAAATCAAAAATATTTGCAATTTGATAATTCTGGTCCGCCCACAAAATTTTCCCTAGTGGATTTATCCACAAATTTTTGAGGGCATCCTCATTTGCCTTAGTGCATTGGGAAACGTGAATTTTCCCAAATTAGGAGTTCCATAGGTTTTTGGCAATTCTGATTGGATCATCAAGTGCGCCCTAGTTCACTTGATCTTCTCCCCTTCAGAGAACACCTTTCTAAGGTTGTGCCTTCGGAAGTGTGAAACCCTATCTTGGGAATTATGAAGTGCATTGAAAGTTGTGATATTGATTGATGTTGATTGGTAGATTGAATTAAATCCTTTATATGTTTTATGTGTCTTTATTATTCATTGTTGACTCCATATAAGGCACTGATATTGGCTATAAGGCTAGTAGGAAGGTGATTGCAGGTACTCATTCCTCTATTAGGGACTTTCCCCTGGGTTCAAGAGTTACTCGAAGAAGATACGGAGGTAGACTGAGGTGGCATTGGGTCTTACCTCCTCTTACATGCTTACCATCACTAGCACAAGGTCATATATGGTATGCTTTGAAAGGACCGCTAGTTCGAGCGGTAACATTTTTGGCGCTGTTGTTGGGACGCTTTAAGACTGTTGCAGGATGGTAGGGCTGTGTTCCTCAGGTCATATTTTTCATCTCCCTAGCAAGAAAAACATTCAATGAGAAAATTGAGGTAAGTTTTTGCTTGGTATTTTGAAAATATTATTGTCAAGGACTAATCTTGCAGATCTTACTTGGTGACTCCACAAACAATAACCCTGGCAAGCAATACAACATTTGGCACCAGGGCTAAATCTATTTTCGGGATTTCAGGAACATATGAGGACTTTTGAGAAGTTGAGGTAAGTTCTTGTTTTTCTACTTCGATAGTATTGTTGTTGAGTACTAACTTATCAAGTCTTATCCGGTGACTCCTCTGAAGTAAAACTGAAAGAAGTGCGAGAGTAAGACATAAGCCCTCAGTTGTTGAAAATAAGCTTCTATTGGGAATCCATTAAAGAATTTCATGCAACATGACGAAGGCTTATATGGACGGCCCTTTGAATTTTTCAAATATTTGGGCTCCTCCCCATGAATCGGTAGATGTAAATCCTTGCGAAGTTCCAAAATTTAATGGTAATGAAGATTCAAGTATACCATATTTGATAGCATTTATGCAGTTCACGAGTGAGGAGACATCTTCTATGAAGATGACATAAAGAAATTTTTATCTTTCGTTTTTAAGGAATATGCCAAGAAGTGGCATGAGTCTCTTGAAGCAAGGACAATTTCCTCTTATGTGAACTTACTGGAGATATTATGTAAACGTTGGTGTCCCAACGACATGGACTAATGGATACTTGAGATTCAAGAGATTCGAGGACTTTACAATTCGTTCAGGATTGCTGCCAAAGGGTGCCATGATGAAGATCAATCCATTGATGGCTCCCATAATGCGGAACTTGTTGAACAAATCCATGATGAAGATCAGTGCTCGGAAGGCTTGCTTGAAGAAAATGTTGTTCAAGATTTTGTCGATAACATTCTTGGCCTTATGTCCGAAGATGAAGGTACCTGTTATCACTCAACTTGTAGTTGCCCCAAAAGGTGATCCTATCTAGGATGGTAGAGGTGTTGGGCAACTAAAGAGGTGATCTAAGAGGGCTTCAATTCCCAAGGATAAATGGGTGTCACGTTAATCGAGGCACCCTTCACTTTAGATCAAGCAAATGCAAGACCAAGGGGGAGACCCTAGCTAGCTAATGGAGGCTAGCGAACCTACTCTAGACACTCTAGGGAGATGTGAAGTTGAAAAGAGAGAGAGATCAAGAGTAAGCAGATCTAGATCTAGGAAATATGGGTAGCAAATGGACTTAGGGCTTGATTGAGGAGGCTTATGAAAGATGTAAAATCTCAACCAAGGTATGAATATGCCATTAATGGAGTTAAACAAGTAGATCTAGATAGATCTAATACCAATCTAAAATACCCAAGTGGGGTCCACCCTTGATTTAGTCAAAATTGAGTGAAGTGGGGCCCACTTGGTGAAATTAGGATAGGAAAGGCACTAGAAGGTTTTCCATAGGATGGATTTGGAGTTTGGAAGACAAAATGGCAATACCCAAATGACAGATCTGTGAAAATGACTAAGAACCCATAAGTGGGTCCTCCCTTAGAGATGGCCAGTGCTTGGATCGAAGGGTAAATGGAGTTGGATTTCCACCAAACTTTGTCTCTAAGGTTCATTAATTATTTAAGAAGTGGGTTTTAGTTATTAAGCCCCAATTATCGCCAGATCTATCAGATCTATAAATCTAGGGTTTTAATAATGACGGTTTTAAGTGACCAATGGGTAAAATGCATGAAAACCAATACGTACCTTGTAGATATTACCTCAAATGCTTGCGGTCGTCAAGTACATTGATTATCCTCTTGATTAGTTACAATTCCAAGCAAGATTTAGTTGATTTCAAGCTAAAACGTCCTAGCCCAAGGAGGAAATGTGTCTTCTTTCACCTGCAAATTCAAACAACCCAAGTTAGATTTGATCCGCAAGTAAAAGATGAACTAAGCATGGAATATCACAAAGAATAAATCAATGGACAAAATCACAATTGAAAAACTCCTTGAGAGATGAAGATGTCATGCCCAAGAAGAGATGGGAACCCCCACAATTGCCCCTCCAAGCAAGTCGCACCCCTTGACAAGATGAATTCGGCCTCCCCTTGAAGATGTTCAAATCACCTATAAATCACTTAGATGTCCAAAAGAAAAGATTTCCAATCATGTACGAGAACATTCATCAAAGCACGAGAAGTAGATCAGCAAATTAATATTTTATTCCAAGAGTTCCAGAGCCCAAAGGTGCCTTTATAATGAGGGGGGTCTCTTCCTTAATAAGGAATGAGAGAGACCAAAACCCTTACCACTTTTTGAATAAGTGGTGGATATCAAAAGATAAAACAATAACAATCAACGGCTAAGATGAGCCAGAAATACAATACATGGATCAACTCATTAAAAGAGGGGTGCACACTCACTAAGACACCCTAGGGGGGACGTACCACATGACAAGTGACTAGGATAAGTGAATAAAGCACATGGCAGGGATAGGATGTGTTTATATCCTTCACTAGCATGGCCCCATGGCACAATGATAAATAATATGACTCTGTAACATCACAAAGTGACCAAGTGACCAAATTGTGGCCCCCTCAAAAGCATAATAAAACATCAAAATAATGGTCCAGAGAGTGTGTGGACCCCACTGAATGCTGTAAGTTGTGCCACAAGGTGTGGGATACATCACAAATAACCTTTGAACAAACCTCATGCCAGTTCCTTGCCTCAATTTCCCAAATCAGTTTCCTTAGTGACCATTTTATTTCATTTTTAATCCTCTGAAAATCACCTAGAAAGTAATAAAATTCCTGTCCTGTAGCTCTCTTCCTGGTGCCCTAGGCACAAATATGACTACACCAAAATGTCTGGGGTTATGGTAGTATAGTAATAACAAGTGGTTGGACCCCATACTCCCTCTATAGTGCCCTAGGAGAACCAAATAAAAATCCAACTGTGTTGTCAAGCCATTTTATAATGGCAAATCTGCAATAAAGTGATAATCCGAGTGAAATATCATCCGGAAGTGCCCGTAACTGATATCCGAGTGTGCCAATGGACTCAGAAGGTCCAAATGTATTGGCGATGAGTACTCATACCCCATGTGGCCACTTGGAGAATAATCTGTAGTCTCAACCATGCCCAAACAAATAAAAATAATGGTCTGTAAATAATAATAACAATAAAAATCCACCAAACCGTTATGTGAAATCTGTATCTTCTGCATGGAACCATCAAGTGGACATCGTAGGACCATAAATAATCAACCTTGAACATGATTGGTCCAACTCATCTTAGATCCCACGGTTGACTTGGTCAAACTGGGTTGACCAGGTCAAGGCTAATCAAAATAATGACCTAGGCTTAAAATGCTTGATGCTGCAAGTGAAAATGGATAAGGTATGCTCTTTTAATAATTCTAATAGAAAGACTAAAGTATAAAGTAACATTTCACTGGCGGTTAAACAATAATCATATCAAATATAAGTCCAGAATTAAAATAATCAATTACTCAAAGCATAACCTCAAGAATATCCTCATTTCATGGACATGACCATTTTGCTAGCAATGGGTGAGGGTGAAAAATCGAAAGGCTAGGATAAGGGAGTGACTTTACGAAATCAACACCGTGATACTTTGGATAAGGGAAAATGAATACACACTTAATCATATGCTGAATAATATACACACAAGGAATGGCAATGTCTCACAAATGGAATGAGTTGTTTTGAGAGGTGCTTATTCAACCTTGGCAAATGTCTACAGCTCACATCCAAGCTGAAACCAGCTTCGTGAGGATCTTTACTAGAACCGCCGTAACTAGGTGCACAACTAACCGTAACTTGAAGTTCTAGGGGACACTTAGAATTAATTGTCCCTTACTCCATCTCACATCCCAACTCATAGGCTTTGTTGTTGGAATATTTAAAAAACCACTTATACAATTCTAGACTTAGGATAAATTAATTAATCATTTATGATTAATTTCTTGAGTTTTGACTAGGTAAAATAGGTCAGTTTTGTCTTTTAGTGGACCACTTGCCATCCTAAGTCACTAGGGCACCTTAAAGAAGATTTTGGATAAAATTTCATTAGATTCTGTTTGATTTCTTTCCATTTCTAATTTTGAAGGTGCTTTCCTGATTTAGTTAGCTTTGTCCTGTTTTTTCTGCTTTCTAGTGGAAAATGTAAAGCTAGTTGAATTATAAACTTTTGCCACTTGACCATTCGACCTCCAAATCATATATACTCTCCTAAAGCCATCAATACATTTTATTTAACTCACTCATGAGCTACCATACCATACTTAGCCAATTCGTGAGCCTCTAGTATAGTTTTGGAAACTGCTTTTGCCACCTAGGGTTTTTTTTGTCTTTTCTAAGGCTTTTCTTTTTGCTTTTTCCAAATTGCATTCGATTTTCTCCATGGAAGATGTATTATATATTGTTATCATATTGATGAATAAAATACAGAGTGATTTCCACAATTTATCTTCTCTATTCTTCTTCTCTCATTGTCTAAAATATTCCATGTGAAATTGTCTTATGAATCTAGTTCCTAACAATTGAAAATATCACATGGTATCAGAGTGAGCTTGATTCAAAGCAATTTCCAAGAGTGTTTTTTGCTAGTATTGCCATCACCAGGAGCGCATTAGTATGGATAAAAACCAAGCCAAAGCTGTGACTCTCACTCCCTTCAATTTCTTTGACTAGAAGGCACATACGATCATCCAGCTTCGGAGCAAAGGATTGTATAGAGTCACTATGGGGCTTGAAACTGAGCCAGGAGTTGCATTAAAATACAAATGGTTCAATAGGCTTGATGAAGCTTATGGGTTACTTTGTCTCTCTATATCTCCAGATCTTCTATTCCATATTGATTCTCTAGCCACTCCAAATCAAGTGTGGATAAAGCTAGAGTCTCTCTTTGGAAAACAGGACGGGCTCTGAGGTCATTTATTGGAGATTGAGCTAATCTCACTTAGTCCAAGTAATTTCGATTCAATGGAGGAGTTCATCTCAAAATTCAAGAACCTAGTGCTTCAACTCAAGCAATGTGGCATAGATAAGAAGGATGAGCAATTAATCCTTACCATTCTATCAAAACTGAGCTCAGAATACTCAATATTTGTGTCTACTTTTCATACCACAAGACTTGCAGTTCCTAATTGGAAGATGCCAAGCTTGGATGCATTCATTAATTCGCTCACTAAGGAGAAGGACTGGCTGGTCCAAATGAGGGATCTAACACCCTCCAAAGACTTTGCACTTGTTGCTCATGGAGCAAAGAGTTTCAAGAATGACAAATTCAAACAGAAGATATTGTCAGATGAAGAGGATTCTAATGGAGATTCCAAATCCAAGAAGATGAAGAAGTAGAAGCCCAAGTGTTCTTATTGCTACAAAGGCACTCATCCTGAGAAATCTTGTTTCAAAAATAAATTGGACATCATGTCCAAGATACTTGAAGAACATAACATTGATGTTCCAGACTTTGCAAGGAAAGAACAAGGCAAGCTTGTTGTAGAACAAGAACACTGTTTCCAAGCCTCTCCCAAAGGTAATCATGCTTATGCTTTGAGTACTAGAGTGAAAGATCTTGACCACTAGACCATTTAGATAATCATTAAAACAACCATAACACACACACACACATATATCGCCAGATCATGACCACTAGATACCAAGTCAAGCTACTAAGATGAGAAAAAGAGAAAAACAATCATAACCAATGCACATCCATATACCTGCTGGGCCATATATCTGTATCTGCTATTTGGATCATCAATAGTCACTGGAAACACTGATGCTGTAAAAAATCTGGGCACTACACTGCTCTGTATGGAACAAAAGTGGTCACCTCGGTCATCAAATTTGAGGTCATGTGGCTTAGTCTTGGCATAAGGTTCATCATATTTGATCTGGGGTTGCTTTGATATGTGAGTGATCATAAAAAATATTGCTTGTCATATGATGATCTCATAAAAAATGTGTAAAGGCTTGGCTAAAAATATACAAGAAACTGCTCTGCAATCATGGTAGCCCGGCTACTATGGATGTGATAACATCTGGCTCCAGCTGGGAAAAGTGTTCTAAGGGAGAGAGTGCTTGAGAACCTCATAAATCTCTGGTCCCCAACATTCACTGCATCAATCATGAATCTTGCACCTGATTTATCTGCTTCATCATCAAAATGTTAATGTTCCTATGCACATGAAAGCAAACACTACCCAAGCAACATGTATGGTATAAAAACAAAATACTGGAACTGAAATAAAACTCTAATCTAAGACAAAAAATCAAATTCTGTTACATTATTAAATGCTAAAAGAAGATGCATAATGCAAGCAACAAATATAAGACTCAAGCAAATGCACTTATGCAAGCAAACAAAAAAAAGGCGAATGATACTTAGCACTCAGAAAAAGAAAAGCACTCAAATCCTACTGCTCCAAATGAGCTTATTCAAAGACCTACCTACCCCAAATTAAACAGGCCGACAAGTGCTAAGTAAAATCATAAATCCATTGCAACTATTCATCAAATAGATTAATAATTCTTCCATGATGTTCTTTAACAAAACAAGTCAAGATTGGATTAAAAATTATTGAATTCAATGTCAAGATCTTCTTGACTTGCTCAAAACTCAAAAAGGGATTTGAATGGTGCAAAATGAAATCGTGCAAACGAGAAGACTGACTTATGCAAATATCCTCCATCAAAATACCGATAGGATCATAGAAATTGCGCAAGTGATTATTCAAAATGGATGGAGGGGAAATATGTGATGAATGATTCATCCTCCCTTGACTCAAAACTAATTTCCTCATTCACTACTCTCTCATATTCAATTTTGTTTGAATTACGACCATCGACAAAACAAATTGGGAACAATTCAAAAATTAAGAACTTGACAAAAAAATTAACCCTAATTGTTGCTTTATAACCGAGAAAAGATGAAATTGATCTCTATAAAGTTTCTCAATTAAGCAATGAATGGGATACACCAAAGGTGACTGGCCAACATAATAAAATGTTCCACAGTTGACCACTTGGAAACCCTTGGACTTCTAACTCAAAAACACAGAAAATTTATTTAAACATAAAACCAAGCAAAATGATTCGAAAAGATGGGAAGGGAGGGTGGATTGAAAACATATGTTTCCTTCCACATGATCTATGATAATTAACCTTGAAATTTTAAATGAGGGAGAGGCATTCAAGTTAATAACACTCTTGATTCCAGGAAGAATTTCAAAGGTTATTATACGAGGACAAAACTTACTGCAATTATCCAACCCCAAATATTCAACCAATTCATCTTGATTAAGGATGGAATCAGATGATCATGGTAAAGGAACGCTTAAGGATTCACCATAAGAAGTTGAACAATGATTTGAGCATTTAATTTGCTTTACTAACTCATCCTCACCTTGGGATTGTTCTTCCATTGATCTATCATTAAATTCATGCGAGGATAAATGATCATTTTCACTGAATTGGTTAGGGATAAAATTAACAAGTTTATTAAGAACATCCCGATTATTAGCACAATGATCACGTGAAATCATCTCAAAAGGGCCTTGTTTCATGTCCCCATTTTCTTCTTCTTCAATAAGATGATACACAATTGAAAGATCGCTAATGACATCATGAATAAGAAGTTGCTCTTCAAGAGGATTCTCAATAGATTCACTAATTAAAAGCTCAACCTTAGAAATTTGTTCAGGATTAAGACCAGGGCTGCTTAAGAATTGATTTGAAGTTTCGTCATTCATGCAATGATTAGGGATTTATTCTTTGGAAATATTTTCCATAGACTCACAAGTGGAAGACTCATCCTCATATTTATTTATATGGTGATCAATGAGCTTCTTTTCATGAATCACATCTAACTCTAAATCTGTTCCTTTATCAGGTGATGATGGCAATATGGTTTTATCAAGTTCCTCTTCCAAACTAATATTCAAATCAAATTCTTGCAGACCCGGGCTGTGCACATCATCATGGATACTCTTCAAGTATTCTATAATCTCTTCGTGAATTGCAGGATCGTTCAAAATATCAATCAAAGGCACATTCGTTGTTGCCTCAAGAGAGGAGAAATCAACTTGATAAGGACATTCATCAATCATTTCATCATTGTCCTCGTCAAACCGATCCTCAATAGTACAATCATTGCTTGATGGCTCTGTTATGAATTCTTCAATGTTACTACCCCATTTATTCTTTAATAACTCAATGAATATGTCATACCTATTGATGGATCCCGGTGCTAAATGATCAAACCACAACTCGACATTTCTGCATAAGGATTCACCCCGGGCCCGCATATAAACATCTTCATCATCTGCACCCCTAACTTCCATATAATCCCAAAATATTTGTAAGTTCCTTTTGATTGATTCAAAATAATTTCCATAGAAACGAGGCAACCTTTCGAGGTAATTATTTGACTTAGGATGAGGTGCCCCATAAATTTCAGAGAAGTCAAAAGGAGATGGCTTAGCTGGCATTCTAATGACTCTGTCCTTTTTGCTAGGGATTTGAATTGGATGTCTAACTCGAGTACAAGAGTTATTCAACCAAATGATTTGATTGCAAGGCCTTGGCTGAGATTGATGCTCACTTGGAGTAATTGGGACAATACTTTTACTCGAAGAATGAGGAAAATGATGGGGATCATAAGAATTATGATATTCATGATCATAATTATATTCATAATTACCCCCACATTGATATGTTGATTGGCTTTCACCTCTTTCCTCCAATTGCTCTTTATATTGAGATAGATTCTCATATATTTCGTTCATACATCTTGACATTTGGAGGAAAACGTATGAATTCATTATGATTTATAAATTTCAAAATTAAAAGATGGGTACGGGGTTGTTCATTAGCGGAGCCACATTTTGGAGTCGCCAGGTAAACTATTGATCTTGTCTACCGAAAGATATGTCGTTAAGATAGCGAGGATAAATGAGTGAAATAAGATGGCTACATATAGTTTAATGAAGTAAATGTAACCATCCAAAAATCAAAACCGGATGCGATAAGATATGAAATGATCGTACTAACACTCGTAGGCACCTGAGGTAAGTCTCTACATCCCTGAAAACGACACCAAAAATGTTATCACTCAACTTGTAGTTGCCCCGAAAAGTGATCCTATCCAGGATGGTAGAGGTATCGGGCAACTAAAGAGGTGATCTAAGAGGGCTTCGATTTTCAAGGATAAATGGTTGTCACATTAATCGAGGCACTCTTTACTTTAGATCAAGCAAATGCAAGACCAAGGGGGATACACTCTAGGGAGATGTGAAGTTGAAAAGAGAGAGAGATCAAGAGTAAGCAGATCTAGATCTAGGAAATATGGGTGGAAAATAGAGTTAGGGCTTGATTGAGGAGGCTTATGAAATATGTAAAATCTCAACCAAGGTATGAATATGCCACTAATGAAGTTAAACAAGTAGATCTAGATAGATCTATTGGCAATCTAAAAGACACAAGTGGAGTCCACCCTTGATTTAGTCAAAATTGAGTGAAGTGGGGCCCACTTGGTGAAATAAGGATAGGAAAGGCACTAGAAGGTTTGCGAAAGGATGGATTTGGAGTTTGGAAGACGAAATGGCAATACCCAAATGACAGATCTGTGAAAATGACTAAGAACCCATAAGTGCGTCCTCCCCTAGAGATGGCCAGTGCTTGGATCGAAGGGTAAATTAAGTCGGATTTCCACCAAACTTGGTCTCTAAGGTTCATTAATTATTTAAGAAGTGGGTTTTAGTTATTAAGCCCCAATTATCGCCAGATCTATCAGATCTATAAATATAGGGTTTTGACAATGAGGGTTTTAAGTGACCAATGGGTAAAATGCATGAAAACCAATACGTATCTTGTAGATATTACCTCAAATGATTGCGACCGCCAAGTACATTTATGATAATCTCAATTAGTTACAATTCCAAGCAAGATCTAGTTGATTTCAAGCTAAAACGTCCTAGCCCAAGGAGGAAATGTGTCTTCTTTCACTTGCAAATTCAAACAACCCAAGTTAGATTTGATACACAAGTAAAAGATGAAATAAGCATGGCACATAATAGAGAATAAATTGATGGAAAAAGTCACAATTGAAAAACTCCCTGAGAGATGAAGACGTCATGCCCAAGAAGAGATGGGAACCCCCACAATCGCCCTTCCAAGCAAGTCGCACCCCTGCACAAGATGAATTCGGCCTCCCCTTGAAGATGTTGAAATCACCTATCAATCACTTAGATGTCCAAAAGAAAAGATTTCCAATCATGTACGAGAACATTCATCAAATCATGAGAAGTAGATCTGCAAAATAATGTTTTATTCCAAGAGTTCTAGAGCCCAAAGGTGCCTTTACAATGCGGGGGGTCTCTTCCTTAAATAGGAATGAGAGAGACCAAAACCCTAACCAATTTTGAATGAGAAGTGGAGATCAAAAGATAAAACAATAACAATCAATGGCTAAGATGAGCCGAAAATACAATACATGGATCAACTCATTTAAAGAAGGGGGCATACTCACTAAAACACCCTAGGGGGGATGTACCACATGACAAGTGACTAGGATAAGTGAATAAATCACATGGTGGGGCTAGGAGGTGTTTATATCTTTCACTAGCATGTCCCCATGGAACAATGATAAATAATATGACTCTGTAACATCACAAAGTGACCAAGTGACCAAATAGTGGCCCCCTCAAAAGCATAATAAAACATTAAAATAATGGCTTGGAGAGTGTGTGGACCCCATTGAATGCTGTAAACTGTGCAAGAAGGTGTGGGATGCATAAAAAATAACCTATGAACAAACCTCATGCCAGTTCCTTGCCTCAATTTCCCAAATTTTTTTCCTTAGTGACCATTTTATTCCATTTTTAATCCTCGGAAAATCACCTGTAAAGTAATAAAATTCCTGTAGCTCTCGACCTGGTTCCTCGGGCACAAATATGACTGCACAAAATGTCTGGGGTTATCATAATATAGTAATAAAAAGTGGCTGGACCCCATACTCCCTCTGTAGCGCCCTATGAGAACCAAATAAAAATCCAACTATGTTGTCAGGCCATTTTATAATGGCAAATCTGCAATAAAGTGATAATATGAGTGAAATCTCATCCGGAAGTGCCTGTTACTGATATCTGAGTGTTCCAATGGACTCAAAAGGTCCAAATGTACTGGATATGAGTAGTCATACCCACTGTGGCCACTTGGAGAATCATTTGTAGTCTCAACCATGCCCGGACAAATAAAAATAATGGTCTGTAAATAATAATAACAATAAGAATCCACCAAACCATCATGTGAAACTTGTGTCTGCTACATGGAACCATCAAGTGGGCATCATAGGACCATAAATAATCAACCTCGAACATCATTGGTCCAACTCATCTCAGATCCTACGGTTGACTTGGTCAAACTCGGTTGACCAGGTCAAGACTGATCAAAATAATGACCCAGGCTTAAAATGCTTGATGCTGCAGGTGCAAATGGATAAGGTATGCTCTTTTAATCATTCTAATAGCAAGACTAAAGTATAAAGTAGCATTTCACTAACGGTTAAACAATAATCATATCAAATATAAGTCCAAAATTAAAATAATCAATTACTCAAAATAGAACCTCAAGAATATACTCATTTCATGGACGTGACCATTTTGCTAGCAATGGGTGAGGGTGAAAAAATGCAAGGCTAGGATAAGGGATTGAATTTACTAAATCAACACTGTGATACTTTGGATATGGCAAAGGGAATACACACTTAAGAATATGCTGGATACGATACACACAGGGAATGGAAGTGTCTCGCAAATGGAATGAGTTGTTTTGAGAGGTGCTTATTCAACCTTGGAAAATGTCTACAACTCACATCTAAGCTGAAACTAGCTCCTTAAGGATCTTTACTAGAACCGCCATAACTTGGTGCACAACTAACTGTAACTTGAGGTTCTAGGGGACACTTAGAATTAGCTGCCCCTTACTCCATCTCACATCCAAACCCATATGCTCCGTGAGGTATTAGTCATTACATTTAGACATGGTCAGCAGTCTTTGGATTTAGGATACATTTAACAACTACTTTTTAGGACTTTATAACCCTTTGGATTTTGTATGTGCTTAGAAGCACAACTAATCACAAATTTCATCCAGGGTGCTTTCATATTTCAATTCATAGCCCTCTTTCATTGTGCTGAGAAGCACAATTTTAATTTATTTCCATGGGCTTGCACAAGAGATATAATAATAGTTCACACATGCATGTAATGATGGTAGTACAATTTTCTTCAGGTCTAGCCAACACAACTCATGCAACTAGGGGGATCATCCACAATCAGGACCAAACATTGGGGGAAACCTGTTGAAATATTGTAACTTCAAAGAATGTTATATTTGTATATTATTTATTCCGGAGATGTTCCATACCTCCGATGTGATTATACTATAAATCCGGAGATGTTTATTCCTCCGAGTTGGCTGTGGTAACTAGGGTTATTAGACCCACCATGTGGGGGTCGGCCCAGTCAGTTATAATGGGGTATTTAACCTAATGGTTAAATACGAGCCTACATGTACTTGTGTAAAATACATATCAGAGTAGTGTATAAATAGAGGAGGTGTGTTCCTCATTTGATACACTCACACACTTGAGGATGGCGCACTTGTGGAGGAGAGGTCTGCTATTGTGGAGAAGGAGATCATGTCTCAGGGTTTCATCTTTGTATATTGCTGGTCATCTATTTTGAGGAAGCTTTGCTGGGTTTTCTACCCCATGAGGGTTTCCCAGGATAAATCTCTGTCTCTTGTGTTTATGCTGTGCTTGTTGTTTCTTCAGTGATCCTGTATATGCTAATATTGTGAAATGGAATGTAATGCTGCTATTTTCTGTCTTAGAATATTAAATTTTAACATGGGATCAGAGCTAACCTGAAGGAAGACAAGGTATGGCACTAAAGACACTTGCTTTACTTACGACAATTTGAAGGTTAGGGTTTTACATAGCAAAAACCAGTCATCGTAGCACTTTCGCTATAAATCCGTTTTGGCGAAGTTTTCGGATCTGAAATTGTTACAGGACGAAGATTAAATCTCCAGGTACCTTGTGTCCAAAGGAAAACCTCTAACTCGTTGTACTTTGTGATTTATGATCTGTACAATATAGGGTTTCTGCCTCTTCCAGATCTGAGTCAAAATCAGGTGACCTTGGGAAAAAGGTCATATCTTGGGCTAGGAAGCTCCAAATGAAATTTCGTAAAAAGTGACAGGTAGTACACAGTCTGTACTATCTCAGAAAACGTTTTCAGAGGCCGAAGTTGAACCAGTGACACGTGGCACTCCGTACAAGTTCTCCCTCCTGTATTATCCCATAAACAGGTCATGTTGCGACACTTGGCATAACTCTCTCTCAGAGAGTCCAATTGAGGTAAGACCTGTCAGGATGGAAAGATAACAGGCCGAGCTACCTCAGAAAAGTTTTTCAAAGGCCGAAGTTCAAACAGTGACACGTGGCACGCCGTACAAGTTCACTCTTCTGTTTTATCCCAAAACAGGTCACGTTGCGACATTTGACATAACTCTCTCTCAGAGAATCCAATTGAGGTCAGACCTGTCAGGATGGAAAGATAACAGGTCAGGCTATCTCAGAAAACTTTTTCAGACCCTGTAGATTGAAAAGTTTGGAGTTACACCAGAAACAATCAGGTACATATTTCTGTCAAAACATAATTATTTTTGAATACCTTCATTCATGGCTTCTGGAATTTAGGGCTTTGAACAAAGTTGGAATTTTTGTAAACGGAGACCACGGCTGAATGCCACTCATCAAAATAGAAATTTAGAGACCAAGATCAGATTTTTTGGTTGGGCAGAAGGCCGGGCTTGATCAAACCCTAGTTCGGGACTTTGATCAGAAAAGTGGAAAATTAGGGCTTCTGTAAAAATGGGAATTTTTGAAATCTGTGACCATGGCTGGAAGCTCCTCAGAAAAATAGAAGCTTAGAGCTTTGGATCAAACATTTTGATTGGGCAGAAGAGTGGGATTCACCAAACCCCAGTTCAGGGTCACGTCCAGTGAATCCGGAAGTTTCAAAGACAAAATTGAGGAGTGAAACTTTGCAGTTTTCAAATTCTGAATATATCAGTTTGATCAGCGCATCAAGGCGCATATTTCTATCCTTTCGGAAGTTTGAAATTCAAAATTTTTGGGGTTTCTCTGACAAACCCATATCCAGCTCCAGGTCCAGTGGATAGGGTTAATCCTAGAAGAAGATGGATTGGTCACCTGCATAAGTGAAGGAGTTACTGTTTCAGAGGGAGATGAGGCTAAGGCTTTACATAAGGAGATTACAAGCGATCTCGACAGGTATGACTCATCGAGGTATGTTTTGAGATTTGTTCATGATTAAGTTTATGGTATGTTTGTCTTCATGTTATTACGGTTAGTACAATCTTGATTTTAGATTTGTTGTGTCACCTTAACAAAATTATGAATGCATGATAGAAGATATTCATTGGTTAGGGTGTTGACACTTATGATTGTACTAATGCATTATGATGTTGTGTGAGGTTGATGTTGTCTACTAACAAGATACAGGTACATCACAAAAGACAAATCAGGCTCCATGACCATGAAAACATGAAGACAAAGACTCATCCATAATCTTTGTTCTACTTACGAGGTATGTATGACTTTGTTATATTATGCTTAACCTATGAGACATGCAGGTTCTAGCTCAGGATCTCTAAATCATTGAAGAGATTGTTTAGGTATGTTGTACATAACCAAGTAGGTATACTAATCCAGGTATGTTTCCCATGAATCTTACCTTGTGTTAGGATCCCTTATATAAGTATACTTGGAATGATTGGTTATGCTTATTCATAAAGTTAGTAATCAAGGGATTATGCATATTATATCTTTTATCTTGATTGATGATATGCATGAGTAAAAGAAGACTTCCCTGAAATCTTGAATACTAATGTTTATTAACTATAATCATGACTATACATTTTCAAGATTATTTAGTACTATAATGTTTTGATAGCATTTAGAATATACTAATGAGTGTATGTTTGTGTATGAGATCATGAGGATGACTCTTGAGCATGCACAGTGGTACAGAATGAATAGAAGTTCAAAAGAAATACAGAAGATCAAGCGGGAGGCAGCCACACAAACATAAAAGATAAGTATTTGAGTTGTTATTTGAAATAGTAATGATATTGCCTGTAATAGGTTGTATGCATATTTGTATTCCTATAATATATCATGCTGAGTGTAAATATTCATAGAACATTGAACAGTATACTACTAATATGCATATGATTGGTAAGTTGGACAAACATTCCGTTGTTGCTCGTCTAGAATGAAACCTCTTTGCTGACATGCTGAGAGTTGTGCACACTCTCGATAGTATGTTCTGGTAGAGATGGAAGGCATCTAGATAGCCACTGTATGCATACAGGATATGGGAAAGTGTTGTGCCAAAGTATTGGTCAAAATAGTTGCATCACTATGTAAATGATATCTGTATGCATAATAGGTTATCATGTCAATATGATTTGATGATTATGAAGTATTACTAATCATGTACTTAATTTTGATTTGTAGGAAAGGCCATGAAGAATGATGGACACCGTACAAGTGGTGGATGTTCAAACAAGAAGATTTACAAATCAAACAAAATATAGAAGGCTCATGGCTAAAAGATTCTCTTAGAAAGGGGAAGAGAATCACGACAAGATGTTTGCTCCAAGTATGGTGTAATTAAAGAAGAAGTGTGAATCAGGTTCTGTATAGGTACCTAGGATCGATAATAAATTGATAAGCTTAATGATCACCATGGGTGATGTGGATCTCAACCTTTGCTACAAGGTTGAATATGATTTCTATACACAAATTACATGGATGCAAGAAGGAACTCACCACAGAGTTCGAATGATATTAAGGCTCATATTAGTAGACCCATCTAACGAGAGATGGCACAGATAGATATGCAGAAGATCATTCAATGCAGAAATGAAAATGAAAGATCTCAATTTGACGCTTTACTTCCTAGGTCTGGAAGTATGGCAAGGCTCAGAAGGAATATTTCTCAACCAGGGAAAGTATGATGAGAAATATGACTTGAGGTGTTGGAATGGCCACTCTTATGGATTCCAACTTGAAGCTGTTAGGAGATAACTCATCAAAGTTAGTGGATATAACTCTGTACAGTCAAATTATTGGGTCATTGATGTATCTAACATATACTAGATTAGATATATGCTTTGTTGTGAATACCTTGAGTCAGTATCTAGTGGAAACTAGATGTTTTCACCTAATAGTTGCAAAGCATGTGATGAGGCACCTAAAGGATACGATAGACTTTGATCTGTGCTATCTTGGAGATCATGACTTCAAATGGCTACTCAGATGCTGATTGGGCAGAAAGTGTATCAGACAAGAAGAACACATCAAGAGGATGTTATTGTCTAGGATTAGCCATGATCTCGTGGTTTAGCTGGAAGCAGTCTAGTGTGGCTCTCAGCACAAGCAGAATATATGGCTGTTTGCTCTGCTAGTTGTGAAGAAGTTTGGCTTCAGGATTGTTTGACTTAGAGATAGAACCAACTGTGATGCTATGTGACAAATAGAGTTGTATCAAGATGACATAGAATCTAGTGTTCCATGATAATTCAAATATCATACGGATCTAACAAGATATGACACAGAAAGGAACTATAAAGTTTGAATTCGTAACAGGTTACCGATGTACTAACCAAACCTCTACCTCGAGTGAAGAAGTTACCAACATACTAACCAAGCCTCTGTCTCGAGTGAAATTTGAATACTTTCGAGACAAGCTTGGTGTAGCTCAAAAGGACCCTCCTCGAAAGGGGGAGTAGTATAGTCACTGATGATGAGATTGTCTCATCGAACAACAAGGTCGATGATGAGGTAACCTGTTCTCTACACCTAGATACTTAGAAATATTTAGATTTAGGACTCGTATACTTAGAATACTTAGTTTTACTTATACATGCTTTTGATGTTATATGTATTAGTAAGAATACATGCTTTTGATGATAGATGTATTGATGAGAATACATGTGGGGATTGTATCATCCTTGAACACATGTTCTAAAGTGAGCCGTAGACGTATGGTCTCCGAAAATGAAGTCCTTAGTGGAAAGGTAGGGATTGTATCATCCCTGGACTTCGGTCCCTGAATAGATCCGTAGACGTATGGTCTCCGAAAATGAAGTCCTTAGTGGACAGGTAGGGATTGTATCATCCCTGGACTTCGGTCCCTGAATAGATCCGTAGACGTATGGTCTCCGAAAATGAAGTCCTTAGTGGACAGGTAGGGATTGTATCATCCCTGGACTTCGGTCCCTGAATAGATCCGTAGACGTATGGTCTCCGAAAATGAAGTCCTTAGTGGACAGGTAGGGATTGTATCATCCCTGGACTTCGGTCCCTGAATAGATCCGTAGACGTATGGTCTCCGAGAATGAAGTCCTTAGTGGACAGTTGAGGGGATTGGATCATCCCTGGACTTTCAGTCCTAAAGAGAGCCGTAGACGTGAGGTCTCCGAGAATGAAGTTCTTAGTGGACAGTTGAGGGGATTGGATCATCCCTGGACTTTCAGTCCTAAAGAGAGCCGTAGACGTGAGGTCTCCGAGAATGAAGTCCTTAGTGGACAGTTGAGGGGATTGGATCATCCCTGGACTTTCAGTCCTAAAGAGAGCCGTAGACGTGAGGTCTCCGAGAATGAAGTCCTTAGTGGACAGTTGAGGGGATTGGATCATCCCTGGACTTTCAGTCCTAAAGAGAGCCGTAGACGTGAGGTCTCCGAGAATGAAGTCCTTAGTGGACAGTTGAGGGGATTGGATCATCCCTGGACTTTCAGTCCTAAAGAGAGCCGTAGACGTGAGGTCTCCGAGAATGAAGTCCTTAGTGGACAGTTGAGGGGATTGTATCATCCCCGGACTTAGGTCCCTGAATTGATCCGTAGACGTGAGGTCTCCGAGAAGTGGGGATTGTATCATCCCCGGACTTAGGTCCCTGAATTGATCCGTAGACGTGAGGTCTCCGAGAAGTGGGGATTGTATCATCCCCGGACTTAGGTCCCTGAATTGATCCGTAGACGTGAGGTCTCCGAGAAGTGGGGATTGTATCATCCCCGGACTTAGGTCCCTGAATTGATCCGTAGACGTGAGGTCTCCGAGAAGTGGGGATTGTATCATCCCCGGACTTAGGTCCCTGAATTGATCCGTAGACGTGAGGTCTCCGAGAAGTGGGGATTGTATCATCCCCGGACTTAGGTCCCTGAATTGATCCGTAGACGTGAGGTCTCCGAGAAGTGGGGATTGTATCATCCCCGGACTTAGGTCCCTGAATTGATCCGTAGACGTGAGGTCTCCGAGAAGTGGGGATTGTATCATCCCCGGACTTAGGTCCCTGAATTGATCCGTAGACGTGAGGTCTCCGAGAAGTGGGGATTGTATCATCCCCGGACTTAGGTCCCTGAATTGATCCGTAGACGTGAGGTCTCCGAGAAGTGGGGATTGTATCATCCCCGGACTTAGGTCCCTGAATTGATCCGTAGACGTGAGGTCTCCGAGAAGTGGGGATTGTATCATCCCCAGAATGCGGTCCCTGAATTGATCCGTAGACGTATGGTCTCCGAGAAGTGGGGATTGTATCATCCCCAGACTTCGGTCCCTGAATTGATCCGTAGACGTATGGTCTCCGAGAAAGTGATTTTTGATGTGGTTACTTGTATCGGTAGGATACTTGTATTGATGATGTGGTTACTTGTATCGGTAGGATACTTGTATTGATGATGTGGTTACTTGTATCGGTAGGATACTAGTATTGATGACGTGGTTACTTGTATCAGTATGGATACTTGTATTGATGATGTGGTTACTTGTATCGGTAGGATACATGTATTGATGACATGATTACTTGTGTCAGTATGGATACTTGTATTGATGATATGTATACTTGTATTGGCATGAATACTTGTACTAATGATGTGGATACTTGTATTGTTATGGATACCTGTGTTGATGACGATGCTGACGATCGTGTGATGACGATACTGATGATCGTGTGATGACGATGCTGATGATCGTGAGATGACGATGCTGATGATCGTGTGATGACGATGCTGATGATCGTGTGATGACGATGCTGATGATCGTGAGATGACGATGCTGATGATCGTGTGATGACGATGCTGATGATCGTGAGATGACGATGCTGATGATTGTGTGATGACGATGCTGATGATCGTGTGATGACGATGCTAATGATCGTGAGATGACGATACTGATGATCGTGAGGATCCAGATGTTGATGTTGTTGTAGTTGTTCGAGTGCTGCAGAAGATAAAGACTCAGTACTGAAGATGTTGATGTTCCAGTATTGAAGATGTTCCAGTAACTGCTTGAGTTACTGATGATGTTGAGAAAGCTTCCAATGATTTATAGATGTATCATGTATGATGTTGATGACTCCTTGCTCGTGCAGATACTGTTATAATATCCTTCTCGTTAAGGGGGAGTGTTGAAATATTGTAACTTCAAAGAATATTATATTTGTATATTATTTATTCCGGAGATGTTCCATACCTCCGATGTGATTATACTATAAATTCGGAGATGTTTATTCCTCCGAGTTGGCTGTGGTAACTAGGGTTATTAGACCCACCATGTGGGGGTCGGCCCAGTCAGTTATAATGGGGTATTTAACCTAATGGTTAAATACGAGCCTACATGTACTTGTGTAAAATACATATCAGAGTAGTGTATAAATAGAGGAGGTGTGTTCCTCATTTGATACACTCACACACTTGAGGATGGCGCACTTGTGGAGGAGAGGTCTGCTATTGTGGAGAAGGAGATCATGTCTCAGGGTTTCATCTTTGTATATTGCTGGTCATCTATTTTGAGGAAGCTTTGCTGGGTTTTCTACCCCATGAGGGTTTCCTAGGATAAATCTCTGTCTCTTGTGTTTATGCTGTGCTTGTTGTTTCTTCAGTGATCCTGTATATGCTAATATTGTGAAATGGAATGTAATGCTGCTATTTTCTGTCTTAGCATATTAAATTTTAACAAAACCGACCAGAGAGGTCAAGGCATTAAATCCAACTCACCTAAGCTCAGGAACCAACACTAGCGAGCTCTCCTGACCCAGAAGGATCAAGGATTCAGTAAGTTTTGTTGCCAACTAAGAGCTGACACAAATTAACAGGGATGCTATCCAACGCAAAGGAAAAAGTGGGGAGGTCCTCCATATCACAAGCTGAGGTGCAAGTTAAGGTAAAACCAAAAGTGGGAGAGAACAGATGGATGGGGAAAGTGAAAGGTGATGCCAAAGCTAGCAAGCCATAAATCGTGGGAATGATCACATCCATACTACTAAGAGGGTAAAGCCAATGAGTATAAACATGAACTTCTTATTCCGATTAATTAGACCATTTAGATAATCATTAAAACAACCATAAAATATATATATATCGCCATATCATGACCACTAGATACCAAGTCAAGTTACTAAGATGAGCAAAAGAGCAAAACAATCATAACCAATGCACATCCATATACCTGCTGGGCCATATACTTGTATTTTCCATCTGGATCATCAATAGTCACTGGAAATACTTCTTCTATAAAAACTCTGGGCACTACACTGCTCTGTATGGAAAAAAAGTGTCACCTCGGTCATCAAATTAGAGGTCATGAGGCTCAGTCTTGGCATAAGGTTCATCATATCTGATCTGGGGCTACTCTGATATGTGAGTGATCATAAAAAATACTGCTCATCATATGCTGATCTCATAAAAAATGTGTAAAGGCATGGCTAAAAAATATACAAGAAACTGCTCTGCAAGCATGGTAGCCCTGTTCGGATATCCATCATCTATTTCGGGATACATCATCTATTTCAGGATCTTGCATGATCTATTTCAGGATATGATCTATTTCAGGATCATCTATTTCAGGATATGATCTATTTCAGGATCTTGCATGCACAGGCATGCATCCCAGTCACCAGTTTGATGCCTCCAGCACCTTATCCACCTTCTTCTAGCACCCGGGAGCCACTTACCACAGAGTTTTAGCCCTCCTAAGCTGAAAGGTTCCCTCTTCTCACCTACTGCCAGAGAAGGGCGCACTTGTTCACCTACCACTGCAGATTCACTCTAGTTACATTCAGTTAGCTCTGATTCTCCCTGATTTGAGGCTAGTTTCACTCCCGATTGACTGTATCACTTCCGTTTGACCTCCAGTTCGATTAGGTGACTTGTTCTGACTTCAGTTAGCCTCCCATGCGCCCCCACTGAGCCTCCAGATCCTATATCAGTGCTACACACTTCAGTTACATTTATTATGCTCAGTTAGACTCAGATTGACACCTGGATGACTGGTTGTTGTGATTGATGAGTACCACCGATGATTTATGAGGACTCCTAGACAGAGTCAAGCTACTCCATTCAGTGATTCGAATGGCCTACTTAGTCAATTCGAATTGCTCATTGACAGAATTGGATTGTATTGTAATCTATTGTAATTCATTCACCCTTTCTGGGATAGAGAGCACTGCTGCATGTTTTGTACAGTTTTGCACCATATTTTCTATGTTCATCTGTTGTGATTGATTTACTTGTTCATTAGATCTGCTGTGACTAATTTTACATGGTATCAGAGCCATGGCAGGGACAAGATTTCTTTTCTACAGGTGTTCTACATGAAGAGAGAGCAATCTTTGCTCACCAATATATTTCAGCAACGGCATGCAAAATCTCATGTGCATTCGCTCATGTGCATGCAAGGATGAAAACATAGTGTTTGTTTGTGTGTGATTTGCAGGTTTCTTACTTCCTCCATGTGCATTCGCTAATGCAAAGATGGAGACTTCTTCTTCACAAAATATTCTTACTCCATTCAACTATGATGAATGGAAACCAAAGATGATTGCATTCTTGAAGAGACAATGTCTTTTTGATATGTGCATTGGTAATACAAGAGTTTTTGATTCCGATGAAGAGGAGAATGATTGGCTCAATGATTGTGATAGAGCTTTTGGAGCAATGTGTCTTGCTATGTCTCCTTGTATGCGCTACCTCAGTAAGACTGCTGAAAATCCAAGTGATCTATGGGTCCAACTTGACAGAGAATTTGGAAAGCAGGAAGAAGAGGATCATGCTAGTCTTTTGGGGAACAAGCTCAGTGAGATCTCCTTATGTGTTCTTTCCGATCATGTGTTGGCCTCAACAATTGTTCAAGATGAAGAAGAAACTGTAGATTCAACACTCATTCTCTCAAAGTCTTCTATTTCGAATTCTGAGCAAGATAAACAAGCTCATACTCTAGATTCCGAAGAGGTTCTTGAATCCTCTCTTTCACATGAGTTTGTCGGCATGCGGAATAATGATCTACTTGATGTTTTGGAGGTAAAATCTGATTTTGGAGGTGAAGCATTCGCCCTCCTTGATTGCATGCCTTCTATAAACTTATGTTCTATCATTTGCAAAGTTTCTCAGAGTTTTAATGAAGATGAAGAGCACTACCATTCGCTTGAGTTCAATTCTCATGCACTTTTTGCTGATTTTGGTTTTGATCTCACCCTTGTTGGTTCAAAGGAGATCTCAAGAAACCATTCATCTATTTTTGGATCTGATTTAACTTCTATTGATAAGAAGTTCAAGTTTCAAGATCTATTTGATCCGATTAGAGCTATTCCTACCTCACTTGGTTCGAATCACAGGTTCCAGGATCATCCTCATATTTTCAGATTTGTTCTCACCTTTTTCGGTATGAAGAGCAAGTTCTTAAAGTCTCCACATTCGCTTGCATCCACTGATGGAGAATTCAAGCACATGTTTTTGGAGCATGATCCATTTACTCCCAAGAGTAAGATACCTCCAGACATATCTACTTGATTTTGGAGCAATTAAATCTTTTGGTGTACTACAGTCTATTTTGAGGGGGGGTATTTTTCCCATGAGGTTTTCCCCATTTCCTCGGTTTATTGACTGTTATTAGCTTTTGGATTATTGTATTGGGGTGACCTTTGGTCTTAGTTACCAGGGCCCCACATTATTTTTAGTTGGCACATCATAGTCTAGCTTGAGGGGGGGTGTTCGGATATCCATCATCTATTTCGGGATACATCATCTATTTCAGGATCTTGCATGATCTATTTCAGGATATGATCTATTTCAGGATCATCTATTTCAGGATATGATCTATTTCAGGATCTTGCATGCACAGGCATGCATCCCAGTCACCAGTTTGATGCCTCCAGCACCTTATCCACCTTCTTCTAGCACCCGGGAGCCACTTACCACAGAGTTTTAGCCCTCCTAAGCTGAAAGGCGCCCTCTTCTCACCTACTGCCAGAGAAGGGCGCACTTGTTCACCTACCACTGCAGATTCACTCCAGTTACATTCAGTTAGCTCCGATTCTCCTTGATTTGAGGCTAGTTTCACTCCCGACTGACTGTATCACTTCCGTTTGACCTCCAGTTCGATTAGGTGACTTGTTCTGACTTCAGTTAGCCTCCCATGCGCCCCCACTGAGCCTCCAGATCCTATATCAGTGCTACACACTTCAGTTACATTTATTATGCTCAGTTAGACTCAGATTGACACCTGGATGACTGGTTGTAGTGATTGATGAGTACCACCGATGATTTATGAGGACTCCTAGACAGAGTCAAGCTACTCCATTCAGTGATTCGAATGGCCTACTTAGTCAATTCGAATTGCTCATTGACAGAATTGGATTGTATTGTAATCTATTGTAATTCATTCACCCTTTCTGGGATAGAGAGCACTGCTGCATGTTTTGCACAGTTTTGCACCATATTTTCTATGTTCATCTGTTGTGATTGATTTACTTGTTCATTAGATCTGCTGTGACTAATTTTACAAGCCCGACTACTATGGATGTGATAACATCTGACTCCAGCTGGTACAAGTGCTCTAAGGGAGAGAGTGCTTGAGAACCTCAGAAATATCTGGTACCCAACACTCACTGCATCAATCATCAATCCTGCACTCGATTTATCTGCTTCATCATGGAAATGTTCATGTTCCTGTGCACATGAAAGCAAACACTAACCAAGCAACATGTATGGTATAAAAGCAAAATACTGTAACTGAAATAAAACTCCAATCTAAGACAGAAAAACAAATTCTATTACATTATTAAATGCTCTGAAAGGAGATGCATAATGTAAGCAACAAATCTAAGACTCAAGCAAATGCACATATGCAAGCAAACAATTTTTTTTTTCGAATGATACTCAACACTCAGAAAAAGAAAAAACACTCAAATCCTACTGCTCCAAATGAGCTTATTCAAAGACCTACCTACCCTAAACTAAACATGCCAACAAGTGCTAAGTAAAATCATAAATCCAGTGCAACCGTTCATCAAATAGATTAATAATTCTTCCATGATGTTCTTTAACAAAACAAGTCAAGATTGGATTAAAAATTATTGAATTCAATGTCAAGATCTTCTTGACATGCTCAAAAATCAAAAAGGGATTTGAATGGTGCAAAATGAAATCATTCCAAAGAGAAGACTGACTTATGCAAACATCCTCCATCAAAATACCGATAGGATCATAGAAATTGTGCAAGTGATTATTCAAAATGGATGGAGGGGAAATATGTGATGAATGATTCATCCTCCCTTGACTCAAACTAATTTCCTCATTCACTTGTCTCCCATATTCAATTTTGTTTGAATTACGACCATCGACAAAGCAAATTGGGAACAATTAAAAAATTAATAACCTGACAAAGAAAATTAACCCTAATTGTTGCTTTATAACCGAGAAAATATGAAATTGATCTTTATAAAGTTTCTCAATTAAGCAATGAATGGGATAAACCAAAGATGACTGGCCAACTGAATAAAATGTTCCACAGTCGACCACTTGGAAACCCTTAGACTTCTGACTCAAAAACCCAATTTTTTTATTTAAACATAAACCCAAGCAAAAGGATTCGAAAAGCTGGGAAGGAAGGGTGGATTGAAAACATATGTTGCCTTCCACATGGTCGATGATAATTGACCTTGAAATTTTAAATGAGGGAGAGGCATTCAAGTTAATAACACTCTTGATTCCAGGAAGAATTTCAAAGGTTATTATATGAGGACAAAACTTACTGCAATTATCCAACCCCAAATATTGAACCAATTTATCCTGATTAAGGATGGAATCATATGAGCATGGTAAAGGAATGCTTAAGGATTCACCATAAGAAGTTGAACAATGATTTGACATTTAATTTGATTTAATAACTTATCCTCAACTTGAGATTGTTCTTCCATTGATCTATCATTAAATTCATGTGAGGATAAATGATCATTTTCACTGAATTGCTCAGGGATAAAATTAACAAGTTTATTAAGAACATCCTGATTATTTGCACAATGATCACGTGAAATCATCTCAAAAGGGCCTTGTTTCATGTCCCCATTTTCTTCTTCTTCAATAAGATGATATGAAATTGAACGATCGCTAATGACATCATGATTAAGGAGTTTCTATTCAAGAGGATCCTCAATAGACTCACTAATTAAAAGCTCAACCTCGGAAATTTCTTCAGGATTAAGACTAGGGCTGCTTAAGAATTGATTTGAAGCTTCGTCATTCATGCAATGATTAGGGATTTGTTCTTTGGAAATATTTTCGAAAGACTCACAAGTGGAAGAATCATCCTCATATTTATTTATATGGTGATCAATGAGATTCTTTTCACGAATCACATCTAACTCTAAATCTGTGCCTTTATCAGGTGATGATGGCAATATGGTTTTATCAATTTCCTCTTCCAAACTAATATTCAAATCAAATTCTTGTGGATCCGGGATGTGCACATCATCATGGATACTCTTCAAGTATTCTATAAGCTCTTCGTGAATTGCAGGATTGTTCAAAAGATCAATCAAAGGCACAGTCGTTGTTGGCTCATGAGAGAGAAATCAACTTGATAAGGACATTCATCAATCATTTCATCATCATTATCTTGATTGTCCTCATCAAACCGATCCTCAATAGTACAATCATTGCTTGACGGCTCTGTTATGAATTCTTCAATGTTACTACCCCAGTTATTCTTTAATAACCCAGTGAACATGTCATACCCATTGATAGATCTAGGTGCTAAATGATCAAACCACAAGACGACATTTCCGCATAAGGATTCACCCAGGGCCCGCATATAAACATCTTCATCGTCTGCACCCCTAACTTCCAAATAATCCCAAAATATTTGTAAGTGCCTTTCGATTGATTCAAAATAATTTACATTGAAAGGAGGCAACCTTTTGAGGTAATTATTTGGCATTGGATGAGGTGCCCCATAAATTTCAGTGAAGTCAAAAGGAGATGGCTTAGCTGGAGTTCTAACGATTCTGTCCTTTTTGCTAGGGATTTGAATTGGATGTCTAACTCAAGTACAAGAGTTATTCAACCAAATGCTTTGATTGCAAGGCCTTGGCTGAGATTGATTCACTTGGAGTAATTGGGACAATAATTTTACTCGAAGAATGGGGAAAATGATGGGAATCATAAGAATTATGATATTCAGGCTCATAATTATATTCATAATTACCCCCACACTGATATGTTGATTGGATTTCACCTCTTTCCTCCAAGTTCCCTTTATATTGAGATAGATTCTCATATATTTTGTTCATAGATCTTGACATTTGGAGGAAAACGTTTGAATTCATTATGATTTATAAATTTCAAAATTGCAAGATGGGTATGGGGTCATTCCTCAGCGGAGTCACGTTTTGGAGTTGCCAGGTCAACTATTGATCTTGTCTACCGAAAGATATCTCCTTAAGATAGCGGGGATAAATGATTGAAATACAATGGCTACATATAGTTTAATGAAGTAAATTGTAACCATCCAAAAATCAAAACTTGATGTGATAAGATATGAAATGATCGCATAGACACTTGCAGACACCTGAGGTAAGCCTATACCTCCCCAGAAACAACGCCAAAATTGTTATCACTCCACTTGTAGTTGCCCCAAAAGGTGATCCTATCTAGGATGGTAGAGGTGTTGGGAAACTAAAGAGGTGATATAAGAGGGATTCGATTGCCAAGGATAAATGGTTGTCATGTTAATCGAGACACTCTTCACTTTAGATCAAGAAAATGCAAGACCAAGGGGGAGACCCTAGCTAGTTAATGGAGGCTAGCGAACCAACTCTAGACACTCTAGGGAGATGTGAAGTTGAAAAGAGAGAGAGATCAAGAGTAAGCAGATATAGATCTAGGAAATATGCGTGGCAAATGGAGTTAGGGATTGACTGGGGAGATTTATGAAAGATGTAAAAGCTCAACCAAGCTATGAATATGCCACTAATGGAGTTAAACAAGTATATCTAGATAGATCTAATGCCAATCTAAAAGACCCAAGTGGGGTCCACCCTTGATTTAGTCAAAATTGAGTGAAGTGGGGCCCACTTGGTGAAATTAGGATAGGAAAGGAACTAGAAGGTTTTCCAAAGGATGGATTTGGAGTTTGGAAGACAAAATGGCAATACCCAAATGACAGATCTGTGAAATTGAGTAAGAACCCACAAGTGCGTCCTCCCCTAGAGATGGCCAGTGCTTGGATCAAAGGGTAAATGGAGTCGTATTTCCACCAAAATTGATCTCTAAGGTTCATTAATTATTTAAGAAGTGGGTTGTTGGGCTTGGCCCAAGTGGGGAATTTTGAGCAAGAAAGATTTTTGGAACTACGGAGCTGAGCGCAGTTCACTTGAAGTATTTTTTTTGTATAAGTTTTGGGATGCTATGAAGTTGCGCGCAGCGTAGTGTCGAAAGAGCTGCGAAGATCAGTGCTGCGAGGAGACAGCGCTGCGATGTTTCCAGTCTACGTGGATCCGACAAAGAAGAGTGTTGGACGGAAGACGACACAGATTCTGGTTATACCAGCAGTGGTCTATTTTTTATAAAGATGCTCCAGGAGTACCAAGCGGCCGGTAGGAGCAAAGAGGAAAGAAAGCGATTAGTTGCACATGCGAAAGAACCACTACCTGAACCAGTCGCATGAGACCGTTAGAAGAAGAACGGCTCGGTGAAAGCGACCTGTTGGCATGCATGTGACAGGAAGGCCGATAGTGACGTGAAGCATGCATTGAAGGCATCCACGACGGAATATTCACTACCAGAAGCCAGCATGTCTAGTTAAGGGGAAACCGTGACAGTTTTGTAAACCTAAGGGTTTTGGCCTTCGAATTGTAAAGACATGATCTATGGGCATGATCTATAAGTAAGGCATTTTTGTATGGGAAAGGGTTACTCTTCATTTTGTGTTGTTTGCGTATTGAGTTGATAAATCCCTGTTAAGGAACATTTTGTAAAGGCTCTGCAAGATGTGTGCGCAGAGGCCTATTGAGAGAGAAGAGGCTCTGCAAGCTAAGTCACAGACAAAGAACTGTTGTACCCTTCCCAAAAGACTAATATAACAACAGTTCTTGTGGATGTAGCCTCCATCCTGGGGGTGAACCATGTTAAATACTCTGTAGTGCGGTTGTTTGTGTGTGTTGATGTATATGTAACTTCAGAATGTATTTCACATATATGTATATTGTATTCCTGTATACGGAAGTGTCGTCATTTATATTGAAGTGTTGTAACTTATTCTTGATGGGTTATTAGACCACCTTATTGGGGTTGGCCTTGTATAAGTCATGTGGGTTAAAGGGTTATTAGACCACCCTATTGGGGGTCGGCCATGTGGGTCAAAGGGTTATTAGACCACCCTATTGGGGGTCGGCCCAGTTAGCATTATGTTATGTGGTTAAGTTAAGGCCGACCTAGTAAAGGTTATTAGACAAGTCAAGTCAAGTATAAATAGAGTGCGGGAGGCACTCTATTTGATCATTCTATTCTCTCTCACACTCTCGGGAGAGTGGCGCACTTGTGGAGGAGGAGATGTCTATCTCTTATGCTTGGGTTGTATCATTGCTCTATATATCTCTGAGGAAGTTATTGGGGTTTTTCACCTTTATGGTTTTCCCCAAGTAAACTCTGTGTCTCTTGTGTCCTTGCATTATTGTGTCCATGATTGATATGCTGTAGATATTCTGTACATGTTGTTCTCTCAGTTAAGATCCTAGATCAGATTTAAGTAAATTCTGAAAATTTAACATGGTATCAAAGCTAGCCTGAAAGAAGGCATGGTATGGCATGTATGACACTTGTTGCAATTGCGAAGCTAGGGATTGATATAGCAAAAACCAGTCATCGTAGAAATTTTGCTATAAATATATTTTGACAAGGTTTAAGGGTCTGAAAATCGTACAGGGCGAAGCTAAGATCCCCATGTACCTTGTGTCCAAAGGAAAACTTCTAATTCGTTGTACTTTGTGATTTATGATCTGTACAATATAGGGTTTCTTCCTCTTCCAGATCTCATTCATAAACAAGTGACCTTGGAAAAAAGGTCAGAACTTGGGCTAGGAAGCTCCAAATGAAATTTCGTAAAAAGTGACAGGTAGTGCACGGACTGTAGTTTCTCAGGTAACGTTTTTAGAGGCCGAAATGGAACCAGTGATACGTGGTACGTCGTACAAATTCGATCTCCTGTTTTATCCCATAAACATGTCACGTTGCGACACTTGGCATAACTCTCTCTCAAAGAATCCATTTGAGGTCAGATCTGTGGGGTTGGAAATATGACAGGTTGGGATATCACAGGAAAATTTCTCAGTCCCTATGGATCAAAAATTTCGGATTTACACCAGAAACAATCAGGTACATATTTCTATCAAAACAGAATTATTTTTTAGCACCTTCATTCATGGCTTCCAGAATTTAGGGTTTCGGAGAAAGTTGGAATTTTTGTAATAGGATACTACGGCTGAATGATACTCATCAAAATTGAAATTTAGAGACCAAGATCAGAATTTTTGGTTGGGCAGAAGGCCGGGCTTGATCAGACCCTAGTTCAGGACTTTGATCGGAAAAGTGGAAAATTAGGGCTTCTGCAAAAATGAGAATTTTTGAAATCCGTGACCACGGCTGGAAGCTCCTCAGAAAAATAGAAGCTTAGAGATTTGGATCAAACCTTTTGATTGGGCAGAAGGGTGGGCTTTATCAAACCCTAGTTCAGGGTCATGTCTAGTGAATCCGGAAGTTTCAAAGGCAAATTTGAGGGGTGAAAATTTGCAGTTTTCAAATTCTGAGTATACCAGCTTGATCAGCTCATCAAGGCGCATATTTCTATCCTTTCGGAAGTTTGAAATTCAAAGTTTGAATTTTTAGGGTTTCTTTGACAAACCCTAATCTAGCTCCTGCAAATCAAGTGGATTGGGTTAATCCTAGAAGAGAATGGATTGGTCACCTGCATAAGTGAAGAAGTTCCTGTTTCAGAGGGAGATGAGGCTAAGGCCTTACATAAGAAGATTACAAGCAATCTCGACAGGTATGTTTCAAGATTTGTTCATGATTACGTTTATGGTATATTTGTCTTATTACGGTTAGTACAATATTGATTAAATTTAGACTTGTCGTATCACCTTAATAAAATTATGAATGCATGATAGAAGATATTCATTGATTAGGGTGTTGACACTTATGATTGTACTAATGTATTATGGTGTTGTATGAGGTTTATGTTGTCCGCTAACATGAAAGATACACCAAGAAAGACAAATCATGTTCTAGTTCAAGAACTTATGATCATGGTGACATGAAGACAAAGATTCATCCATTGTCATGGATCACTTAGAAGATCTATTTACGAGGTATGTATAACTTGGTTCTATAATGGTTAACCTATGAGATATGTAGGTTACTAGCACAAGTCATTGAAGAGAAGAAGAAGACATCATGTGGGTATGTTAGACATAACTAGCTAACATAATAATCCAGGTATGTTTTTTCTATATCAAGTTAAAATCCTACCTTGTGATAGGATCTCTTATATAAGTATACATGGCATGATTGATAATGAAAGTATAGGTTTGAGTAATCACGGGTTTAGGCATATTATGTTTCTTACTTTAATTTATGATATGACTAACCATAAGAGTTATTGAATACTAATGCTTATTATTTCTGTTTGAAATAATCATGACTATACATGCTTAAGATTATTGTGTTTTGATAGTATTGAGAATATACTAATAAATGTATGATTATGTATGATATCTCGAGGATATCACAATAATGATACTTGTAAGCATGCATAGTGATCGAGGATGGATATAAGTTCAAGGACAGGTAATCCAGGAAGCAAAGATCAAGAGGGAGCACACTCCAGTAGTTTCTACAAGGATGCAGATATTCAGAGGGAGTCGACCACTTCTCACAATCCACATAAGAATGGAGTTGCAAAGATCAAGATGGAGTCCACCCAACAACCAAACAAAGATAAGTATTTGAATTGTCATTTCTTCCATATTTGTTTGTTTAAATAATGTTGTTCAATGATGTATATGCTTATGTTCCTAGACTTAGGTTGTGTATTATGCATATTAGAATAATTGCATTAATGAACAGTATACTACTAATATGCATGTGATGGGTAAGTGTCCTATGGCACTGTACAACATTCCATTGCTACTTATCTAGAATGAAACCTCTTTGCTGACATGTTGGGAGTTGTGCACACTCTTAACAATGTTCTGGTAGAGATTGGAAGGCATCTATAAAGTTACGGGATATGAATAAATGTTGTATTGAAGCATTGGCTAAGATAATTGCAAGACTGTATGACATATTTCTTTGTGTAAGAATTTGTTCTGAAAACTATGAGATGTTTCTAATCATGCAATTTAACTTGTTTTGTAGGAAAGATCGTATACGAGCACCTACAAAAGAAGGACTACAACATTTGTTTCAGCAACAAAGTTATCTATTGAAGATATTGAATATATTGAAGTTCCTAGGATTTGGGAAGAATGCCATGATCGAGGAGTATCAGTCGATCATGAAGAATGATGTTTGGGATGCAGTCCTAAGACCTGAAGGGAAGTCTGCTGTGACTTCCAAATGGATCTATAAGATCAAGCATGCTGCAGATGGTAGCATGGAGAAATATAAAGCAAGATTTGTAGCTCGTGACTTCTCCCAGAAAGAAGGGATTGATTATGGGCTCAAGTATGATGCGAATCAAAAGTTTAACCTGTAGGGTTATGTTGATTCAGATTGGGTAGGCAGTGCTGCAGATAGGAAGAGCACATATGGGTGCTAATTCAGTATGGGATCAGGTGTGATCTCCTGGTTTAGTAGGAAGCAATCATGCGTAGCACTAAGTACAGCCGAAGCAGAGTATGTTGTAGCTTGTTTAGCTAGTTGCGAGGCAGTATGGCTCTGGAAGCTACTGTCTGAGTTATTTGATCTCCTGCTGGAGGCTACTGGTATTTTTTGTGACAACCAGAGTTGTGTGAAGATGTCTGAGAACCCAATGTTCCACGATAGGTCGAAGCACATAGATATCAAATATCACTATATCAGGGATATGGTGCAGAGAGGAGTAATGAAGCTCCTGTATGTTGCGACGGATGAGCAGGTTGCAGATGTGCTGATGAAGCCACTAGCCAGAGTGAAGTTCGAATACTTTAGAGAGAGGCTTGGTGTTCTTCAGATTGACGACACTTCGAGGAAGAAGTGATGGAGACATTTGCTGAAGCCATTCCAAGCATGGTGGAAGGAGGATCCTTCACATGGCTACGGATGTAAGCGTAGGATGATGAGCATCAGGACGATGCTCCAGTTACTGCTCTGTATATGCATCATGTTGGATGCTGGATATGATCAGTTCGATCATTTATATGTATGTATGCATGCATCATGTTGGATGCTGGATATGATTAGTTGGATCATTTATATGTATGTATGTATGCATCATGTTGGATGCTTGTTATGATCAGTTGGATCATGTATATGTATATGCATCATGTTGGATGCTTGGACCATGTATCTGTATATGTATCGGGTGGATACATTGTATGATCAGGATGATCATGTAGGTTGATATATATCAGGTGGATACATTGTATGATCAGGTGGATCACGTATCTGTGTATGTATCAGGTGGATACATTGTATGATCAGGTGGATCATGTATGATGATATGTATCAGGTAGATACTTGGTATGCATCAAGTGGATGCATTATATGATCAGGATGATCATGGATGACGAGCTTCAGGATGTTGCTCGAGATGACATGCATCAGGACGATGCAGTGATGATGATCAAGATGATCATAAGTGATGACATGTATCAGGTGGATACATTACATAATCAGTTGGATTATGTTTGATGAGTTCTGAAGACACAGATGCACATGAGATTTTCGGACATGGTTGTAGATGTGTTCTCCCATGGTCGCGATGTAATTGCTGGGATTTTCCGACATGGTGGCAGATTTGTTCTCCCATGGTCATGATGTAATTGCCAGGGCCATTCGAGCATGGTTGTAGATGTGTTCTCCCATGGCTGCGATATAAGTGCTAGGGCCATTCGAGCATGGTTGTAGATGTGTTCTCCCATGGCTGCAATATAAGTGTTGGGGCCATTCAAGCATGGTTGTAGATGTTTTCTCCCATGGCTGCGATATAAGTGCTGGGGCCATTCGAGCATGGTTGTAGATGTGTTCTCCCATGGCTGTAATATAAGTGATGTGCCATTCTTGCATGGTTGTAGATGTGTTCTGCCATGGCGTAGATGTAAGTGCTGTGTGATGTGCATCTGGGTTGTGCTTCGTGAACGATGATCATGAGTATCAGGATGATAATTTGTGGCCGTGGACAGGTTATGTAGATAAGCATATAATCCAGCCCTGGGAGGTTTGCAGATAGTCTTTCGAGGTTTTGCCTATGGCATGTAAAGTGGCCCTGGGATATATGGAAAACGCTTTTTCGAGGTTTTGCTTTGGGAGGACATATAATCTAGCCCTGGGAGATCCGAGAGGTAGAGCTGTGTGCTCGTAATAGCCTGGGATGCTCTTTTGAGGTTTTGTCCTATGGCATGTAATGTGCTCTTGGGAGATCCGACAGGTAGAGCCGAGTGCTCGTAACAGCCTGGGATGCTACAGCCAGGTTTTTCCATGACCAGATGTAATATTCTCCTGGGATATCTGACAGGTAGAGCGATGTGCTCGTAACAGCCTGGGATGCTACAGCCAGGTTTTGTGGTGAGATCACATGTAATGTGCTCCTGGGAGATCTGACAGGTAGAGTTGTGTGCTCGTAACATCGTGGGATGCTACATCCAGGTTTTGTGATGGGGTCACATGTAATGTGCTCCTGGGAGATCCGATAGGTAGAGCTGAGTGCTCGTAACAGCTTGCGATGCTTGAGCTAGGTTTTGTGACGCACGTAATAAGTCCTGAGGATTCTATAGTATGGCCAGTGATGATGAAGACCTGCAGGTGGTGGGCCTACATCCAGTATGAAAAAGGACTGGCTCTGTAGAACTTCCTATGGCAAGTAGATTCAGAGATTGATTGAGATAGCAGCAGTGACGATGATGATTCGATGACAATGCATCGATGACAATGATCCAGAGAAGAAGACTTGTGCTAGAAGACCTGTGTCGAGAAATACCTTCCTAGTTAAGAGGGAGTGTTGATGTATATGTAACTTCGAAATGTATTTCACATATATGTATATTGTATTCCTATAGAGATGTTATTATTCCTCTATACAGAAGTGTCGTCATTTATATTGTAAGTGTTGTAACTTATACTTGATGGGTTATTAGACCACCTTGTTGGGGTCGGCCCTGTATAAGTCATGTGGGTCAAAGGGTTATTAGACCACCCTATTGGGGGTCGGCCCAGTTAGCATTATGTTATGTGGTTAAGTTAAGGCCGACCTAGTAAAGGTTATTAGGCAAGTCAAGTCAAGTATAAATAGAGTTCGGGAGGCACTCTATTTGATCATTCTATTCTCTCTCACACTCTCAGGAGAGTGGCGCACTTGTGGAGGAGGACAAGATGCTGCTAGGAGATGTCTATCTCTTATGCTTGGGTTCTATCATTGCTCTATCTATCTCTGAGGAAGTTATTGGGGTTTTTCACCTTTATGGTTTTCCCCAAGTAAACTCTGTGTCTCTTGTGTCCTTGCATTATTGTGTCCATGATTGATATGCTGTAGATATGTTGTACATGTTGTTCTCTCAGTTAAGATCCTAGATCATATTGAAGTAAATTCTGAAAATTTAACAGTGTGTTTGCATTTGATTATTTGCTTACATTGGATGCTTGGATTCTCATTTATCAGTTGGTGTGTTAATGCTTTTATATGTATTCGCCATAGAAGAAAGATGGGAATAATATGTTAAGTATTGAAGGAATGAATGAATGTTGAATGCTCAGTAGTCCAAGTCTGTGAAGGTATCAGCTCATTGAATAATCACATGTGTATGTAACATTCATATTGTATAACTCTTTGACGCACAACACCGGGTGTGCACAGTATTGTATGTTTGTCTGCTTGTACTTGTTATAAAGAGAAATAATCTAAAGCAGTAGATGATTGATTAAGTGTTTAAGTAAAATCCCTATAATGGTTAAGCTTGGAAGAGGAAGCGTATAAGTCAGTTGTGCTATCCTATCCTTTGTATCCCGCACGAACCGCGCAGCCCTTGGGTGTGCTGGTTGCGCAAGCAGTTAGTTTGTAGAAGTGCAGATCGCGACGCAGTCTATCGTCGTGCAGTCCTCATCCCGCAGCACAAGTCTGATAGTGCGTTGCGCAGTAGTCCTGTCCGAACAACTCATCACATCATTGTGGAAACCTGATTCCACAGTGCCCCCATAGCTACACCTCGGGTGAAACCTCAGCATGTTCATAGGCTGTTGCCGAAAGGGCTGGTGAGAAGGGGTTTTGTTGGTTCCTTGAAACCGTGAAGAACCTGGGTCCACATTAGAAACCTCTAGATCAGTACTTAAGCCAACAAATGGTTCCATTGCCGGGACTAAGAATTCGTGATGAGTTAAAGTCGTGATGTGCGAAGCAGAAGAAGTTGAGCTGGGCATCGACTTTTGGTATCCAGAAAAGAAAGAAATTTGGTCCTGGTGTGACAAGACAGAGAAAGACTTCGCAAGGAAAGAAAATAGACACCCACATCTCTTTGACATTCAGTGGTTGAATAAATACCTGTGGAAAGACGTTCACAAAGTTTTATGGGTGTCTTTTGGAAACAAGCTACACGAGTGGTTTTCAAGGCTCGTAGAACATAGAAACTGTATCCTGTGAAGCGTACCGACCGAGTGGGCACCAGAGCTCATTGAAAGGCTCAAATCACTAGATAGTCCATTCGTACGAGTAGTCGACTTCTGGGTCGACAATACATTGCAAAGTTTTGTAACACAGTTCGCTGTGGACATGCTAAAGTCCTACAATGCAGCCGAAAGAGAATTTTTCAAGGGATTCCGAGGTAAGTATCTGAACAACCTCAGTTTGTACATTAAAATGATTTTAGCTGAGAAATGTGTGTTTAGAATGCTGTAAAAGTTTTGCATCTGTCATGGTCAATAGCATTTATAGTGAGTATGACGAAGAGACACATAATCTAAGAAGTGGGAAAAGGTATAAATATACAACTAAGAAGACTCTTAGTGGACCTAGACTCCACGTAGACATTGATTCAGAAGACGAAGCTGATAACTAAGACGCACCTCTATCTTCCACCTATCAGCCTATTACTCTACAGAATCCACCAGGTGGGAACACCGCGCCTTCCATTGCACAAACTTAGCCAGTCCAGAACCCCCTATTGCGAATATCCCTAGCACTCAGACCATTCCATTTATCTTTTCTATTCAGCAACCCGTGCAGAACCCTCCACCACCTAGAAGAAGCATGACCGAGGATATTAAGCTGCCGATATTCAAAGGTACGGGTCTAGAAGACCCTGATTAGCACTGGTTTCTATGTGAAGCCATTTGGAGTGTTAAACAAGTACATGACGATGCTGTTAAGCAAGCACAACTTGTCACCACATTTAGAGACCGAGCCTTGCATTGGTTCATGAAATACTCAGAGGGACAGCCGAGAACCCTGATAGAAATCAAGGCTGCACTCTTAGCAGAATTTAAGAAGCCAAAGTCAGAGTCACAGTGTATAACATAGTTGAAAGAGATCAAACAGAAGCCTACTGACACAGTCTAGAAATTTGAAAAGAAGATTAAGACGTTGTTAGACCAAGTTAGCTTCGTGATAGCACTGCAGCAGCACAAGGAGTGGTTTATAGCCGCGTTGTTTCCCCATATCAAACAACCATTGATGCAACAAAAAGTGGCTTCACAGGCAAAAGCCTTGGAGATTGCGATGAAGCTGGAAGCTTCACCCATGGGAGAAACTAGCACTGGCATGTCGCAGATTCAGAACTAGTTAGCTACCCTGACACTACAGCTACAAGATATCAAGCAAGGAAAGCAGGAAAGATGGGAAGTCTGGTGTAGAGGCTGTAAGGGAGAAGGACACACTAAGGATAATTTTCCTTTATTCCAAGAATTCCTTGGCATGGGTGGACCAAACCCATTAAATCCGCACCGAGGGCCATGGTGTGAAATTTGCAGAACTAGAGGACACCGACCAGAAGACTGCCACCTGATATAGAAATACGTAAGAACAACTAAGAACCTATATTGTAATTTTTGTAAGCCAGTTGGACATGATGAGTCCAATTTCCGCGCATATGAGCTCATGCTAGAGAGAAATAAAGATATTGAGAATATGTATGGAGGGATGTACAGAGTCCAATGAGAGACTCCGCAAAAACAAGAAAATGCATCGCAAGATCAGGGAACATACAGAGGCCGCGGGGGATATCGCGGGAGAGAAAGGAATAATGGCCCGACACAAGGAAGAGGCCGATGTCAAGTAATCTGTTACAACTGTGGCCAAGTAGGCCATGTATCTAGAGATTGTACCAACCCATGCACTACATGCAGTTATTGTCAATCATTTGATCATGTTATTGAAGACTGCCTAGTGTTAGAGGTAGAAATGCAGAAAAGAAAATGGCCAGAGGCGCCAAACCCAAATATCCAGTTGATTGCAGCAGAGAGGCGACCTACGGATCCAAGTATCAATGCAGTGACACGAAGTTGTGCTACGATAGGGAGAGATAGAGGAGCAGAAGCTTTGAATTCTGGATATTTTAACACTAAGCAGACTCCTCTTGAAACAATATGGATAAGGAAAGCTGCTGGGAAAGCACATGCTTTCGATTTGAAGAAAAACAGAGAATTCTTTGAAGAAGTGCGACATATATTCAAAGAATCAGCACCTAGATCTCCGAGAATCCCGCTGCGCAACGAAATACCGCATATGGAAGATATGCTGGCTGCTTATGACACAACGAGCACCGTAGCAGAGACATGCAACTCTGTTGCGTAGTTCCTCAGGAGCTGCATGAAATTGCTGAAGAGCCCGAATGCTATAGCAGAATTGTAGAAGTTGATAGACCAGTATGAACTGCGCAACGAAAATGAAACTACTGATAGCGCAGTTCATCACATTGGGAAACACAAGAGAACGAGCAGAGAAATGAGAATCAGTGCATAGATAGGAGATTATGAAATGGATGAGATCATTCTTGATCTGGGATCAGAAGTAAATGTCTTAACCAAGCAGACATGGCAATAGATGGGGAGACCAAAGCTGTTATGGTCACCTATCCAGTTGAGAATGTCCAATTAGGAGAAAGTAATACCCTTTGGACAGTTAGCCAATGTGGTTGTTGACATTGATGGAGTACAGAGCCACACAGATTTCGAGGTTATCGAGATTGTTGATGATAGTCATCCTTTTCCTGCACTGTTGGGAATTGACTGGGCTATCGATAACCTCGCCATCATAAAATTGAAGACAAGGAAGATGATATTTGAAGGAAAACATCTCAGGGTCATCGCACCACTGAACCCTGTGGATGGAGACAGATACAACGATCTAATTGAAGAGGAATCCAGAGCTCAAGATTTGGACCGACAGTATAAGGTGACTGCCAACCAGGATGACTATATTAATCCAATTGCGGATGGAACACTCAGTTGGAGATGCGACAACTCTTGCATCTCAGACTTTGATGCAGGATTGGAGAATTGGCAAAGTCACATGCACGAAGTATCTGCAAGGAGATGTGTGCAGGTTACAAAGTCACTGCGCTGGATTGGAAAGGAGGTAAGACCAATCCCAACTTATGATGGTTTAGCTAATGTTTACTCCTTTATCAAAGATTGTACTGTAGCAATTGTAGATGAGCAACGTTTACCAACACTAGATATGGCACTGCGCGAGACACCTGCTAGATCGTGGGCTGCGCATAAGCAGACATTGACCACATGGGATCAATGCAAAATCAAGATGCAAATCAGGTTTGCTGACAAGGTTACCCTACCCTACCCTACAATGGCCAGACGGATCCAAGATGACATATTGAGGTTTGTTCACAAGCATGGGAGGAAAGACCAAAGACAGAATGGGTGCACTTGTTTGTGCACACGCTGGAAGAAGAAATTCCAAAGAAATGGTACTTAGATATGGAGTTGCACAGGGAAACTACGGATTTTCCTACTCTTACTGTGAACTTCCAGAAGAGTTTCACTTTTGAGGATGAGAGTCCTACCATAAATGATGCGCTACATAAATGATGCGCTGCAGATTATTAAGGAAAGAATATTCAGACAAGAATGTCCACATAAGAACATGACATTACAGGAATTCTTTGGAGCTGACAACATACCTGAATGCCTACAGACAGAATGGAAGGAATAGGTAGAACCTGCCATGGAATGTTACAACTTAGCTGAAGAGGATGAAGAAAAAGAAGACAGTGATGAGGAGGACCCACGCAACATTAAGATACCTGAGTCAGAAGGTGCACGCGAGGTAGAGGGACCTCCGCTGGAAATCCCAGATATGAGTGGACCTATGAAAACGAGAAAAGTGAACATTGGCACCAGTGAAGAGCCAAAGTTCGCGGCTATTGGAGACTACTAGGATGATCAGACCGTGGGGAAGATCGCAGATCTGTTACATGAGTATCAGGAGTTGTTCCCAACAAAGTTTACGGAGATGAAGAGCATTTTGGGAGACTTAGGGGTTATGGAGATACCTCTTCTCTTCCAGCAGTAGACTTCACCATTATCGTAGGTTAGTTATACAAATTGGGACTAGATTAAGTACTGCGTAGGTGTGTGTTATAGCACGAGAAACTATTTATAGTAGCAGATGCACACTTAGGAGCAGCAGGAGGTCACTACACAGGAAGAGACACCACGCAGAAGATATTACGGGCAAGGCTATGGTGGCCTACGATTCATAGAGATGCAAAGGAGCATTGCCAGAGCTGCGATGTGTGTCAGAGGATAGGTAAGCTATCGTGAAGAGACGAGATGCCATTAAATCCACAGTTGACATTACAAGCATTTGAGAAATAGGCAATTGATTTTGTGGGACCTATAAACCCACCAGGAAAGAGAACTAGTGCAAGGTACATTATTACTACAACTGATTACCTCACCAGATGGGTAGAAGCGAAGCTTGTAAAGGACAGTAGCGTAGGTACTGCCGCGTAATTCATATTTGAAGACATCCTTATGAGGTTTGGATGTCCAAATAGTTTGATGAGCAATTAGGGAACTCACTTTTTGAACAGAACCATTGAGGCATTGACAGAAGAATTCTGTATTCATCATCAACGAAGTACACCATATCATCAGTAGGCGAATGGAACTGTTGAAGCATTCAATAAAACACTGGAGAATGCGTTGACCAAGGTATGTAATGTGAATAGGGATGACTGGGACCTGTGCATTCCCGTTGTTTTATGGGCATACAGAACCACATGCAAGAAGTTGACTGGCCAGACACCGTTCAGGCTGGCCTATGGACAGGAAGCCATTATGCCTATGGAGTATATTGTTCCCAGCTTGAGAATAGCTGCATTTACAGGCATGGAAGATCAAGAGGCACTGGAAGAAAGGATTCTACACTTTGTTAGGATGGAGGAGGATCGCTTCATCACAAGTTTTCACCAACAAGTGCAGAAGGAAAGAGAAAAAGCATGGCATGATCGCCACATCAAAAACAAGTCTTTCCAGGTAGGTGATCTAGTCCTCCTGTATGATAGCAAGTTTATGAAATTTCCTGGAAAGTTTAAAATGCATTGGCTTGGCCCATATACTGTTGTGCATGTTACTAATGGTGGCGCAATTCAGTTAGCCACATTAATAGGAGATAACTTTCCCGGTTGAATTAATGGAAGCAGACTCAAACCCTATCGGGATAGTCCTGTTTCGCAGAACCTGTGATGATAAAAAAGAAGGAAATTTCTAAGTGCCTAGTACAGTGGAAATTGGGCACTAGAAAGGGGAAAGAGCCTATATGCAATGTATGATGAGGAACATATATATACCGTGCAACACCGTTAAGATGTGTCGCCGTGCTTAAAAAAAAAAAAAAAGAAGAAAGAAGAAGAAAAAGAAAAGAGGAATCGCGTAGTTGTGAAGTCCAAAAGGCAATTACGAAGATCAAGTGAACGAGGAAAGATGTTAAGTTCAGAGGCAAGAAGTCAGGCACTGCTAAGTAACTGCGCAGGAGCTATGATGACCTGCAATTCGACGCAACACTCTAGAAAAATAACCGTTACACTGTCGATAGGAGAAATAGACGTTATACAGTACTTTGCCAGTGACCGCTTGGGCATTTAATGCATAGATAGCCGTTCTGAATGAGTTTATGAAGGAAAGGACCGAAGGATCCACCGGATTTGGCCAATGGATACCACATTTAATGCTTATCTATCCGTTAAGGGGCGCAAAGGGGATTAGCTGCGCCTATAAGTAATGCTGCATTCAGACTCGCGGGAATTACCGGACACTTAGAATTTTTATGCACACATTACTTTGCAAATTGTTTTCAGTAAGTTGTCCGAAACTCTGTGGAAGTTGTCTAGTGGATGTCTGATTGGTCCACCATTGAAGAAGAATTCACAGTCTAGGAGACTGTGAAGGTATTTCAATATGGAGGGATCGAAGGGTTAATGAGAACCCCATCCAAGAAGGGCGTCTTAGAACCAGGTTAAGCATCTAGACGATCATCGAGACATGGTCTGAAAATGCAAGACGAAGGAAAAGATCCAGTGGGACCAAGAACAAAGGTACCGAAGATGGCTTCTACAGTGCAAAAGCCGTCGATAGATGATAAGGAGATACCTTTGACAATGACTCCGGACTATATCTCACCGCATGCATGGGACGCACCGGTCTTCAGATTAGCAAAGAATGAAAAATACGACATCCCATTATCACCCATATCAAAGCATGTCGATGTCGATAAGAATTTGTTGGGTAAAATTCCAGAATGCAAGTGGGAAGATTACGATCTGCTTTAGATGCAGAAGGATGAGCCCACTGAACCTAAGTTCGCACAATTCCAGCCTGACCAGTACATGTGCTGGAAGAAATATGTGAAGGGCGACCTCACCTTGGTCGCGAAAAGCTGGTTATCGGGAGTAGTCAAGTCGGGACTGCTCAATTTGCTCAGACTCCCGCATTTTGACAGATCATCGGAGCTGAATGTGGTGGTGCGAACATTGATGGCGTGCATTCACCAGGGATATTTATGGCTTGACCGCAATGTCAACCTGACCATTGACATTATCCACTGCATTACTGGGTTGAGTAAAAGGGGTAAAGATCCCAAGCAATTTTTCCAAGGGAAAAGCAAGGATAAATAAGCCATGTCAAAGATGAAGAAAACTCAAGCTATCGTCAAAGAAAATAGGGGCTTTCAGATGGACGAAATAGAAGATAAAGCGACAAATTTTGTCACGCAGCTGTTGGCCAGCAATATTTTAAGAAAATGTAAGCCTCTGGAGGTACCTGTGGGTGCAGTACTGCTTGGCACCGTGGTCGTGGAGGGAGAGCAGTTCAACTGGTGTCAGTACTTATTGAACGAATTCCTGGACGAACTAAATGACACATAGCTCAATAGTGAAAATTTCCATTTTACATGGTTGATAGTGTTGATCGCCTTCGTAGGTTGGAAGGAGACGAAGGATTACGTTGGCATAATCACCGATACCAATGACTGTAGAGGGGCCCGTTACTCAAATATTTGGGAAAATATGAACTCATAGAGACAACATGCAACAACTGAGGTTTTCTACCAATATTACAGCCAGCTATGCGAAGCAATCATGAGCACGCCACGGATATCAAAGCAGGTAACGAGTAACTACATTCACACTGTTGATTTTTATGTTGACATGCGTAGTATTCACATTTTAGCCAAATCACAGAAGAGGAACGTGGAATGGTACACATGTAACTACCATATGTATGAAGATGATATTGATAATATCATGAGGGAATGGCCTGCCGAGTTTCGAGTGGAAATTGTAGAGGTTGAAAGCAACTCCGGTGAGGACGAACCTATTCCATGTCCCATCATTGAAGAAAAGGAGACAGGAAAAAGGAAGGAACTTGAGAGTCCATGTCCGCACTCAGCTTGCAGACCCTCTTCTCTCTCAATAGGCCTTTGCATACACAGCTTGTAGAGCCTTTACAAAATGTTCCTTAACAGGGATTTATCAACTCAATACGAGAACAACACAAAATGAAGAGTAACCCTTTCCCATACAAAAATGCCTTACTTATAGATCATGCTCGTAGGTCATGTCTTTACAATTCGAAGGCCAAAACCCTTAGGTTTACAAAACTGTCATGGTTTTCCCTTAACCAGATGTGTTGGCTTCTGGTAGTGAATATTCCATCGTGGCTGCCTTCAGTGCATGCCTCACATCACTATCGGCCTTCCTGTCGCACGCATGCCAATAGGTCTCTTTCACCGATCCGTTCTTCTTCTAACAGTCTCGTGCGACTGGTTCAGGTAGTGGTTCTTTCGCATGTGCGACCAGTCGCTTTCTTTCATCTTTGCTCTTATCAGCCACTTGGTACTCTTGGAGCATATTTACCAACCGCTGGTCTTACCAGAATGTGTGCCGTATTCTGTCCAACACTCTACTTTTCCGAATCCACATATACTGGACACATCGCAACGCTGTCTCCTCGCAACATTGATCTTCGCAACTCTTCTGACGCTGCACTGCGCACAACTTCACAGCATCCCAAAACTTATACAAAAAAATACTTCAACTGAACTGCGCTCAACTCCGCAGTTCCAAAAATCCTTCTTGCTCAAAATGCCCCACTTGGGCCAGGCCCAACATGGGTTTTAGTTATTAAGCCCAAATTATCTTTAGATCTATCAGATCTATAAATCTAGGGTTTTAACAATGAGGGTTTTAAGTGACCAATGGGTAAAATGCATGAAAACCAATACGTACCTTGTAGATATTGCCTCAAATTCTTGCGGCTGCCAAGTACATTGATGATCCCATCGATTAGTTACGATTCCAATCAATCTCTAGTTGATTTCAAGCTAAAACGTCCTAGCCTAAGGAGGAAATGTGTCTTCTTTCACTTGCAAATTCAAACAACCCAAGTTAGATTTGATCCACAAGTAAAAGATGAACTAAGCATGACATATCATAGAGAATAAATCAATGGAAAAAATCACAATTGAAAAACTTCCTGAGAGACGAAGGCATCACTCCCAAGAAGAGATGGGAACCCCCATAATCAACCCTCCAAGCAAGTCACACCCCTTCACAAGATGAATTCAGCCTCCCCTTGAAGATGTTGAAATCACATGTAAATCACTTAGATGTCCAAAAGAAAATATTTCCAATCATGTACGAGAACATTCATCAAAGCACAAGAAGTAGATCTGTAGAATAATATTTTATTCCAAGGGTTCTAAAGCCCAAAGGTGCCTTTACAATGAGGGGGGTCTCTTCCTTAAATAGGAATGAGGGAGACCAAAACCCTAACCACTTTTTGAATGACTGGTGAATATCAAAAGATAAAACAATAATAATCAACGGCTAAGATGAGCCGAAAATACAATACATGGATCAACTCATTAAAAGAGGGGGGCGCACTCACTAAGACGCCCTAGGGGGGATGTACCACATGAAAAGTGACTAGGATAAGTGAATAAAGCACATGGTGGGGATAGGAGGTCTTTCTACCCTTCACTAGCATGGCCCCATGGCACAATGATAAATAATATGACGCTGTAACATCACAAAGTGACCAAGTGACCAAATCGTGCCCCCCTCAAAAGCATAATAAAACATCAAAATAATGGCCCAGAGAGTGTGTGGACCCCACTGAATGTTGTAAGTTGTGCCGAAAGGTGTGGGATGCATAAAAAATAAACTCTAAACAAACATCATCCCAATTCCTTGCCTCAATTTCCCAAATCGATTTCTTTAGTGACCATTTTATTCCATTTTTAATCCTCGAAAAATTACCTGTAAAGTAATAAAATGCCTGTAGCTCTCTACCTGGTTCCTCGGGCACAAATATGGCTGCAAAAAAATGTCTGGGGGTATGGTAATATAGTAAAACAAGTGGCTTGACCCCATACTCCCTCTGTAGCACCCTAGGAGAACCAAATAAAAACCCAACTGTGCTGTTAGGCCATTTTATAATGTAAAATATGGAATAAAGTGATAATCTAAGTGAAATCTCATCCGAAAGTGCCTGTAACTAATATCTGAGTGTGCCAATGGACTTAGAAGGTCCAAATGTACTGGATATGAGTACTCATTCCCTATGTGGCCAGTTGGAGAAACATCTGTAGTCTCAACCGTGGCCGGACAAATAAAAATAATGGTCTGTAAATAATAATAACAATAAAAACCCACCAAACCATCATGTGAAACCTCTGTCTATTGCATGGAACCATCAAGTGGGAATCATAGGACCATAAATAATTAACCTCGAACATCATTGGTCCAACTAATCTCAGATCCTATGGTTGACTTGGTCAATCTGGGTTGACCAAGTGAAGACTGATCAAAATAATGACCCATGCTTAAAATGCCTGATGCTGCAAGTGCAAATGGATAAGGTATGCTATTTTAATCATTCTAATAGAAAGACTAAAGTATAAAGTAGCATTTCACTGGCGGTTAAACAATAATCATATCAAATATAAGTCCAGAATTAAAATAATCAGTTACTCAAAACATAATCTCAAGAATATACTCATTTCATGGACGTGACCATTTTGCTAGCAATGGGTGAGGGTGAAAAAATGCAAGGCTAGGATAAGGGAGTGACTTTACTAAATCAACACTGTGATACTTTGGATAAGGGAAAATGAATACACACTTAAGGATATGCTGGATAATATACACACAGGGAATGGCAGTGTCTCACAAATGGAATGAGTTGTTTTGAGAGGTGCTTATTCAACGTTGGCAAATGTCTATGACTCACATCCAATCTGAAACTAGCTCTGTGAGGATATTAACTAGAACCGGTGAAACTAGGTGCATAACTAACTGTAACTTGAGGTTCTAGGGGACACTTAGAATTAGATGTCCCTTACTCCATCTCACATCCCAACCCATAGGCTCCGTGAGGTATTAATCATTACATTTAGTCATGGTCTGCAGTATTTGGATTTATCATACATTTAACCACTACTTTTTAGGCCTTTATAACCCTTTGGATTTTGTATGTTCTTATAAGCACAACTAATTGCAGCTTTCATCCACGATGCTTTCATATTTCAATTCATATCCCTCTTTCGTTGCGTTGAGAAGCACAATTTTAATTTATTTCCATGGGCTTGCACAAAAGATATAATAATAGTTCACACATGCATGCAATGATGGTAGTACAGTTTTCTTAAGGTCTAGCCAACAAAACTTAGGAAACTAGGGGGATCATCCACAACCAGGACCAAACATTGGGAGAAACCCACCAGAGAGGTCAAGGCATCAAATCCAACTCACCTAAGCTCAGGAACCAAAACTAGCGGATTATCCTGGCCCATAAGGATCAAGGCTTCAGTAAGTTCTGTCTCCAACTCAGAGCCAAGACACAAATTAACAGAGATGCTATCCAACACAGAGGCAAAAGTGGGGAGGTCCTCCATATCATAGGTTGAGGTTCAAGTCAAGATAAAACCAAAAGTGGGAGAGAACGATGGATGGGGAAAGTGAAAGGTGATTCCAAAGATAGAAATCCATAAATGGTGGGAATGATCACATCCATACTACCAAGAGGGTAAAACCAATGAGGATAAACACAAACTTCTTATTCTGATTAATTAGACCATTTAGAAAATCATTAAAAAAAACCATAACATATATATATCTATTGCCAGATAATGACCACTAGATACCAAGTCAAGCTACTAATATTAGGAAAAGAGAAAAACAATCATAATTAATGCACATCCATATGCTCACTGGGCCATATACCTGTATCTGCCATCTGGATCATCAATAGTCACTGGAAACACTGCTGCTGTAAAAACTCTAGGCACTACACTGCTCTGTATGGAACAAAAGTGGTCACCTCGGTCATCAAATCTGAGGTCATGAGGCTTAGTCTTGGCATAAGGTTCATCATATCTGATCCAAGGCTGCTCTGATATGTGAATGATCATCAAAAATATTTCTCATCATAGGAGGATATCATCAAAATTGTGTAAAGGCCTGGCTAAAAAATATACAAGAAACTACTATGCAATCATGGTAGCCCGACTACTATGGATGTGATAACAGTACCCATGAAGAATATGAAGACCAAAAGGCCCTAATCAAGGAACATGAATAAATGTTGAGTCCTCCTTGTCTTGGGGAGCCTTGTGATGTTTTTAGACTCTTGGAAAAAACAATATAGTTCCTCTGGACAATGAGCAAAGTGATGATTATCGGGAATTTCTAGGCCCACCTAACTATGATTCTTCAAGGCCAAGCAACATTAAATTTGAACTTTGGGGTCTCACAGATTCTGAAGAGCAGGTCAATGATCCTTTTCAACTAGAGCAAGTTCTTGTGACACATTCAAAATCAAATGAGGAAGCTCTCCAAGTACTATTTTGAATTCACAAGAGTGCTGAAAGAACAATTGACGAAGATATGGCTGAAGCTTCCCATCGTCGCATGGATGATAAAGATTGGATCAATCCTTTTGCAATAAAATTTGATGATGAAGCTTTTCAGGATGTCGGTCCTATTTCTATTGGAGACAATGTACATATGTGAACTTTATTTGCAGATGTTGAGCAACTAGTTTTTTCGAATATTGGTAAGTTTTGGATGATATACTTCAACAAAGCCAAATTAGGTATGAAGACAAGGATTGTATTTACTTATCCTTACCATGATATCTGTTATTTATCTTTTTTCTTAAATCTTGAAGGTACAAATTTTGTGGTTGATAATTTCAAAATTTTAAAGATAATTGATATTGACATGATTATTAGAAAGTTCAAAAAGTGTTTGCATGTCCAAAAAAATGTTTGAATGGGTGAAGAGATATATCACAGCTGGCCCTTGAAGATTCTCCAGAAAATTTCTATGGTTCATCTTTGCAAGTGATTTCCCTAGAGCAAGATCATATATCCAATTTCATGCAGACAAATTTCATAGATCAGATATATGATGATGATAGTATATACATGAGTCTAGTACAAGCATGGATAGATAACACTGGAAAAAGTAACCATCCTCCATGGCATGAATTTGAAGGTTTCCAAGTTCCTAGGTTTGTCCATCAGTTTTGTTCTATTCCGACAAAGATAATGGTATGTATTCAGTTCATCCTTGATGTGGTTTTGTCCCGGATTGTTTCCAAAGACAAAGGAAGAAAATTTGACAATATACTCAGGTGGCTACATTGGTGGTATGATTTCACTTGATCCTTTTCTATTATCACAATTAGGATAGGTAGGTATAGTTTCATTTGATTTCAATATTTACTATTACCTATGCATTGCACTTGTCATTATTTCATTTTGATTTGACTACATTTCATTTTGAACAAGGCATGACATAAGTGTCTGTCTCTGATGCATTTTATGTCGTATTTTATTAGACGTGTGTGTAGGTATATAGGTACCCAAGTGATTATAGGGGTTTCTCATACACTTTAGAGAAGAGTACATGTCCCACAGTTGGTTCCAACTGTTACGCCTTAGAGTATTTGCAACATTCCTGGTCAGGTTTACCAGATCAAGGGGTTAATTTTTTTTGATATAAAGTCCAAGTTGAACCTTAGCATGTTGATTTGGGGATAAATACCCCTAAATATGTCATGGACGGTCCACTTGATTTCTATCTCTAGGAGGTTCTCGCTCTGTAGGAGTTTGTTCCATTGTGGTCTAATCACTTGGATGCATGACCACACTCCTTTATTTTCCATGTAGAAGGTGATAGAATTTGTTTAGTACACCATATTTTCTCACTTGGACCTATTTTACCCCTCCTATGGATTGTATACCCACAAATTGTACTTACCGAAGAAGCCTACAAGGATAATGAAGGAGGATGTTGAGGGAAACCATTTGTTTGGTTTTGTTGGTGCATGACGTCCTCCTTTTGGCACACCTAGCACTTGGTGTACCATAATTGCAATTTATTTACTACTTTTATGTCTTTTAGAGTGCTTTAGCCCCCAAAGCTGTGGGCGAGCAAGCCAAAAGTTATATCTTTTACATTATCTTGTAGGCTAATAACTTAAAATTAGGTGAGGCTAGTCTTATACCTCTAATTGTAAAAACATAATAAGATATGGGTTCATTATGAGATATTTTCTTTTTCTACTAGTCTATTGGAGCTCTTGATGCTATGCGCACCTCTCTTGGGATGATCTTCTTTGCTTGAAGGATGAATGAAGGTGTTATCTAGGGTTTTCTATTGCACATGTTATTGGTTGATGCTAGAATGGTTGTACTAACTCAAGCACAAAGGTGACCTAGGATGAAAATTTTCTCATCTTTGTTAAAGAATCAATAGTTATACTTTGACCTAGTTTAATGATGCTTTATGGTGCATTACTCTTATGTGTTAGGGATTCTTGCTGATATTTTGTTAACCTAGCATTGTATCGAGCCTTGGACTCCTTCAATTGCCCTAATTAGGCTCTTATACCTAACCCTTGAGGTTGCTAGTTGTTTCCCTAATTGCAAGTATTGGAAGCCATTTCAAGAGAAGGACGTTGTTATCAATCTCTCAATGCCCTAGGGATTGAGAGAAGAGTCATATGCCCTATCTTTTCAATAAAAAATACTCTTTTTTACCAGTTTATTTTTCTTTTATTTTACATGCATTTCTATATTGAAAAAACCCTAAAACCATAATATTATTTAAAAACCCTGAAAATTTAGATAAATTCATATAACCAAAAATATTTGCAATTTGATAATTCTGATCCACCCACAAAATTTGCTCTAGTGTATTTATCCACAGATCTCTGAGGGCTTCCTCATTTTCCTTGGTGCATTGGAAAACATGAATTTGCCCAAATTAGGGTTTCCATAGGGTTTTTGGCAACTCTGAATGGATCATCAAGTGTGACCCTAGTTCACTTGATCTTCTCCCTTTCTAAGCACACCTTTTTGAGGTTGTGCCTTGGGAAGTGTGAAACCCTACCTTGGGAATTGTGAAGTGCATTGAAAGTTTTGATATTGATTGATGTTGACTGGTAGATTGAATTAAATCCTTTATATGTTTTATGTGTCTTTATTATTCATTGTTGACTCCATATAAGGAACTGATCTTGCCTATAAGGCTAGTAGGAGGGTGATTGCATGTACTCATTCCTCCATTAGGGACTCTCCCTTGGGTTCAGGAGTTAGCCGAAGAAGATAAGGAGGTAGAATGAGTTGACATTGGGTCTTACCTCCTCTTAACTTCTCCTTGGTATATTGATGTTTTCCATGATAGTGTTGAGTTCTTGGCATGGGTTCATGGTTTTGCAACTAGTTTTTTTATGTTGTTTCTGGGGTGAATAATGTAAAGTAGGACTTTGTATTCAAACCATTGTTCCTTTAATGCCATAGATTATGGGGTATTATGATATATGGATGGAAATTTATTTCCGAGGACTATCTTTTGGTGATAAATGCTCAACCTAGTTCTCCAAAGAGTTAGAGTAATCAAGTAATCTTTTTAGACCATTTTTGTTGGTTTCCAAGCCATTTTGAGTAGTTCAGTACTCTGTTTTCCAGAGAGTATATATAACTCATCCTAGATCTACTAGGGAAGTGCCATATGTGGTTGGAAATATCTTTTTGATATCTTTATGTTGGAATAATTAAATCCCTTATCTATGTCATATTAATACATTAATAGCATTAATTAATAATTCTATGATTAATTCCTATGTATTAGAATAGATAGTTGGCATATGAGTCATTGTGTGGACCACAAGCATCATTGTGTGGACCAAAAGTTTCCTAAAATCACTAGAGACTATTTCTGGATGTCCTGAAATAGATTCTGGCTATTTTTAGACAATTTTGAGTTAGATTGGCTCACTAGCTGCTTTTACTGCTTTTTACCACTTTTTGGGTGAAAGGTAAAAGCTAGTTGACTAGGGAAACTATTTTTTGGACCACTCATCCTCCATGATGTTTCTTCCTTCCATTTTTGGGATTTGTAATTTTTTTTATCATACATCACTATCTGATCACTAAATCAGAAATTTGTGAGCCTTTGGTGTGACTTGGAGAACACACTTGCCACCTAGGGGGATTTGCATTATTCTAGTAAGTCAGCTTTTGTGTAGATTGAAATGGAATCCTTATGCATTCGAATATCTGATGTAAAGTTATATAATGAAATCCTATTACTTTCCCAAGGTTGGCTGATGTAATATTATTCATTTGAGTAATTCAGTTTGCATCTTATGTGAGTAAATTTTAGTGTTCTTGACTAGTTGTGTGATATGTTTTGTGAGAGTGTGTAATTTCTTGATCAGATCTTGGTGTGAACTAAATTTCACATGGTATCATAGCTATCAAGCTATTCCTTTCTCCTTCTATTGTATTGCAGGATCCAACCAGTCTCAAGGAGGGTGCAGTAATTCATCCACAGGGTGCATTCTATCATCCAAAGGGCACAACTGAGCATCCAAAGACATACCCAAACCACTCTAAAAGCTATTTCAGAGCTTCCATGGATCAGTCACATCAGATCATCCTCACTCCATTCAATTATTTTGATTGGAAAGGGTAGATGGAGATCATGTTGAGGAGCAAAGGCCTCTATAGGGTGACTATGGCAATTGAACTGAGCCAACCTCAGCAATTGAGAAATCAAAGTGGAATAATCGAAGAGATGAAGCCTATGGTTTACTGTGTCTCACTACATCTAGGGATATTCTATTCCATATTGATGGTATTACCTCTCCCAGTGAAGTTTGGCTAAAGCTTCAAGAATTTTTTGGCAAGACTGATGAATTAAGAGGCCACCAAATGGATAATGAACTAGTTTCATTGAGTCCACACAATTTTGATAACCTCCAGGATTGATTCTCGAAATTCAAGTTAATTGTTCTACAGTTGAAGCAATGTGGAATTGATAAAAAGTATTAGCAACTAATCTTGTCCATTCTCTCCAAGCTTGGCCTTGATTACTTAGTCTTTGTTTCGACCTTCCACTCCACAAGGAAGGAAGTTCGAATTTGGAAGAGCCCCACACTCTCAGAATTCATGGAGTCTATTACACAAGAACAAGACAAATTGGTCTTGATGGGAGCCATAAAAAATCCATCAAAATATCATTGTTTGAATGTGGGAGATTCAAAGAGTTCGAAAGGAAAGAAGAAGGACAATTTCAAGAATCCCACTAATCAGAGGAAGGACAAGCAGAAATTCCATGAAGACTCCTCAAGTTTCAAGAGAAATCCAAACAAGAAGAATGAGAAGAAAAAGTGAAATTATTGCAGTAGGAGCTTTAATCCTGAAAGCTCCTACATGAAGAAGACCATTGATCAAACGGCTCAACTCCTAGAGAAATCCAACATTCCTCTTCCTGAGAGTGCAAGGAGGAAGGATGGAGGAAAAAATTATTAAGATAAGGAGCAAGTGCATGCACTGATGGAAAGAACATCAAGATCTAACTCATTCATCATTGACTCAACAACTTCAAGGAACATGGTGTACACAAGAGAATGCTTCACATCTCTTGATTCTTCTAGTGGCCCAAACATTGTGTTGGGTGATGATTCTGAAACTTCAAGCAAATGTACAGGCAACATTGATCTATATTTTGGTACATTCTCTAATGTTTTATATGTTCCAGGACTTGCTGCTAACATTTTTTCAGTATACCAGATGACTCACAGGATCACCCAAAAAGGTGGTCTTTACACCTAATGATGTTGAGATGTGTGAAATGTCAACAGGCCGAATTGTTGCCTTAGGTTCTACTAACCATAGCTAAAAAATCTATAGGTTTTCTCATTTTGTGCCATTCCCCTCACCTTCTTCTCTATTAACCCATGCCAATGAGTCAAGCAAACTGTGGCATGAAATATTTGGCCACCTAAAATATATATACCTTTCCCAACTACATGAGAAAGAAATGGTCATAGGGCTTCCCAATATCAAGTTTTCCAAAGGTGTCTATCAAAGCTGCATCCTAGGAAAGCACCCAGAGCATAAATTTGAGAGAGCAAAAAATGAGTGAACCTTAGAACCCATGGATCTTATTCACAGTGACATATCATGTCCATTCCCCCATGAGTCTTTGAACTATTCCAAATACATCCTTACCTTCATAGATGACTTTACCGAGTACTGTTGGATTTATTTCATCAAGCTAAAGTATGAAGTGTTCGATCTGTTCAAGCTTTTCAAGGCCTCAGTTCAGAACCAGTCTGGTAGACATATCAACATACTTGGATATGATAATGGTGGGGAGTACATCAAATCTAAGTTTCAACAATTTTGTGCCTCTTCAGGCATTCAAATGCAACACACTATTCCATACACACCTCAGCAGAATGGTGTTGCCGAGAGAAAGAACAGATCATTGAAGGAGATGGCCACATGCATGCTTGAGGAAAAGTATTTATATCCAAGGATTTGGGATGAGGAAATAAATTGTGCCACATACATTCAAAATAGAGCGCCTCACAAATATCTCAAAGGAATCACTCCTTTTGAGGCTTGGACTAGGCACAAACCCGATATTTCTCATTTCAAGATTTTTGGCTCCAAGGCTTGGTCTAGGATTCCACTTGAGAAGAGGAGGGATATGCAGCCCCAAAGAAAAACTTGTATTTTTGTTGGATATTCAGAGGACTCCAAAGGATATAAGTTTCTGAACATGGCTACTAAAAAATCCTTCATTGAAAGAAGTGTTCAATTCGAAGAAGAGCCCTCTCAGAATGTTGAAATTGGAGAACCATCTTCACCACCACTTGAAGAAGTAAGTGATGCTTCTCTTGAATTTTTTGATTCTGATATTTATGATGATGAGGACCATTTTATTACATATCCTAATTCACCAACAAGGCCTAAATGGGCTGCTAATACTTTGCAAGCAGCTGGTGAACTAGTGGGAAATCCTTAGGACACAAGGAGGACTAGATAACAATTTGAGACTGCTCTCAATGTGAATGATCCTTACTTTTCTGAGAGATGTTATTTGATGGTGGATTCTGATCCTGAGACATATGAGGAAGCCTCACATGACCCAAGATGGCAGGCTGCTATGGATGAGGAGTTTCATTCACTGCAAAAGAATGAGACATGGGAGCTAGTCAAGCTCCCCCCAGGCATAAAATTGGTAAGGTGTAAGTGGATCTACAAAACCAAGTGTGCAGCTGATGGTACAAAAGTGAAATATAAGGCTAGGCTAGTGGAAAAGGGCTTCTCCCAAGTCCATGGCCTTGACTACAATGAGAATTTTGCACTAGTTGCACAGAAGGATTCGATAAGACTAGTTATGGCAATTTCTGTATCCAAGCCCTGGGAAGTGCACCACATGGATTTCAAGAGTGCATTCCTCCATGGGGATCTTGAGCAGGATATTTATATGCAGCTGTAACCTACCTAGAACTAAATATATTTTATGTTTTAGAAAAACATTACTTTAAAATTTATTGTAAATTTTTATGTTGTTCACCAATGATGGTCAAAGATGACTGTATTGGATATTTTATTATTTAATAAATAAAAGAAGAGACACCTATCCAAAGATGAATTTTGAAGAGTGTTCACTGACCCACTAGGAGGAATGATCTGGTGTAGAAGGTAAATTGACAAATGGCGGCAACAAAAAACACTTTCTAGCTGATGTAGGAGGCATCTTCCCTAAAATCGTGGTCATGTTCCCCAAGAAAGGAGGAACTGAGCAGGTGGCTCATTTAATTCAAAAAATGACCCAAAGAACTAGGCAAGCATATATCCATCGAATGAGCAGGAGGCTCACACAATTTACCTTGTGGTTATGCTGCATATTGAAAGGTTAAGCACACAAGAGGTGATTCGATGAGGGGAAGCTAAAGTGAGATTGCTGGCAGCTTGTATGCAAGTTTTGATTGCTGAGTTACAGAGAGAACAGAACCAGTTTCTACACCTAGTCTTCATACTGGTGGTTCAGTGAACAGGCTCGGGGGTCCTGAAGCAAGTAACTTGGCTACTTCCAGGAGACGGTTGGGAGGAACGGTCTTCTTTGGATTGGATTTTCATCTTCAAGTTTTTACTAGGCTTTATTATAATTTATTTACTTAACTGTTTAAAGCAAATCGAATGTATGACCTGCAATTATTTTCTGTTTAAAAGTCTTTTATGTTTCAATGTTGTAGAAAAGATAGTTATCATAATTTATCAGTCTATGATTTACTTCTTACTAAACCGAAAAATAACATCAACTGTTTATATGATAATTTTTAGTATACTTAGAACCCTAGTGTCTGTTTTCATATACATTAAGGAACTATTGGCACAATTATTATATGTACAATAGTATAGAAGCTGAATGGCTAAAATAGTATATATATAGTATATTTAATACATAATAGTAATATATATATATATATATATATACTATTAGTATTAAGTCGAATTTAGAACAGGTAGCTATTTAGAGTGTAAATATAAATAAACTTTTAATATAAAAACTCAATATTATATTATGATTTCAGAGTATTATAGAATAAACTAATATTCATATATAACCTCATGTCCTATCTAAATGACTTATAAACATTTAGCATTTAATATAAAGGTCAAACAATCAACATCGAAGCATAGATTTTTTTTATAAAAGTACTCAATGCTTAACCAATAAGCATTTTCAAACTAAGTTCAAATACACATGGAATTCCAACACAGAATTAGCATTATTTAAATTATAACCAAGAGAAGAGCAACATAACCATCATCGACAAGTTGTTAACAAAGAGCCACTATAATTCATTTAAAAACGAATACTAATTTTTACAGTCAGGAACTTGCTCAAAGAGAAACACATCAAATCCATTTTCAACCATACTTATTTTTACCTTAGGGTTTAACCATAAAAGGTTTAGAACGACAACATTTTCTTTACAGAGTATACATTATCCCGAATAGGGCTTAACCCCGAAAACAAGAACATTTTCCTTATAACCTAATACAGAGATAACAACGATAAACCATCTCATTGACATAGCCGAGACCTCTTTTATTTACATTATCATCAACAGAGCCATTTCGGCGTTAAAGTTTCACTATAAAACAGTATAAGCAAAATAGTATTAATTTTTAGGGCTCTGCCCAGTTTTGTTAAATACATTTATAACATAACAGGTTAAACAGAGTCGTCGTCAGTATCGAAGGCAAGAATCAATGGCAAATCAAGTTAGCCAAGCATGCAAAAGCAGTTAGCGCCTTGGCCAAAATTTTTTAACGAATCCATAAACTTTAAAACAACAGAACTTCATTTAAAAACCATTGTAAATAGAAGTAAGGACATAACCCTTTACTTTTAAAAATATTTATCTTATTCATCAGTTTGGGCGAAATCCAAACTAAGGATATGAAGCCCTGAACATGTGAAAATACAGTACTGATATACAGTTTTCCATTATGGCTTAAAAATAAAACTAAAATTTATTAATAAAAACCAACATTTTCACTTTCATAGTGTAACAACACAGTAACATCATAGCGCTAAGCAACAAGGTAGGAAACGCTTGAATAGAGGTTCCAGGAAGGCCCGGGGCTTACCGAGGCAGTTTTTCGAAACCCTGGGGCATTCTACATTTCACTTCCAAGCTTTAACTCTTAACTAGAGACTCAGAGATAGTACGAATCCCTCCTGTCAAATACACAAAACACACTGCATTATAAACTATTCATAATTGTAAATCAAATGAAATATTTATTCAAAGATAAAATATTTTTACGCTGAATTTTACCTCTGTGAGGAAGTCCTTTCCATGCCGAGAATCAAGTTTATCTCCCAATGCAAATGAACAAAGAAAACAATGCAACTCTGGTTTTCTTCTCATAACCTGGAACAAATAGCTACATCAAGCATGGTATCCTCTCACCGCCATAAATGTTGAGAGATGGGCTCACCCAGGTGCAAAATGAACAAATAATTTCGATATAGCCCTTTTGATTTGAGAGTTAGTGTTTAGGCCAACGTGGCTCTCCACTCATGGCCTTCATGTGGTCTCATTTAATCCTTGCAGCTGTAACCACTACGATTTCAATACTTACCCACACTCTTTAGTTCTTGCATACGTTTAAGAAACTTCAACTTAATGCCACTAAAACCCTTAGCTAGGATTTCGAGATCCTATAACACTTTCACATGTTTTATTTAAACTTCTTTTAATACCTTCGAAGTTGTATCTAGGATAATCCCTTATCCTATAAATAGTAGTTGAATGTTAACTTTTATTTTGATGCTTTTAAACTCATAGTTAGGGAAACTTTGAACCCTAGTGAATATTTTAATCACCAACCTTATTTTTGGTAGTTAGGATCCTTACTTGGAACAAGAATAGGTTTATCAACATGCATTAGCTTGCGAAAGCTAAGTAAGCCCAGGACCTCACTGAAAGTACATCCTTCATCAAAAGAAACATATTAAGCATTCCATCGTAAGAACTATGAAAACTGACATACAGTAAAAGTAGGATGTATGAAGTTTATTAATTAAAACATCGACCTTTAATACACGAATAAGTAAGTAAAACTTGTATTGCACAAAGTTCATGTCAAATATGTACAGGTGTACACCACAACAGATCTCAAATAAGAATTAATCTTAAGCAAAACTATAGAGCTTAGTAGCATTAATAGCTTATACAATTTATTTATTTATTTATGGATTTTTGAGTTGTTACATGTGGTATCAGAGCACGGTTGCAAACACTGGGCCTGAAAGTTGGCTCAATTCGCACATTCCATATAAAACATGAAAACAAAATATACTGACTTATGTTTAAATTGTTTCTGTACAAAAATATAAATTCTATTTTGCAGGAAATGGAAGGAGTAGAAGCATCTGCCGAAGATGGAACTCATCATAATCATGAACAAGAAGATGTTAATAATGATAATACCCGAGTAGAGTTGAATAATGATAATAACTCAACATGACTACTCCAAACTATGAGAGACTTAAAAGTTGAAATACAAAATGTTAAGGAAGATAATGAAAGAATTCTGAGGACACAAGAAGAATTAAATCACGTATTGCTGAGTAAATTACATGATGAGGAAAAGGATAAAAGGAAAGAACCCGAATCTGAATCTGGAACTTTATCTTACAAACATAAAGGTAAAAAGTTAAAATTTTCTGATAATGAAAGTAATTCCTCCACAGAAATTAATGTTAATTCACATAGAAAGAACTATAAATATTCTAGTGAAAGTAGTGACAGTGACAACAACCCTAAAGAGAGAAAATACAAACCTTATGAATAAATTTAAGGAGAGTTTAAAAAGATAAAACCACCAATGTTTAATGGTGAAGTAGAAAAAGGAGAAGAAGTTGAGGCTTGGCTGTCTGGGATGAGAAAGTATTTTCAAATTTATAATTACTCAAATAGGCTAAAGGCCAAGATGGCTATTTACAACCTAACTAGAAAAGCTGATATTTGGTGGCAGGACATAAAAAGAGTGAAAAATATTAAAGAAAAATATGTAACTTGGAGGACCTTTAAAAAGTACTTTAAGAGAAAGTTTTTATCTGAACAATATTATGGGGAAAGGGCCAAGGAATTTTATGATTTGAAGCTAGGTTCAATGTATGAAGGAACTAAGTAGTAAATTTGTAAGTTTATTACGATACGTACCTTATATCATTGATGAAAAGCCCAAGGTACAAAGGTTTCTAAGTTGCTTACCTCTTACCTTCAAGGACAGAATTGAATATGATAACCCTAAGACCCTTGAGGAAGCTATGAGGAAGGAAAATTTATGTTATGAACAAAGCAGAAATAAAAGAGAAGGTATACCTAACTGGAAAGATAAAAGATCAAATAATTTTGAACAAAGAAGGAAGAGTTTTAAGTTCAACAAAAATTTTGGAAATAATTCCTGGAATTATCCTAAGAATAATTATCAAGGGATAAACTTTAAGGGTAATACACAACATAATTCTTCAGCAGTAAAGAACAGAGACATACCTAATACTTATGCTAAAAATACTGAACAAAGAGAACCTGTAAAATGCCTGGAATGTCAAGGACCTCATTATGCAACAAATTGTCCTAATAGAAAAAGAAATATCAGCAATGTGCATACAGTATAGGAAGAAGCAACTGTTGGCAACATAGCAAACGAGATGCCCATAATTAATGTAGCACTGGAGAATCGACAGGCTGATCACCAAACATCTATGGTGGAGATAGAAGGTATGATAAAGAACAAACCAATTTCTATTTTGATCAATCTAGGTGCTAGTTTAAGCTATGTGTCACCTAGTATAGCAGAAAGTTGTAATTTACAATTGAATAAGTTTGAAAAGTCTTGGCTGGTACAGTTAGCTACATGAACTTAAAGAAATGTAGTTAGCTATGTTAAAGATTGTGAAATGTTTATGAGTCAATTCAAAACTCAAGTGAAATTGAATGTGTTACCTCTAGGATCTTATAATGTTTTAATATGTGTGGATTGGATGGAAAAACATAGAGTAGTTTTAAATTGTTTTGAGAAAACGTTTACATGCTTAATGAAAAAGGAGAAACTGTTATAGTGAAAGGAATTCGTAGGAAAGTTTTTGTTAGACAGATTTCAACATCACAAATGAAAAAGGCTGTACGTAAGGGTTGTAAAGTTTTTGCTGTACATGTAATGAACGATGAAAACTTGAATAAAGAAGATAAATTAAAAATTGAAGACATACCAATCTTAAAAGAATTTTCAGATGTATTCCTGGAAGAGATTCCAGGATTACCTCCGAAAAGAGAACTGGATTTTACTATTGAGTTGGTACCTGGAGCTGTACCAAATTCAAAGGCACCTTACTGGATGGATATCCTGGAACTTAATGAATTAAAACTACAATTGAAGGAGTTAATAGATAAAAATTATATAAGACCGAGTGTATCTCCTTGGGGAGAACCTATAATTTTCGTTAAAAAGAAAGACGGTACCTTACGCCTGTGTATAGATTATCACCAACTAAACAAAATGACAATTAAAAATAGATATCCGTTGCCTCGCATAGATGATCTATTTGATCAAGTACATGGAGCAACAATATTCTCAAAGATAGACTTGAGATCTGGATATCATCAAGTCAGAATTAAAGACGAAGACATATTTAAAACTGCATTTAGAACCCGTTACGAGCATTATGAGTTTGTAGTTATGCCTTTTGGGATGACGGATGCTCCAGCAGTTTTTATGTGTTTAATGAACAATGTATTAAATAAATATTTGGATAAATTCGTAATTGTTTTCATCGATGACATATTGATTTATTCAAAAACAAAGGAAGAACATGATGAACATTTACAGATAATATTACAAGTTCTACGAGAACATAAATTATACGCTAAATTCAGTAAATGCGAATTCTTTAAAGATAAGATACAATATTTAGGTAATGTGATATCCAAAGAACGAATATCAATTGACCCGGATAAAATAAGAGCAATAAATGAATGGCCTGTCCCTCAGGATGTAACAGATGTATGATCATTCATGGGAATTATAGGTTATTACCGAAAATTCATAGAAGGATTTTCGAGAATAGCGAATCCTATAACATCCTTACAGAAAAATGGAAAGAAATTTTGTATGGGATGTAAAATGTGAAGAAATCTTTAAAAATTTAAAAGAATTATTAACTACGACACCTATATTAAAAATAGAAGATCTAAACAAAGACTTCGTTGTATGCACTGATGCATGCAATGAAGGCTTAGGTGGAGTTTTAACTCAAGAAGGTCATGTAATAGCATATGAATCAAGAAAGTTAAAAATACATGAAAAGAATTATGCTACCTATGATTTAGAGTTGGCTACTGTAATTCATGCCTTGAAAATGTGGCGCCATCATCTAATCGGTAGAAAATTTCTATTAATGACTGATAACATAAGTTTAAAATATTTCTTTGATCAACAAAATCTAAACGCCAGGCAAGCGAGATGGTTAGCTTTCCTTAGCGAATATGATTTTGAAATCAAACATATAAAAGGGAAGGGGAATAAAGTGGTTGATGTCTTAAGAATAAATGAAATACTGAATTTTATATTCGCTGTTAGCAGCTACAAAATATATTTGGAAGATAAGTTTGAAGATGGAGTAAAAATGGATAAAAATTATCAGAAATTAAGAGAAAAAGTTGCAGAAAATGAATCTGAAAATGTAAAAAACAGATTTCAGTTTTAATGAAAAAGGTTTAATGCTGTATAAAAACAGATTATACATACCTAATGTACCATAAATTAAATTACTGATATTAAATGAAGTACATAAGAGTCCTTACTCAAGACATTCCGGTTACAAAAAGATGATAACAATGTTAAGGAAAGATTATTTTTGGCCTAACATGAAGAATGAAGTGGTTGAATATATAGCTAGGTGTATTGAATGTTAGCAGGTTAAAGCTGAGCATAAACACCCAGCAGGTCTATTACAGCCATTACCAATCCCAGGTTGGAAATGGGAAATTATCAGTATTGACTTTATAACAAGACTGCCTAAAAATCAAAATCAAAATCATTCTGTGATGGTAGTAGTAGATAAAATTAGCAAAGAAACTCACTTTATACTTGTTAAATCTACTTATAAGGATGCTAATATTGCTGATGTGTTTATGAAACAAGTTTTTCGTTTGCATGGAATTCCTAAGGTAATAATTTCTAATAGAGATTCTAAGTTTACTGGTAATTTCTAGAAGTCATTGTTTAAAGGTTTGGGCACTAAATTAAATTTCAGTACATCTTATAATCCGCAAACGGATGGACAAACTGAAATAGTAAATCAAGTTTTAGAAGATATGCTCAGGATGTATGTTAGTGATCAACCAAACAAATGGGAATAATATTTGCACTTAGTCGAGTTTTCTTATAACAATCATTATCAAGCTTCAACTAAACTTAGTCCCTTTGAAATACTATATGGTCGGAAGTGTAATACTCCCATTTCATGGAGTAATCCAGTCGACAGATTGATGTTAGGACCAAAATTGTTGAAAGAAATGGAACTAACGGTGAAACATGTACAAAGCAATATGAAATTGCACAAGACATGCATAAGAGTCATGCATACCTTAAAAGAACTCAGAAAGAATTCCAAGTAGGTGAGCATGTCTTTGTCAACGTAAAACCCATAAAAAGCTCTTTTAAGCTGGGGAGTTGTGCTAAATTAGCACCTAGGTATTGTGGACCATTTGAGATATTGTCAAGAGTTGGACCAGTAGCTTACCAGTTACCTTTGCCACCTAATCTCAAAGTACATAACGTATTTCATGTTTCTATATTAAAAAAATATGTACATGATGCTACTCATGTAATTGATTGGAATTTTATCCAGGTAGAACCAAAAGGAGATTTTAAGGTGGAACCGGATTGTATCCTCGACAGGAGAGACATTTTACTCCGGAATCGCACCATTGGATAGGTAAAGGTGCAATGGAAGCACCTTAGTCCAGATGAAGCAACCTGGGAATTGGAGAGTCATATGCAGGAAGCATATCCAATTTTGTTTCAGGAAGACTCAAAAGATACTTAAGTAACATCGAGGACAATGTTGAACTTAAGAGGGGGTGTTTGTAACCTACCTAGAACTAAAGACATTTTATGTTTTAGAAAAAACATTACTTTAAAAGTTATTGTAAAGTTTTATGTTGTTGACCAAGGATGGTCAAAGATGACTGTAATTGAATATTTTATTATTTAATAAATAAAATAAGAGACACCTATCCAAAGAGGACTGTTGAGGAGTGTTCACTAACCCACTAGGAGGAATGATCTCGTGTAGAAGGAAAATTGACAAATGGAAGCAACTTGACAAACACTTTCTAGCTGATGCAGGAGGCATCTTCCCTAAAATTGTGGTCATGTTCCCCAAGAAAGGAGGAACTGAGCAGGTAGCTCATTTAATTCAAAAACTGACCCAAAGACCTAGGCAAGCATATATCCATTGAATGAGCAGGAGGTTCACACAATTTACCTTGTGGTTATGCTGCATACTGAAAAGTTAAGCACACAAGAGGTGATTCGATGAGGGGAAGCTAAAGTGAGATTGTTGGCAACTTGTATGCAAGTATTGATTATTGAGTTACAGAGAGAATAGAACTAGTTTCTACACCTAGTCTTCGTCCTGGTGGTTCAGTGAACATGCTCGGGGGTCCTGAAGCAATTAACTTAGCTGCTTCCAGGAGACGGTTGGGAGGAATGATCTTCTTTGGACTGGATTTTCATCTTCAAGTTTTACCAGGTTTTATTATAATTTATTTACTTAACTGTTTAAAGCAAATCGAATGTATGACCTGCAATTATTTTCTGTTTAAAATCTTTTATGTTTCAATGCTGTAGAAAATATAGTTATAATAATTTATCAGTCTATGATTTAATTCTTACTAAACCGAAAAATAACATCAACTGTTTACATGATCATTTTTAGTATACTTAGAACCCTAGTTTCTGTTTTCATATACATTAAGGAACTATTGGCACAATTATTATATGTACAGTAGTATAGAATCCGAATGGCTAAAATAGTATATATATAGTGTTGATGTATATGTAACTTCGGAATGTATTTCATCTGTGTATTATATATATATATTTATTGTACCCTTATAAGAGATGTGTTATTCCTCTATAAGGAAGTGTCGTCATGTGGATTGACAAGTGTCGCAAGTGTGTGTACTTGCCGATGGGTTATTAGACCACCATTTGGGGTCGGCCCTGATTTATATATAATATAATGTGGATGTATCTAAGTAGACAAGTCGGCCCCAGTAGGTCACTGGGAAAAAAGGTGAGTATAAATAGAGATAGGAGATCTCTATTTTACTCACTTGGAAAAGTAACTCACTATCTATCTGAAAGTGGCGCACTAGTGAGGAGGAGGAGGATCATCTGCTAGGAGACTATCTCAGTGTTATTTGGTTGTATTTTGGTTGAGCCATTGCTCTCTCTATCTCTGAGGAAGTTGTGGGGTTTTTCACCTTAGGGTTTTCCCCACGGAAACTCTGTGTCTCTTGTCTCTATGCTTTTGATTCTTGTGATGCTTGTGATGCTTGTCATATTATGATTGTCATGCATTGATATACTGTAGATGTTATTCTCTCAGCAAAGATCCTATAGTATTGTGAATTAATACTCAAAATTTAACATGGTATCAGAGCTAACCTGAGAAGAAGACATTTTGCAGTGACGGAAGCTTGTATTCCTTGTTTATTGGGTTTCTCTCCATAGATTTTTGAAAATAAGTATAGTAGATTGACTCTACTCATCAAGGCGCATCTATCTGTCCAATCAGAATTCAGTTCTGAGCATTTTTAGATTTGGCCCTAAAAATTAGGGTTTCCATAAAAATAGGAATTTCTGGAATCTGAAGACATAGCTGGAAGCGCCTTGCAAAAATCAAAGTTTAGAGCTTTGGATCGAGAATTTTGGCTGGGTAGATCTCCTGAAAACTCAAACCCTAATTCAGGGCTCTCCCTAGTGAACCCGGGAGGACAAAAAGGAAATTTTGAAGGGCAAGACTTTGCTGATCTTAAATTCTGAATGTACCAGGCTGATCAGCTCTCCAAGGTGCATCTTTCTATCCTTTCAAAATTTTGAAATTCACATTTTGAATTTTTAGGGTTTCTCTAACAAACCCTAATCTGGGACCACATCCAGTTTTCAGCACTTCAAGTGGTAAGTTCTAAATCTTTTCTATTTCCATTTGAAGTACTCTTTAAGATGTCTCTCCACACCAAGCTTGAGGATAAGCTTGAAGGGGATGATAACTTCCGAGCCTGGAAGTATAGGATTGGGTTAATCCTGGAAGAGAATGAGTTGGACTCATATGTGAAAGAAGACATCCCTATCCCAGAGGATGAAGAAGCCAAGGCATTGCACAAGAAGAACTTGGTCAAGGCAAAAAGAATCATTGTTGATTCTATCAAAGACCATCTCATACCCCATGTGTCTTCTCTTAAGACACCCAAGGAGATGTTTGACTCTTTGACCAAGCTGTTTGAAGGAAAGAACATAAATCGAAAGATGACCCTACGGAACCAATTGAAAGGAGTAAAGTTTCAGAATGGAGAAACCATTCAATCCTATTTTTCAAGGGTCTCCCAGATCAAGGAACAACTAGAAGCAGTGGATGAAATGGTGGAGAATGGTGAAGTGGTAATGACCACCCTAAATGGCCTACCCAGGTCATGGGATTCCTTTATCCAAGGAATTTGTGCAAGGAAGAAGTTGATCTCTTTCAGTAGACTTCAGGAAGAATGCTCACAAGAAGAAGCAAGGCTTGTGGCACGAGAAGAAAAGATGGGGAATGAAGATCAAGCTCTCATAGCTCACACCAGGAAAGGAAAGTCCAAGAGAGAGCCATCTCACTCCAAGAGATCTTCACATCACTTCAAAGAAAGAAGAATATGCTTCACCTGTAATGAGAAAGGACATATTGCCATAAATTGTCCCAAGAACAAGAAGGACAATAACATCCTCAACAAGAAGAAGAAGGGTAGCAAAAGAAGGTTTCATGCTCATGCTGCCGAAGATGATGAACCCCCAAAGAAGAAGGCTAGGGCAGAAAGTGATAGCAATGATGACTCATCAAGTGAAGAAGAGTATGTTCTGATCTCTGCTCTCACAGGTACCATCTCCCATGGCTATAATGATTGGTTGATTGATAGTGGGGCTTCCAAACACATGACTGGGTTTAAGGAATCCTTTGTGAATCTATCTGAACATGAATCACCCCATAAGGTGAAACTTGGGGATGATTATCAATACCCAATCAAAGGAAGTGGTGAAGCCTCCTACAACCTAGATTCTGGAAAATCTCTGAAGATGAAGGAAGTCCTCTATGTACCTGGACTCAAGAAGAACTTACTCTCCATCTCTGCATTGGATGCAAAAGGTATGAGGGTTGCATTTGTGGATGGCCAAGTCCTAATGTGGCCAAAGGGAAAGAACATAGATGATGCAGTAGTGATTGGAGAGTAAGAGGGAGGCTTGTATAAATTGAAGGGACAACCTGAACATGCCATGGTGCATGAATCTATGGAGCCAAGTGAACTTTGGCATAGAAGACTTGCTCATATGCACTATAGGGCACTTCCAATTGCAAGCAAGGCAGTAGAGGGTCTTCCTGAAATCAAGACCAAACATGAAGGTGTTTTCAAAGGATGTGCAAAAGGTAAGAACATTAAGAAGGCTTTCCCAAGCAGTGAAAGCAAGGCAAAAGACATCCTGGAAATCATCCACTCAGATGTATGTGGCCCTATGTCTTCCAGTTCCCTGAGTGGGTATGTTTACTATGTATCATTTATTGATGAATTCTCCAGGAAGACTTGGGTATACTTCTTGAAGGGAAAAGATGAGGTGCTTGATAAATTCAAGGAATTCAAAACCTTGATGGAGAATCAAACTGACTAGAAAATCAAGACATTCAGATCTGACAATGGTGGAGAATTCACCTCAAGTGACTTCAAGAAGCTTTGCAGTGATTCAGGGATTAAGAGGGAGTTGACTGCTCCTTATAATCCTCAACAGAATGGTGTTGCAGAAAGGAAGAACAAAACTATCATGGAAGCAGCAAGGGCAATGTTGCATGACCAGGATCTTCCTATGCATCTATGGGCAGAAGCAGCTAGAACAGCTGTATATGTGCAGAACAGAACACCCCACAAGATATTGGACAACAAGACACCAGAAGAGGTCTTTTCTGGTAATAAACCTGAAGTTAGTCATCTCAGAATATTTGGTTGTCCAGTACACACTCATGTTCCAAAGGAAAAGAGGAATAAACTAGATCCTTCAGGAAAGAAGGGTATCTTTGTGGGTTACAGTGAAAGCTCGAAGGCTTACAGAATATACTTTCCAGGGTTCAAGAAGATTGATGTCAGCAGGGATGTAACATTTGATGAAAACTCAACATTCATCAAATCAAGGAAGGCACCTATCGAAGTTTATGAAGAACCTATGGAAACAAGATTTCAGGACACTACCATGACTGAAGCAGTTCCAGAAATTGTTCGTGAGTTTGAAGATCCACAAGAACCTGTAGATCCACCCCGTGAGGATAACTCTCACAAGAGGAAACCTGTATGGGCTAGAGAGCTCATTCAAGATGCAGAAAGATTTGGCATTCTAGAAGAATAACACAGAGCAAAGAAGAGAACCAGATCACATACCAGCTATGTTGCTTTACTCTGTGACATCATGAACAAAGAGCCTTCTAGTTATGAAGAAGCAACGGAAAAGAAAGAATGGAAGGATGCTATGATCGAGGAATACCAATCAATAATGAAGAATGATGTTTGGGATGTTGTCCCAAGACCTAAAGAGAAGTCTGTTGTGACTTCAAAATGGATCTACAAAATCAAGCATGCTGCAGATGGCAGCGTGGAGAAGTACAAAGCAAGATTCGTAGCTCGAGGATTCTCTCAGAAAGAGGGAATAGATTATGAAGAAACTTTTGCACCTGTAGCCAGGTATACTTCCATCATAACAGTACTTGCCCTGGCTGCAGCTATGAAATGGAAAATACACCAAATGGATGTCAAGACTGCTTTCCTGAATGGTGTAGTAGAAGAGGAAGTATATGTGGAACAGCCACTCGGTTTTGGAATACATGACAGGGAATCATATGTATGCAGACTGAAGAAAGCCTTGTATGGCTTGAAGCAAGCTCCCAGATTCTGGTATGGTAGGATGGAAAGTTTCCTATCTAGTTTGGGCTTTACCAAGAGTAAAGCAGATTCCAACCTTTACTACAAGGTTGAGGAAGGGAATCCAGTGATTCTACTCCTATATGTGGATGATCTATTTGTGACAGGAGATGACAGACTAATTGCAGATACTAAGAGGAAGCTTGCAGCTGAATTCGATATGAAAGATTTGGGAATGATGCACTATTTCCTAGGTATGGAGGTGTGGTAGAGTGCAGGTGGGATCTTCCTTGGTCAAGGGAAGTACACAGTAGATATCCTGAAGAGATTCGGGATGATGGATTGCAAGGCCATGGCCACACTGATGGCATCGAATCTGAAGCTTCTATGTGATGCTTCATCTGAGCCAGTTGATGTCTCTATGTATCGTCAGATGATTGGGTCCTTGATGTACCTGACGAACACGAGACCAGACATTTGATTTGCTGTGAAAACATTGATCCAGTTCCTGATGGATCCAAGAAGTGTTCACTTGGTTGCTATAAAGCATGTTCTGAGGTACCTGAAGGGTACAGTGGATTATGGGCTCAAGTATGAAGCAAATCAAAATTTTAACCTACAAGGTTATGTTGATTCAGATTGGGCTGGCAGTGCTGCAGATAGGAAGAGCACATCTGGGTGCTGCTTCACTATGGGATCAGGTGTGATCTCTTGGTTTAGCAGGAAGCAGTCCTGTGTAGCACTGAGTACAGCTGAGGCAGAATATGTTGCAGCCTGTTCAGCTAGTTGTGAGGCAGTATGGCTACGAAAGCTACTGTCTGAGTTATTTGATCTCCCGTTGGATGCTACTGGTATCTTCTGTGATAACCAGAGTTGTGTGAAGCTGTCCGAGAACCCAGTGTTTCATGACAGGTCGAAACACATAGAGATCAAATATCACTATATCAGGGATATGGTGCAGAGAGGAGCTGTGAAGCTCCTGTATGTTGCGACAGACGAGCAAATTGCAGATGTGTTGACGAAGCCACTAGCTAGGGTGAAGTTCGAGTACTTCAGAGAGAGGCTTGGCGTGCTTCAGATCGAGGATACTTCGAGGAAGAAGTGATGGACACATTTGCTGAAGCCATTCCAAGCATGTTGGAAGGAGGATCCTTCACATGGATGTGGATGTAAGCACCAGATGATGAGCATCAGGATGATGTTCTGGTTTCTGCTTAGATATGATTAGTTGGATCATTATATGTATGTATGCATCATGTTGGATGCTGGATATGATTAGGTAGATCATGGATGCTGATGGATACATTGTGTGGATCATGTATCTTTGTATGATCAGGTAGATCATGTATGTTGATGGGTACATTGTGTGGATCATGTATCTTTGTATGATCAGGTAGATCATGTATGTTGATGGGTACATTGTGTGGATCATGTATCTTTGTATGATCAGGTAGATCATGTATGATTGATGGATACATTGTGTGGATCATGTATCTATGTGTGCATCAGATGGATGCATTGTATGATCAGGATGATCGTGGATGACGAGCTTCTCCAGATGACATGCAGCAGGATGTTGTAGTGATGTTTGATGAGTATCGGATGATACTTTATGGACGTGGATCAGGTTGTGCAGGAAAGCATGTAATTTGTGCCCTGGGAGATTTGCAGATGGTCTTTCGAGGTTTTGCCTATGGCATGTAATTCGGTGCCCTGGGACATCTGGAAAATGCTCTTGTGAGGTTTTGCTTGGGAGGACATGTAATTTGTGCCCTAGGAGATCTGCAGATAGTCTTTCGAGGTTTTGCCTATGGCATGTAATTCGGTGCCCTGGGATATCTGGCAGATGCTCTTGCGAGGTTTTGTCCTATGGCATGTAATTTGCTCCTGGGAGATCTGGACAGGATGAAAAAGGCCTCAGACGCTGCAGCCAGGTTTTGCCATGACCACATGTAATTTGCTCCTGGGAGATCTGGATAGGATGAAAAAGGCCTCAGATGCTTCAGCCAGGTTTTGTGTAGAGATCACATGTAATGTGCTCCTGGGAGATCCGACAGGTAGAGCCGCGTGCTCGTAACAACCTGGGATGCTTCAGCCAGGTTTTGTGATGGGTCACATGTAATGTGCTCCTGGGAGATCCTACAGGTAGATCTGTGTGCTCGTAATAGCCTGGGATGCTGCAGCCAGGTTTTGTGACGCACGTAATAAGTCCTGAGGATTCCACAGTATGGCCAGTGATGATGAAGACCTGCAGGTGGTGGGCCTACATCCAGTATGAAAAAGGACTGGCTCTGTAGAACTTCCTATGATGAGTAGAGTCAGAGATTGGTTGAGATAGTAGCAGCAGTGACGATGATGATGACGATGCATCGATGACGATGATCCAGAGAAGAAGACTTGTCTAGCAGATCTATGTCGAGAAATACCTTCCTAGTTAAGAGGGAGTGTTGATGTATATGTAACTTTGGAATGTATTTCATCTGTGTATTATATGTATATATTTATTGTACCCTTATAAGAGATGTGTTATTCCTCTATAAGGAAGTGTCGTCATGTGGATTGACAAGTGTCGCAAGTGTGTGTACTTGCCGATGGGTTATTAGACCACCATTTGGGGTCAGCCCTGATTTATATATAATATAATGTGGATGTATCTAAGTAGACAAGTCGGCCCCAGTAGGTCACTGGGAAAAAAGGTGAGTATAAATAGAGATAGGAGATCTCTATTTTACTCACTCGGAAAAGTAACTCACTATCTATATGAAAGTGGCGCACTAGTGAGGAGGAGGAGGATCATCTACTAGGAGACTATCTCAGTGTTATTTGGTTGTATTTTGGTTGAGCCATTGCTCTCTCTATCTCTGAGGAAGTTGTGGGGTTTTTCACCTTAGGGTTTTCCCCACGGAAACTCTGTGTCTCTTGTCTCTATGCTTTTGATTCTTGTGATGCTTGTGATGCTTGTCATATTATGATTGTCATGCATTGATATACTGTAGATGTTATTCTCTCAGCAAAGATCCTATAGTATTGTGAATTAATACTCAAAATTTAACATATAGGATATCTAATACATAATATATATATATATATATATACTATTAGTATTAAGTCGAATTTAGAACATGTAGCTATTTAGAGTGTAAATATAAATAAATTTTTAATATAAAAACTCAATATTATATTATGATTTCAGAGTATTATAGAATAAAATAATATTCATATATAACCTCATGTCCTATCTGAATGATTTATAAACATTTAGCATTTAATATAAAGATCAAACAATCAATATCAAAGCATAGAATTTTTTTTATAAAAGTACTCTCTGCTTAACCAGTGAGTGTTTTCAAACTAAGTTCAAATAAACATGGAATTCCAACACATAATTATCATTATTTAAATTATAACCAGGAGTAGAGCAACATAACCATCATCGACAAGTTGTTAACAAAGATCCACTATAATTCATTTAAAAACGAATACGAACTTTTACATTCAGGAACTTGCTCAAAGAGAAACACATCGAATCCACTTTCAACCATACTTATTTTTACCTTAGGGTTTAACCTTAAAAGGTTTAGAATGACTCCATTTTCTTTACAGAGTATACATTATCCCGAATAGGGCTTAACCCCGAAAACAAGAACATTTTCCTTATAACCTAATACAGAGATAACAACGATAAACCATCTCATCGACATAGCCGAGACCTCTTTTATTTACATTATCATCAACAGAGCCATTTCGGCGTTAAAGTTTCACTATAAAACAATATAAGAAAAATAATATTAATTTTTAGGGCTCTGCCTAATTTTGTTAAATAAATTTATAACATAACAGGTTAAACAAAGTCGTCGTCAGTATCAAAGGCAAGAATCGATGGCAAATCAAGTTAACCAAGCATGCAAAGGTAGTTAGGGCCTTCCAAATTTTTTATAACTAATCCATTAAACTTTAAAACAAAAAAACTTCATTTAAAAACCACTGTAAATAGAAGTAAGGCCAAAACTATTTACTTTTAAAAATATTTATCTTATTCATCAGTTTGGGCGAAACCCAACTAAGGGTATGAAGCCATGAACATGTGCAAATAAAGTACTGATATACAGTTTTCCATTATGGATTAAAAATAAAACTAAAATCTATTAATAAAAATCAACAACGTTTTCACTTTCAGAGAGTAGCAACATAGTAACATCGCAATGCTAAACAACAAGGCAGGAAACGCTTGAATAGAGGTTCCAGGAAAGCTCGGGGCTTATCGAGGCAGTTTTTCCAAACCCTGGGGCATTCTACATTTCACTTCCAAGCTTTAACTCTTAACTAGAGACTCAGAGATAGCACGAATCCCTCCTGTCAAATACACAAAACACACTGCATTATAAACTATTCATAATTGTAAATCAAATGAAATATAATTTATTCAAAGATACAAGTTTTTTATGTCGAATTTTACCTCTGTGAGGAATTCCTTTCCATGCTGAGAACCAAGTTTCTCTCCCAATGCAAACGAACAAAGAAAACAATGCAACTCTGGTTTTCTTCTCATAACCTGGAACGAACGGCTACATCAAGCGTGGTATCCTCTCACCGCCATAAATGCCGAGAGATGGGCTCACCCAGGTGAAAAATGAACAAAGAATTTCGATATAACCCTTTTGCTTTGAGAGTTAGGGTTTAAGCCATCGCGTCTCTCCACTCATGGCCTTCACATGGTCTCATTTAATCCTTGCAGTTGTAACCACTACGATTTCAATACTTACCCACACTCTATAGGTCTTGCATACGTTTAAGAAACTTCAACTTAATGCCACTAAAACCTTTAGCTAGGATTTCGAGATCCTATAACACTTTCACATGTTTTATTTAAACTTATTTTAGTACCTTCGAAGTTGTAGCTAGGATAATCCCTTATCCTATAGATAGTAGTTGAATGTTAAATTTTATTTTGATGCTTTTAAACTCATAGTTAGGGCAACTTTGAACCCTAGTAAATCTTTTAATCACCAACCTTATTTTTGGTAGTTAGGATCCTTACTTGGAACAAGAACAAGTTTATCAACATGCATTATCTTGCAAAAGCTAAGTAAGACCAGGACCTCACTGAAAGTACATCCTTCATCAAAAGAAACATATTAAGCATTCCATCCTAAGAACTATGAAAAATGACATACAGTAAAATTAGGATGTATGAAGTTTAGTAATTAAACATCAAACTTTAATACACGAATAAGTAAGTAAAACTTGTACTGCACAAAGTTGATGTCAAATATGTACATGTGTACACCACGACAGATCTCAAATAAGAATTAAATCTTAAGCAAAATTGTAGAGCTTAGTAGCATTAATAGCTTATACAATTTTATTTATTTATTTATGGATTTTTGAGTTGTTATAGCAGCAACCAGAAGGCTATACATATGATCCTAACTATGTGTGTAGGTTGAGGAAGTCCTTATATAGGCTTAAGCGACCCCCCAGGGCTTGGTATGCCAAAATGGACAACTTTCTCTTGTCACAATCTTATGTGAGATGCAAATATGATCCTAATGTTTACATGAAGCTGATTGATGGTTCAATTATGATTATAGTGTTATATGTTGATGATCTACTAATCACAGGTATCTCTATTGATCAAATAGCTTCATTAAAGACTGCTTTGCATCAAGCTTTTTCCATGAGTGACTTGGGAATTCTTAAGCAGTTTTTGGGGTTTGAGATTTCTCAAACTGAGAATGGAACTAAGGTATCTCAGTCCAAATATGCATCTGATCTCCTAAATAAGTTCAATATGGATGATTGCAAGCCTTCAAAGACTCCTTTCCTTTTAGGAGTTAGACTTGAAGAAGCAAAATCTACACCTTTGGTTGACGACACCTTGTATAGGAAGCTTGTTATACTTGACTCATACTTGACCTAATCTTGCATATGATGTGAGTGTGGCATCAAGATACATGGAGAAGCCTCATGAGCTCCATTGGAGGGCTTCAAAAAGAATCTTTCATTATGTGCAAGGCGCCAAGACTGATGGGATTCATTATGTTGCAGATTCTAGCCTAGATCTTCTTGGTTTTACTAACTCATATTGGGATGGTGATAGCCTTGAAAGAAAATACACATCTGGATTTGTATTCATGCTTGGAGGTGGTCCTGTTTGCTGGTCTAGCAAGAAACATAGTGCAATTGCACTATCTTCAGCAGAGGCCAAGTATAGAGGAGCAGTGAATGCTACTATTCAGTGTGTGTGGTTGCAGGGTATTATTTCAGAGTTTGAGATTGCCTTTAGTACTCCTACTATCATGTTTTGTGACAATCAGAGTTTTATAAGGGTCTCAAGTGATCCACTACAGAGACACAGGACCAAGCATATTGAGATCCATATGTACTACATTAGGAGTTTAGTGCATGACCAGATCATTGATTTGTAGTATTTCCCAACAGGTGAGCAAACTGCAGACATCTTCACCAAATCTTTGATTGAGAAGACTTTCAGCTATCTTAGATCACTGCTTGGGATGGTTGAACATGTGGTGGAGTGAAGGATTTCTCAGTAATATTTCAATTTTGATATGTCCATTTTTTAGGGAAGGATTTTCCCATGAGGTTTTCCTTCTTTCCTTGTTTTGTGGACAAGGCAGTATTGTACAGGGTGACCATGTCTTGTTACTGGGCCCTAGTTTTTTATTTCTAATTTTTAGCACATAAATTCAGACTTATGGGGGGGGGTGTTGGAATAATTAAATCCATTATCTATGTCATATTAGTACATTAGTTGCATTAATTAATCTTTCTATGATTAATTCCTATGTATTAGAATAGATAGTTGGCATATGAGTCATTGTGTGGACCACAAGTTTCCTAAACTAACTAGAGACTATTTATGGATGTCCTGAAATAGATCCTGTCTATTTTTAGACAATTCTTGAGTTAGATTGGTGCACTAGCTACTTTTACTGCTTTTTACCACTTTTTGGGTGAAAGGTAAAATCTAGTTGACTAGGGAAACTGTTTTTTGGACCACTCATCCTCCATGATGTTTCTTCCTTCCATTTTTGGGATTTGGCATGTTTTTTCATCATACATCACTATATGATCACTAAATCAGAAATTTGTGAGCCTTGGTGTGACTTGGAGAACACACTTTCCACCTAGGGGGGATTTGCATTATTCTAGTAAGTCAGCTTTTGTGTAGATTCAAATGGAATCCTTATGCATTTGAATCTCTGATGTAAAGTTATATAATAAAATCCTATTACTTTCCCAAGGTTGGATGATGTAATATTATTCATTTGAGTAATTTAGTTTGCATCTTATGTGAGTAAATTTCAATGTTCTTGACTAGTTGTGTGAGATATTTTGTGAGAGTGTGTAATTTCTTGATCAAATATTGGTGTGAACTAAATTTCACACTTTCTAGTGGTGCAGAATGTTCAACCAAATTCCTAGTAGTTTGGGAGCACTAGGTGCATCTTTTTGCCATTTTTTCCACTTTCCAAGGGGTGTTTCATGATGTGGTTTAGGTCTTTATTATTGGTTTCATCGTTGAGGGTATGTTCCTTCATATTTTGATGCATTATGGTGATCCCAAGGAATATTTTGATGCTGAAATCTCATCCTAGGGTGCCCTCCTTTAGCACACATGTGGACATGGCAAGATTATATTATGTTATTAGTTGATGGATGAGCTGGGGTTTCTATTGATGAGTTGGCATTATGGCACATATGTTGATGTTATTCCCCACTTGATGGAGTATTGCATAGATCAATTTTATTGGTTGTGTATTTTTGACACCTTGATGCATGGAAGCAAACTTTTTCTACATTCATTAGTTGTCCCTTGATGAGCGTCCACCCTTTGGAGGGTTTATTTTCTAGGTCATTTTTTGAGGGGCATCCTAACTTTAGGAGCATTTATATTTTGGAAGAGTACCCAAAATTGTTCCATCTCAACGCCATTAGATGCAAAGTGGTCACAGGATTTCTGAAAATTGGTTAAATATAAAATCCAATAAATATTGAGGAAGTTGGAACATACAAAGCTGCAACTTAACATGTTGCACTGTATTTTTGTCGCACATGTATTTTTGGATCCTTTTCATGGAGAGCGTTAACCTTTTTGAGGAAGCTCTCCACCTTTTGGACAACTTCCTATTGAGCGCTTGCTTTGGAGAACCTTTGGAGGCTAGGATGTTACTTCTACTTGTATTCCCTATTTTCTTAGAGATGCACCATCTCTCTTAGGCCTTATGTATCTTAGGCATTGTACATGTGGAATTGAATACCTCATGCTTTGGATTCGTTAGAGTTTGTTAGGGTTTTAATGGAATTTATTCATTGTTTACTCCACCCTAGGCTAGATCTAGGATTATATTGACATTTTATTGTAAAATGAGATTGAGATACAACATATATAAGGGTTGTCCTTCTCATTCATTTCTCATGGTTGGATTTTGAGAGCTATCTCTCTTTTGGAGCCTGTTACGCCTCGGAGTGTCTGAAGCGTTGCCTCTAGATGTGCTAGAGTGAGTGGTTTCTTTTTCTTTTGTAAAGGCCAAGTTTTTGGGGCAATATTATGTAGAGTGTTGATTTTGGGGCTAAATACCCTTGATCAAGTCATTAGGGGTCCTCTTGGTTTTAATTCCAGGAAGAGTTGGATTAGTGGAATTCCTGATTGCTTCTTGATGATAAAAATTCCCCCATCTTGTTGGGCCATTTGGGCCCTTGTCATGTCCCTAAAGTTTGCTATGGTCCATGGGGTAATTTTGGCCTAAGTCACCTAGGAAATAATTATTTAATTAATGAGAAAGTATGGAAACTAACTTATGGAAGATGCCTAAGGTTGTATTTGGGAATTAAATGGACAAGGTGGGACCCCATGCCTAAGTCTAAGTGATTAATTAAATGAGAATTTAATTGATGGGGAAATTTTGAGGCAATTACTATAGTGGTTAATTAATTATGAATTAATTAATTAAATTTTGAAGTCTGAATTAATTCTGAAAATTGTAATACTTTAATAATAAATGTTGATAATAAATATTAGCAAGTGGTGATGATGTTCTTAGTAAATTAGAATTGGTGTCCAGAGGATCAATTTTTCCTTAGTGTCAAATCTCAGGAAAGGCAAGGAATCTAATGGAGGAAAGAAGATAAGGCAAACAAAATGGAAACTGACAAAAAGCAAACAGAAAAAAATGGCAAAAGCAGAAAAGAGGAAAGTAAAGAAAGTGGAAAGATTCAGAAAAGATTTCAGAAAGAAAATAGCAACAACCATAAAAAGCTTCCTAAAGTGCACTTGCCCAATTCAGTGAAGGGAGGCAAAGGAAAGAAAGTTTTCAAAGCCAAGAGTTTCTATTCTCCTCAAGAAATGCGCCCTCATGGCTTTGGAGGAGGATGGGAAAGTGGGTAACCTACTTTCATAGGTCACCAAGCCAAGAACTTGCTCAGCATGTGATCATGAAGTTTACAAAAGAATCCAACCAACTCCATTTGACAACTTTTGATCATTATTAGAATTTGTGAATGAGAGCTCTGAGCCCTCTAGTTGAGTGTTGTGCCTCAACAAGTTATGCTTGGGAGATGTGCCCCAAGGCCATGTGAGTTTACAGTAAGTGTTATGTAGGTCCATATCAAGATGCTACATCCATTATCAGTCAATTCCGTCATTCATTGAAGATCTCCAGTCCATTGGAGGAGAAGGTCTCTCATACAGTGAAATTCTGGCTAGTTTTGGAGAAGGTTCACCAGTAGAAGAAGATAGTTAAGGAGGAGAGTGCCCAAGACTTCCAGTGAGATATAGAAGTTATTATAAGAAGATATTAGAGGCTTCCATTTCCTTAGGTCGACTTCAGACTTGATCTTCAATCCCTCTCTCATTGCTCCAGCTTGCAGCCAAATCTAGAGGTGTTTCCACTAGTGGAGAAAACTAGTTGAAGGAGGGCGCACCAATGAAGCTCTACAACAGTAGTTGCAGCCAAATCAGTCCTCTGATATGAAGAGATCCTGATCAGAAAATCAGAATAGAGTTACTGTAACAAATCTCTCTCTCTCTCTTCACATTCCCCATCAATGTACTACAATTTCTAGCCTGTAAGGCAATTTGTTTTGAGAAGAAAGCCACTATAATAAAAGAATGGTTCTGTTATGTTAAATTCAATGTGTCAATGTTATTATCAATATATCAGAGCTGCATAACAACTCATAACAGAGTACTTATTTAATGGAAGTCATTAATCCAGTTAAAATCCAAGACTAGCTCATTGGAAGGATTTTCTAGACTAGTTTTACTGAATTTACTGTAGAATGCACTCATATCGTCCATTTGACTTCCCGTCTGTTGCAGTAGGTTAATCATTTGATATATTATCCATATCAGTCCTTAAAATCAGAATTTGGAAGCCTTTAGACCTGTCTGGAAATATTGGAAAAATACTAGCTCAACAATCTCGGGAGAGCCCAAAACCCCCAATTATTCCTAAAATCTCCCAAGTCTGCTAAAGTACTTTCCTAAAAATAACTAGCATACATTTGAATGTTATTACCTCTGTCATTACCTCCCAGGATCCCCACCTGTCTAGTATGCATATGCCAACTACCCAGGAAGCCTCGAAATAGGCAATAGACTAGCTCTATTGTTGAAAAGTGAAAGGTACTGGTACATGGTGCTTAGGACATCTCTGATCTGACCACTTTGACCTGCTGCTGCACCTAAATCCATAAATTTTCCAGAATTGAATATTCATCCCACCATCCTCACTCCTTACCTCAGTACCCATCACCTACTTCCTACTCTGTTCGGAGAAAGTGTCAGAAATTTAACTAGTGAAGTTCATAAAAGTTTTGAAGTTGAGTTAATATCTTGGTTGAATCTTCCCAAGGATATTACAGTGGTATCAGAGCAATTTCCTTGGCTCATCATGTGGAAAGTAAATCTCGGTGGAAAAATAGCTCAGCACTATTTTCAAGTTGTAGTTGTGGAATTAGTTCCATGTCATGGAAGATTCAAACTTTGAGTTGTATGAGGAGGAAGATTATTTTTATGAAGAGTATGATAATTTTGATGAGCAGTATGAATAATACTGCAGACAGTATGAGGAAGAGAATTCCCAAGAAGTACCTTCCACAAGCATCTCCCATGAGATCATGACTGGAAAAAAATACTATGATTACTTTGATAGCCCTATTCAAGAAAAAATTGCATGTTCCACAGTCAAAGGTCAACCTTCTATGGAAGAGTTAATAAAAGATATGAAAACTTTATTGGATGCATGTGACTTCACAAGAATTTTTGGATCTTCTTCAAGAAGATCCTCCAAGAATATTCATCCTAAGACAACCAGAGAACAACAAGACCCAAAAACCAATCATGAAATTGTTGACAAAATGGAAGAATAATCTACTGCAAGATTCTATGATGAGGATCTCAAGATCACCTCCGATGAGATTGGTACTGTTAGGGGTGTTGAGCCATATTTTGGATCAAATCCAAAGGTAGAACATAAATCAGATCCAAAGACACCACATGAGCTTCACAATGAAGTATAAATTGACCACACATTAGTTAGATGTGAACTAGTAGAATCTGTGGTTGAACAAGGCCCCATTACCCCACCCATTGAAGAGAGAAGCATGATGCAAAGGTATGGACCACTTTCATATTTTCATACTAAATTGTGTCATGATGATGTTGCAGCCACATCAGAGGATAATTATTGCATAAGGGATTCCCTGGATGTTGAGTCTTAGAGCCTTAGTGACAAGGGTGAATGCAGTGACCAATTTGAATCACTAGAAGGGTGTTTGCAGGATTCCTACATGGTCGAAAGAGAACCTACTGAGGAATGCTTTAAGTGCGAGGAAGCATATAAAGATGTGTACTCTCACATATATGTGGGGAACATGGAGATCCCCATTGATGAAGGTGTTGTGGGTGCAATATCCATGGGGAAAGAAGAAGTTATGGCAACAACATAAACTAAAAATGAGAAATTGATGGAAGGACAAACCACCAACACTCCACCACATAAGGAGGATAAAATGATACCTGGTGAGTTATTAAATTCTGATTTTTATGTGTCATTATTTCAATCTGATATGGCATCCACTTCTAGTGAAAAATTCAGAGTGGTTGAGCTCCCTAGTGATGAGGTTCAGAATTCTGATGTCAAAAAGGAATGCAATGTGAAGGATGAAACTTTGAGAGAAGATCTTTCTGGTATACCCAGGATGAATGAGCAATTAATTTGCAGCCCAAATTATGTTGTTGAGGACTGTTATCACATATATAGTAGCCGGGCTACCATACATTATTTTTCTCATTCCAGTACACTATTCAGCCAGTTCCCTTGCATTTGAGATGACGAGATGAGCATATATATTGGATCACTATCAGATTGTGGACAGCAGTTGCATTCCCCATGCCATGACTGAGTTTCAGGACACTCAGAGAGATGACCGATGTAGCCATTATATCATTGGTACAGAGCAGACAGTAGTGCCCAGAGTTACAGCAGCAGTTCCAGAGGACAGATGATGGTACATGTTGATGTACATTCAGGTATATGACTCAGCAGGTATATTACGGTGTTATGGTTAGATTGCTTTTATACTTATTCTTATAGCATGTCTTAGCACTTAGTGTCATGATCTGGCGATCATATAGATATATGGACCTGGTTGACCTACTATATATATTATACTGTCCCTACTCAGACTTAGAAGTTCACTATTCATACTCATTGGTACATACCCTCCTTAGGGAGAATAGAGGTGATCATTACACCATACTTTGGATTGCTAGTGTTGGCTCCATCATTTCACTGTCTTCATCCATCCATGGCCTACCTTTTAGATTATCACCCTGACTTACTACTTGACTAGTGGCATGGAGGACTTTTCCCCACTGTAGCCTCTGTATTAGATGAGCCTCCCTGTTTATTGTGTCTCGGCTCTGAGTTGGTGACAAAACTTACCTATGGTGAGTTGGAGTTCCTAGTGAATTCCCCCTAGTCACTAAAGTTGTGTTGGCTAAACCTGAAACTTTTAGTGCTGCCATCAATACAAAATCTGGAAAATGAAATGTTATATCTTGTATGAAAAGCCCATTCATGCAATGTGTTTCTAAACACACATGAATGAAAGGCATGCTAAATGAAAATGGCCATGAAAATAAAATGTTATATCTTTTGGAAAAATAAATACCTAGGTAAACAAGATGTCCATGACACACCTAGAAGTGCTCAGGTAAACAAGTGCCTTAAAAACACACCTGCAGCAGAAAGCCTAAAGAAAAAATGTAAATCTATGCAATGTGTTTGTAAACACACATAGATCAAGGCTATGGAAACCTCAGGCCCAAAAAGCAATGGAACTTAAATGCTATATCTAAACAATTGCTGGCCTTATTTGTATTATGGATTGTGCGCATCTGTGAAGGTGAATAAACCCTCTTTAAACAACTCATCCATTTGTGAGACACCGCCATTCCCTGTGTTATTGCTCATTCAGTATATATCATGGTGTATTCCCTTTCCCTTGCCAAAGTGTCACCAAGTCAAGACAGTCAAGTTATCCCTTAGCCTAGCCAGTTAATTTAGCCTTCACCCTTCACTAGCAAATTGATCACAACTATGAAGTGAGTATGATCTTGAAAGTCTAGTCTGAGTAATAATAATAATTAACGACACTATACATTTGGATTTAGATCGCCAGTTATGATCATTATGTGTTATAATTGCTATTTGAATAAATTGTAAAGCATGTATTAACCTTGATACTTTACAGCAGCCTTGGATGATGGACTGAGTTATATTTGGTCTTGGTTGGACCTAGTTTGACCATGGAGGACCATGGGACATGAGATGATAGACCTTATGATGATATGGATAGATGATATATGGTCTATGTACACATACAGGATGATTCTATGCAGCAGCTATAGGGTTATGATGATGATTCTTGGGATACAGCAGTGTTTGATCATTTACAGAGCATTATTATTGGCCTTGTTCCGGTATATTGGATATTTATTTTGATCATGCAGAGACTCATATGGTGTATGAGTACACATCTTGGATAGATTTGGACCTTCTGAGTCCAATGGGACAGTTTGTTTTCAGTTCCGGGCACTTACAGTGATGATTGAGCCTCAGTAGGCTGTCCCAGTGCAGTTTTGGTCTGCTGGAGGCCCTGTCGGAGCAGATGTGATTTTTATCCGGATGACCTAGGGCGCTGATGATGGAGGGGGTGGTCCAGCCACTTGTTTTTACCATATTACCCCCCTCCCGGACACACTGGTGCCCTCACCTTGACAGCGCCAGCACTCCAGGAGGCTGTTTGGGGCAGTTTCACGCTTCCCGAGGCATTTCAGGATTGGTAGAAATGGCTATTGAGGAAATCGATTTGGGATACTGAGGCAAATTTATGGCATGGGATGATCAGTGATGATAGATCGGGACCTTCCACACCTTCTCCAGCAGTTTCAGCTTCATCGGGGCCCGCATCCATCACTTATGACACTTTCTGTGGATTTTTTGAGGTCTTTTGAGGACCACGACTTCACTATGGAGGCACGATTTGGTACATTCATGATTATTTTGTGGTTATTGTGCTATGGGGATTGACCAAGGAGGGATAAAATTACCCCTTGGACCCACCATAAGCCTCTTATGATATTTCATCATCATGATTTGGTGGGATTCCCCTCTTCTAGGGCGATTTTGTCCACTTATATTATATTTTATGTGTGATCCATGTATTATATTGTTGAGCTCATCTCAACCATTGATTAGACATTTGTATCTTTTAATCTTAGCCACTCATTCAAAAAGTGGTTAGGGTTTTGGTGCCTCTCCTTCCTATTTAAAGGAGAGAGCCTCTCATTGTAAAGGGACTTTTGGCTCTGGATTATTGGAATAGAAAATTATTATTGCATCTATCTCCAGTGTTGTGGTGAATGTTTTTGGTGTTCGTTCATTGGTTCTTCCTTTGCACTGAGTTATTGGAGATCTTGTTTGCCATATCTTTGTACCACGATTTTGCATCTACAGGTGGAGGCCGATTTGCTTGGAGGAGGAGGTATTGGTAGGGGAAGACTCTCCCTACTTCTTCTTTGGAGCTCTTCGTTGGTAACAGGGAGTATTACTGTCCCAGGACCTTCTATTTCATGTTACTATTTGCATTTCTCTTGTATTTCTTCCATACTTGATCTTACTGATTGAATCTTCATTCCTTGGTTTGACAGGTAGAGGAAGGCGCACTTGTGGGCTAGGGCATCAAATCGGCAAGCAACTCAACAATTTCTCATTTGATCTCTGCGGGAATCTTCCTCAACATCAAGGAATCTCATCCACATCACTCAGGTATGATCTCAAGGTAAGTTCTATCTCCATGATCTATCCAATTGTCAAAAACAATTAAAACCCTAATCAATCAAAACCCCATTTTCATATTTTCTCAGATCTACTTAGATCTAGTGGGTTATTGGGAATAATATTGAAAACCCACCTCTATAGCATCCACGGCATCCCGGATCTATAGTTTGGTGAGGATTGGCTTCCGTTTGACCCCTCTCCCATACCAACTTGGCTTCTCCCAAGCAAGGCGCACTTCACTGATTGAGCAGGTTGACCTAGATCTAAGTGGTGGGTGTTTGAGATTCCACTTGATTTGACATTTACACATCCAATAACATACACCCAGGTTGTCCCTTTCCTGAAATTCACCTTGTGGGCCCCATTCCACATTTTAAGGGATTTAATCCCCATTTTGGACCACTTGGAACCCTTAAACTCAGATCTATTAAGATCTAACCGTTGGATTACCACGAAAATACAGATCCATACTCCTACCTGACCGATCTACCCGGATCTAAAGTTTGGATGCCATCCGACTTGTTTTGACCTACCTAACCCTAATTTTAAGCCTCCTTGGGCAAAGTCGCACCACCTTGGAGAAGTGAGTTTACTCATTTCTAGGAACTGGGTACTTGAGATTTTTGGAGATTCAGAACCGGAATAATTCAAAACCTAGGTCTAGACTGTCATTCTGTCAAATTTTGCCTTGGGGATTGCATTCCTTGTTTTAAGGGATTGTGGTCCACTTGGGTCAAACCTAGATCTAGATACATTCATCCATCAAGACCTCCATTGCCCACTTGTCCCAAGTATTAGGAGTCCTAAACCACAAGTCAAACCTACTTTGACTCCACTTCCCAATTCCCAAGGCACTGGTTTCTCTCCAAGTTAGTTCAACCTTCCTAGATTGTTGGATTGACTTGTGGATTGACCTATGCATGGTGAACTAAACCCTTGATGCTATCATGGTCAAGCTTGTCATCCGTACTAGTTAGCCCCAATACAAACCTTAACTTCCCTGCATTGGACACAGTTCCCAAGGCAGTGGACTTTCCAACATTGAACTAGTACACTAGCCCTAGATCTCACTTCAAACATTATAAGTCACTATTACATCAACTATGAACCAAATCTATACCTATTGAACCCCTCACTTGGCTTGTGACTTTACCCTTAGGTCTAGGATAAACCATACACCTAACTTCACTTAGAAATACCCTGATTTGGTGTCTTGGTTTTGATCTCTCCTGTCGGGAGTAGATCGGGTCTCCCCCTTTGTTGTCTGGGCTAGATAACATAAAGCGAAGGTTGCCTCGACTGGCGTGACAACCATACATATTGGAGGTCGAGGTGATCGTGGTTGCACCTTTTGAGTTTCCCTTCCCTATTGCCATCCATGACTGGATCCATCCATAGGGGTAACTACAGTTTAGGTGATAACAAGGACCTAAGAGATGAATATATTGCAGCAGCAATATATGGATCATATTTCCAGACTTCTAGTACATGACATAAAATTGATCCGGTGATGGAAAATGAAGAGGAGGAACATCTGCAAGAACCTCATCTTCTTGCAGGGTCATTGAAGATGGATGAACAAAAGATCCAAGAGGCCCTAAAAATTCTCCATGACACTCATTCTTTAGTGTCGAGGTTGTGTTGGGAAGCTGCTTTAAGGGAAGATCAATGTTTATTTGCAGCCATGGAGAATATCCAGAAAGCAATGTCCACAATCAAAGGTAATTTCTCACAGTTGCTTTCAGATAAAAATTACATGTTTGAGCTTGTTGAATTGTTGTGGGATGCATCATTGCATGATGAAGAAAATATTTGCAGATATGAAGAAGAGAACTACAAGCTCAAAGGTGAGTTGTTTTCCACCCAAGATTCTTTGAGATACACTCAAAGTGCTCTCTTAGAATCCCAAATGAAGATAGAACAATTCCAATAAGAGTGGGAAGAATTGACTGAATCCTCAATTTTTTTGTAAGAGTCATCCCTTTTGGGTCAATGACATAAAATATTCCATGGAGGAACCTCATGAGTGGGTGGACAATGAGGAGCATTCTATTCAGTATGTGCTTGAAGAATGTGCAGAAAAAGTGGGTGAAAAGCAAGCACATGATTTTTTCCAGAATGAACATGAGAGGTTCATTGAAGAAGGTCTTTCTTCCAAGGAAGATGCAGTTGATTTCACCATAGATGGATCAGCCATCAATAGAGAGGATACATCCACAAATTCAGTAGATGAAAGGTTCAGAAGCATGGCTCACAACCCTTCACTCCCCACTTCACATTCAGCCACAAACTTTGGGAATGAAAATTGGGTAAAAGGATTCTATTTTTTTGTGTCACATGATGAGCAGAAAGATCCTAAAATTGAGGATGATGACATGTTCCTTAACCCGCAGCAGTGGAGGCAGCCCATGCATGCATGTGCAGCCATTTTTGACAAGGGGGTATCAGATCCACACTTACTTTCAATATGTGGGTCATTTGGTGGAGTTTTGCACCCTTGGATCAATGGCAGAGAGTTGAGCCATCGGATGAAGAGGGGAACACCTGCGGAGTTCCATAGAGATCATGAGTTCTCTTTATGTGAGGAGGAAATACATATGGCTGATCACATTCCATATGATTCAGCAAATAAAAGTGTTTTTCCATCCATTGGTTGGATGGGTAGGGGCATCATTGTAGTGAAGACCTTGGAAGGTAAAATGTTCACTTGTTTCTGCAATAAATTGTTGTTATAACTGACATTGTCTTGAATTGTGAGCATAAACAAAGATGTATTTTGAAGCCATTAGATGTCTCCAATGCACATGCACAAGGGATGCATTCTGATTTGCATGCTTTCAAGAAGTCATATGTTTGGTGGAGAAGTCACACAACTATTCAGTTTTGCACTAGGAGTGGCACACTTTCAGCACGATGGATGGATCCTGGCATACCTTGGAGTGACAAGTTTTCGCAAGTAACAGATATAATGGACGGTATTCACCAGGGACCATGGGATCCAGAAATTCTACTCAAGTTATCCTAACTGGGTTGGAAATTTTGTTCATTGCTGGTTAATTTGCAGATATAAATTATAGTGCAGTTTTTCTTCATGTTTTTTTAAAGGCCCAAGTTTAATTTTCAGACTGTACAGTGGATGGGGACAATTATAATCATAGTGGTGCAACAGAAGCTTGGTGGAATCCTGATATTGCTTGAGGACAAGAAATCTTAGGAAGGGAGGACTGTCATGTCCCCAAATTTTTCTATGGTCCATGGGGTAATTTTGGCCTAAGTCACCTACGCAATAATTATTTAATTAATGAGCAAGTATGGAAACTACCTTATGGAAGATGCCTAAGGTTGTATTTGGGAATTAAATGGACAAGGTGGGACCCCATGTAGTTATTAACCCCATGACTAAGTCTAAGTGATTAATTAAATGAGAATTTAATTAATGGGGAAATTTTGAGGAAATTACTATAGTGGTTAATTAATTCTGAATTAATTAATTAAATTCTGAAGTCTGAATTAATTATGAAAATTGTAATACTTTAATAATAAATGTTGCTAATAAATATTAGCAAGTGGTGATGATGTTCTTAGTAAATTCGAATTGGTGTCAAGAGTATCAATTTTTCCTTAGTGGCAAATCTCAGGAAAGGCAAGGAATCTAATGGAGAAAAGAAGACAAGGCAAACAAAATGGAATTTGACAAAAGCAAACAGAAAAAATGGAAAAAGCAGAAAAGAGGAAAGTAAAGAAAGTGGAAAGATTCATAAAAGATTTCAGAAATAAAATAGCAACAACCAAAAAAATATTCCTAAAGCGCATTTTCCAAATTCAGTGAAGGGAGGCAAAGAAAAGAAAGTTTTCAAAGCCAAGAGTTTCTATTCTCCTCAAGAAATGCACCCTCATGGCTTTGGAGGAGGATGGGCAAGTGGGTAACCTATTCTCATAGGTCACCAAGCCAAGAAATTGCTCAGCAGGTCATCATGAAGTTTATAAAAGAATCCAACCAACTCCATTTGACAACTTTTGATCATTATTAGAATTTGTGAATGAGAGCTCTGAGCCCTCTAGTTGAGTGTTGTGCCTCAATAAGTTATGCTTGGAGATGTGCCCTAAGGCCATGTGAGTTTCCAATAAGTGTTATGCAGGTCCATATCAAGATACTACAATCATTATCAGTAAATTCCATCTTTCATTGAAGATCTCCAGTCCATTGGAGGAGAAGGTCTCTCATACAGTGAAATTCTAGCTAGTTTTGGAGAAGGTTCACCAGTAGAAGAAGATAGTTAAGGAGGAGAGTGTCCAGGAATTCCAGTGAGCTCTAGAAGTTATTATCAGAAGATATCAGAGGCTTCCATTTCCTTAGGTTGACTTCAGACCTGATCTTCCATCCCTCTCTCATTGCTCCAGCTTGTAGCCAAATCTAGAGGTGTTTCCACTGGTGGAGACAACTAGTTGAAGGAGGGCGCACCAGTGAAGTTCTACAGCAGTAGTTACAGCCAAATCAGTCCTCTAATATGAAGAGAGACTGATTAGAACATCATAAGAGAGTTACTGTAACAAATCGCTCTCTCTCTTCATATTCTCCATCAATGTACTACAATTTCTAGCTTGTAAGGCAATTTGTTTTGAGAAGAAAGCCACTATAATAAAAGAATGGTTCTGTTATGTTAAATTCGATGTGTCAGTGTTATTATAAATATATCAGATCTGCATAAAGACTCAGAACATAGTACTTATTTAATGGAAGTCATTAATTCAGTTAAAATCCAAGTCTAGCTCATTGGAAGGATTTTCTAGACTAGTTTTACTGAATTTACTGTAGAATGCACTCAGAGCGTCCATTTGACTCCCCGTCTGTTGCATTAGGTTAATAACTTGATATATTATCCATATCAGTCCTTAAAATCAGAATTTGGAAGCCTTTAGACATCGTATGGAAATATTGTAAAAATACTAGCTCAACAATCCCGGGAGATCCCAAAACCCCCAATTCTTCCTAAACTCTCCCAAGTCTGCTAAAATACTTTCCTGAACATAAAAAAAATAAATTTAACTGATATTACCTCTATCATTACCTCCTAGGACCCCCACCTATCTAGTATGCATATGCCAGCTACCGAGGAAGCCTCAAAGTAGGCAATAGACTAGCTCTATTGTTGAAAAGTGAAAGGCACTGGTAAATGGTGCATATGACATATCTGATCTGATCACTTTGACCTGCTGCTGCACATAACTCCATACATTTTTCCAGAATTGAATATTCATCCCACCATCCTCATTCCTTACCTCAGTACGCATCACCTACTTCCTACTCTGTTCGGAGAAAGTGTCCAAAATTTAACTAGTGAAGTTCATAAAAGTTTTGAAGTTGAGTTAATATCTTGGTTGAATCTTCCCAAGATATTACAACCCTGGGTTGGTGTCTAATGCTTCTTGGGATGGGTCCATTAGGACACATGAAAACACATATTTTTCTTTCTAGAGGTGATTGCGCATGTAAGGGCTGTCATACTTGGTTTAGCACAGCTCATTTTCCCACTTGGACCTATTGTTTGATGGAAAACCCATCCTCATGGTCTCCAGACCCATGAAATCATTCCTTAAATAAAAATCCTACATTGTTAAAAAATGAGGGCATTGAGGGACAAACATCTATTGGGGTTAGTTGGGGCATGATGTCCTCCTTTTGGCTCGCTTTGCACTTGGTGGAGCCTACTTGCACATTTTTATTCTTGTTTTATGTCATTGTATGGTTTAGTCCCCATGTTTGTGGGTGCACTAACCTAAAATTTTATATTTTGTCATTAACTTGTAGGCTCAAATTTGTAAAAGGTTGAGAATTGTCTCATAAAAATAAGACAACCTCACCTCATTTGTAAATGATGGACACAGTTCAAATTATGTATTCTTTTCTTTTCCTACTGGATTATTGGAGCATTTGATCTAGTGCACACATCTCTCTTGGATGTATTTTATCTTGTGTGAAGGATGAATGGAAGAATTTCTAGGGTTTGATTGTCACATGCTAAATGGATGTTAAGAATAGTTGTAATAACTCGTGTTCAAGGGTGACCTAAGGTGCATTTTCCTTGCTCATTCTTGATTAATGTTGGTAAGTTTATCTCCTAACCCTAGTTTAACGTCACTTTTGAAGTGCTTTGTACTGAGGTAGGGTTTGTTTGCTAGCATTGTGTCTACATCCTTGAAGAGACCTTCCTACCAAGGATCTCTCCATTAGTTTATTGGGCCTTGGAATTCTCTATTCCCTAATCAGGGCTTTGCTACCTAACCCTAGAGGTTTCTAGCTTTACCCTAGTAGCAAGTATTGGAAACCATCTTAAGAGGAGGGACAATGGCCTCGATCTCTCATAGCCCTAAAGTTTGAGACAAGAATATAATACCCTATCTATCAATCCTCTCTTTATCAAAACTTAGATGTTTTTTTATGTTATTTTATGCATAGAAATATTTTACTACTAGAAAAAGACCTAAAAATTTTAAAAATTCAAAATCCCAAAATAGCCGTGATTTAGTATTTCTGGTCCACCCTAAAAATTTTCCTAAGGGTTTTATCCACAAACCCTAGAGGGAGTCTTCTTTTGAGGAAGTGCATTGGGATTCATGAAACTCTCGTAATTTTTGAATTAGAGAGTGTGTGATATTTCTAGTTTATCATCCAGCTTCACCCTAGTCCAATTGTCCTCTTTCCCTTGAGGGCACACTTTTTGGAGTGGTTACCTTGGGAAGTGCAACATTACCTTGGGAGACGTGAAATTGCCTCGAAATGCATGATATTATCTGGAATTTGTGATAAAATGAATAACTCCATTTATATATGATTCTTGTGTCTTGATTTGGTATTGTTTGAATCCGATAAGGCACAGATCATAGTTATTAAGGTTTTGTGAAAGGTATTTGCAGCTAGTTGTTGGTGGTTAAATGTATCTTTCATTAGGGTCTCCCTTGGGTTTGGAGTTACCAAAATTGTTGAGAGGCTAGAATGCAGTGACATTGGGTTTAAATATCTCCCAATCTTACCATGACTAGCACTAGGTCTACATAATCTTTCTTTGCAAAGGTGTTCTATTTTGAGTAGTAACATTTTTGGTGTCATTGTCGGAGACCTCAACGAATAGTGATGATGTTCCATTGAAAAGGGATTCCTGGGTTGAATCCATTTATCTTCCAGATACATCCAACATCCTTCATGTGGCTAAGGTATGTTCTTGTTTTGCACTTTGGTGATATTTGTTTTGTTCTAACTTGGTAGGTCTCTCTTGGAGACTCACTGAAGAAAAATAAAGAGGCACTCTACAAGAATGGGTTCAAGAGGTAAGTTTTGCTTTGTAACTTGATAGGATTATTGTTAAAGGCTAACCTTGCATGTCATATTTGGTGACTCCATTGAAGAAAACAAATTAAAAAAGTGCAAATCAAAACAACAAACCCCAACTATTACTAAGAAGATGATATGGCGTCATATGATGAAACATAAGCGTACAATCAATATGCACCATTGGATTTATCAAATATCTCTAGATATCCAAATGAGACAGATAAAATTGGGTGGAGAAATTCCATCCCAATATTTCATGAATATGAAGATACAACTGCAGATCATATTATGATGTTTAGATAATTTCTTGTGGCATGGGATGTTATGGATGAGGATCTCGGAATGAAGAGGTCCGTAATCTCTCTTGATATGCAAAATAACAAGGATATGGGATATTGGTATGATGAGTTTCGTCCTAAAGGGATACCTAAACTCTTGCAATTGGTCAAGACATTCGAAAAGGAGTGGGATCCTAATCTCGACGAAGAAACTATTGAGGCCATGATTTCCCTTCCCAAAAAGGAGCATGTTGAAGAAACCCTTGAATACTTTTTTTCTCCTCTTGATTTGCTAAGCACTGTAGATGAATTGCTGTTGGCTCGGTTTTGCAACCAAGCTTAGTGCTATGGGCACCTGCTAACTAGTAGCAGCAGTTTCAATAGAAATAAAAACAATAAACTAAATAAACAATACTTTTCATGGATCTAAGCAAGAATCTAAGCAAATAATTTAAATCTTTCAAAAATCAAGAACAAGAAACATAAGAAATAATTTTTGTATTGAAAAGTGGGGGGCAAGCAAGTGCTTGCGATATTACCTTCAATGGTGAAGGTTGATGTTGAGCAACTCCCAAGATGAGTAGCTCCAAACTCCAATAGGTCTCTTTCTCCAAGGTTGCTTCAATGGCTAAAAGTGCTCAAGGGAGATTTCAGCAGCATAAGGATGAGATAATGGAAGGATCTGAAATGAGGAGCCCCTACCACCTTTTTATAGGTTTTGGTGGTGAGGAATACCATTTGTGGTTTTGTGGAAACCAATGGTATTGACCAACATGGTTTAGGTAATTTTCCCTCCTTTTTCCTTTTTTGAATAAAAATAATATTTTAATTCCCTTTTTAATATTTTTGGGAATTTGGACCCTTTTTGAGGGTTTTTTATGATTTTCTTGGAAAAATAATCTTTTTTAATGGAAAAAGGGGTGTACCAAGGTCTTTTGGTGACCTTTTGTTGGTTTCAGAGGCTCAGATGGTGGAAAAGTGGACAAATGGGTCATGTGAGTAAGGGAATGAGCTAGTGAGCACTTTTTAGGTGTTAACAGATTGCCCCCTGATGTGTGAGGGCAGGAGCTCATCGTATGGCCGATAGACATCATAGTTCTTTTGTCCTTTTTCTGGGTTTTAGGGGAGAGAAGAGACCGTTTTGGAGGCTGGAGCCACGGCCCTTGGAAGCTGCAAAAACAAAAAATATTACATGGCCTCAATATGAATGAGGTATAATCTCTGATAAAGGACGAGGCGGGCATTCCCATGCTCGTATCAAGGCATATACAAAACAATTAGTCCCAAGAAGGGGGATCTAATACGTGAAGAAATATACTGGTACATCATAATGGTCCAGAGGGGACATGATGGTGGGATATACTCATGATCATGAATGATCTCAATAAGAATGATCTCAATAACTGATACACTGGATCAACTGTGGAACTGCTGAAACTGAAGGTGTCCAACATCTGTAGGGACTCAAAGACCATGAGTCAAATCTGGGAATAAATGTAACTGTATACTCAAGGGAGTATGAAACAGGTGTGAATCTGAATATTGTCGCCATGCGCAGCCCGGATAACTATAGGAAAAGTGTAACTGATATTATCCATAGGAAGACTCTCAAATGTGGAGGAGTCAGGAGGTATCCGGGGTCTTCGACTAATAACTGAACGGACCAATACCCTGTGCGAGTCTCAACGATGCGATCAAGGTGTTGAAGTCGAGCATGTGAGAAACAACCATTGGGAGAGGCACTGAGGATTCCTCTCGAAATGATTCGTAGGCACTCATCATAAATGGTAATGAGTCCAAGACACAGGGGCCTCTAGGTCTATCCTCTGGAATAAATGTGGTTGTCGTCGACAGAGGGAGACCAGCAACTAACAAGGCAATGATGTTTCCTTGCTAGGAGCGCGAGGTGTAAATGGAAGTGATGTAGTACTGCTGGTAGGACTGACATACTTGTGGGGATGGGAAATAACTGGGTCAAAAAATGGGTAGACTCAAACTTCCTTTGTTCAGAGCATGATGACATGGTTGACCTGGCAGTGTAGGGAACTGACTTGTAGGTGCAGGGATCATCTTTGACTGAATGGTATATATTGACTCTGGGGGGGGGGAGGACCAGCTGATGGTAGCTGTCTAGGGAGTTTCAGGGTGACATACTGCAGAATACTCTGAACAAAGGCGACCAAAAAATGGGGAAGCTGATATGCGAGTAGCCAAGAGGCACCATTGATTCCTTCTTCGTAGTTTTAATGAGCTCCAAGAAGGGATAACAGTGTGCTCTGAAATGGTACGGTCCTGTGGATTTTGTGAGCCCAGGACGGCTGATGCTCATGGTTGCTTTCATGTTTAGAGAGTCTGAAAACGGTAAGTGGACTCTGTCGGTGTTCTTTTTCGTAGTTTAGTCTCCAAGGCCCGAAAAAGCATAAACTGATGCGGATGGAGAACTCTTCTAGCCGATGTGACTAGAGTATACCTTTTTCGTAATTAGTCTACGAGGTCCGGAAAAGGGGTAAACTTATACCAGGTAGACGCCCTTTCAGATACGTTTATCAAGCATGAAAGGAAGCAAGATTGCTCGGCGATCTTTTCATTGTTTTAGGAGTCAGAAAAGAGCTTAACAGAAACTCCCTAAGTGCCTTTTTCGTAAAAGGGGTTGCTCGGCCCGAAAAAGGGATAAAATTATACCGAACAACAAAGGAATGACGAGGGCGAGAAAAGGTCTCAAGCATCGTCATCTGTGCGGAAAACTGGATCCGGTGACATAAGGATTGTCGAAAACGAAGAACGGCCGATGTGGCACACAAACCGAGGTGACGAGGGGGCGTGGAAAAGATGCCCGGAAATTCTAAAGGTGAGAGCGAGAAATGGTCTCAAGTATCATCACGAGCGCGGAAAACTGAATCCGGCCATATAAGACACATCGAAAACGGAGAACGGCCGATGTGGCACGCAAACCGAGGCCACGAGAGGGGCTAAAAATGGTCAAAAATGGACCCCGGAAAAACGGGAAACGGGAGGAACCTTTATGAAGTTCTCGCTGTGCTGATCCCAACGGTGCCAACGGTTTGAGAAATGGACTTCGTATGACACCGCAATGGTTGTTTGAAATTTGTGGAATTTCTATAAATAGGACGTGGGGTCCAATATGACTTGTCATTGTCACGTGCGAGTTTGATAGAGCAGTCAGAGCTTTTTCTCGATTTCTGGGAGATTTCACCGTTGGTTTTCGATTTAGCGAGTTGCAGGTAACTCTATTCGCCTTAACCTAGTCAATTATGTCTTTTTTATTTGGCGGTGGGCCCCCGAAGGCCGCGAAACTCCACGTTGACTCTCCAACGTGGAACCGCGCGGGTTTCGGGGCGGAACCCACGATGAACCGCGCGGGTTTTAGACCCACAGTCGCGATGTTCATCGCGACTGTGAGGTCGGAACCCGCGATGTTCATCGCGTGTTCATGGGTGACAGTCGCGATGTTCATCGCGACTGTCTGGACGAAACTCGCGATGTTCATCGCGAGTTTTTTCATGGAACCCGCGATGGTCATCGCGGCTTTTGTGGAAAATCCGCGATGGTCATCGCGGCTTTTTGTGAAAAAGCCGCGATGGGATTTTTTCTAAAATTTTTTTATGCTGGGGCTAAAATTTTCTGTGTTTTCTTGGCAGGATGTTGCGGAGGGCTCAGTCCGTATGGCGGGAGAGAGATATTGATGCCGAGATTGTGGCGAGGATCGAGAATGATGGGGGGGTGAGACAGGCCCTAGCCATGAGCGGACTCTTGAAGTTCGCTCAGATACCTTATATCCGTTCAGTGAGGAGACTCCTGAACAAGCTCGTGCAGTGGTGGGTGCCGGTAGAGGGTGCCTTTATTATTGGTGGTGAGAGGTTGGAGATTACTCTCACTGATGTATATTTTTTGACGGGTTTGCCTCGCTTGGGTGAGGTGGGCGATATCTCTCCGAGGTTGCCTCCAGGCGTGGACATGGAGGACCTCTTACAGACCTTTTGTGGGGATGACGCTGTTTTGGTAAACAGCTCTATCAGTTTGAAGTTCCTACGTGAGTGGGATATGCGGGCCGTTGGTGCCTTTGTTCTGAGGGTTTTGGGTGCTGCTGCACCACATCGTATGTCTGGGGGGCAGACGGTGTTGGTGGACTCCGTTCTACGGGGTACTTACTATGCTTGGGCTCAGATGTTCTTGGCCGGTGTCCGGAGAGATCTGGACAAGGCCGTGAGAGAGGGAGGTGAGTTCTGTTACGCCTCATTTTTATGTTGTTTTTTCTTTGAGCGGGTGCCGACCCTACGGCCACACGTACCGGTTCGTGCTGGTCTTCCTAGCGAGCCTCGTATGATGAGGTGGGGGCAGATGATGCCTCGTGCTGGCGGTGGTATCCGTGGCTTCTTTACAGAGGATTTTTTCCAGCAGTGGGAGCAGATGCCACTGGTGATCGAGGACTATCCATACGCTGGTATGGACTACCGGGGAGACCCAGAGATGCCACGTGCCCCAGGACAGGCCTGGAGCTTAGATGGTATGTTTTTGTGTCTTATGTGATGTTTATACCATATGTATTATGATTGATCATGATGATGTCTGTTGTATAGTATCTGATGGTTCTACTTGCTTTGTGCAGATATTGGTCCGGTACCACCACCTGATTATGTGGCTCGGCAGGGGCGGGCGATGGTGGTTGCTCGTCCCCCAGTACCTGTACGTCCTCCTCGTGGTGGAGGATATGGAGCCCGTGGGCGAGGGGTTGGCCCTCAGGATGATGCTATAGATGGTGTTCGACGGACTTTAGCCCGGATCGTAGCTAGACTTCCGGAGGATGGCTGGAGGGACCTTGATCGGGAGATTTTGCAGGGATGTCTCGGTGCACCGCCTGAGTGGCAGTCACTGTTGTTGAGGGCAGCGGTGCTTGCTGCGAGACACGGGGGTGGTGGAGGAGATGCTCCGGCAGAGCCGGCACCGGGGAGGATACGTCTGAGGGACGACCCAGCAGGGCCAGCCGAGCGGCGAGTTCGGGGTCGTCTTGACCCGGCTGGTCCAGCGGAGGAGGAGCCGGAGGAGGAGCCTGAGGATCCGGAGGATCCTGATGTTTAGACGTCATTGTACTTGCCCCCAAATGCTCATGAGCATATGGGGAAGCATTTTTTGTATGACAGATGTATTTTGTGTATATCGAGTGCTGAGGGCACTTATGACATGTGGACTATTTGGTTCGTATATATATGTGGATATATATTTTGGATATTTTGTTGTGTATGCACGTGGATGCACTTTGTCTTTTGTATATGCCCATGGAGGCACATGTTATGCACGTGGATGCAGTGTGTTTGTAGATTTATATATGCCCGTGGAGGCACATGCTATGCACATGGTTCATCATTTTGGTTTGTTTGTTTTTATGCCCGTGGAGGCACATGTTATGCACGTGGATGCAATATTGGTTTTTTGTATATGCCCGTGGAGGCACATGTTTTGCACCTAGATGCATGTTTGTTTATGGATATGACATGATGTGATTGGTGTGCCAGTCGAGGACACTGTTGGCCATATTATCTGCTACACTATTGAGGTGTCTTGGGACATGTGTGAATGTAATGGATTCAAACTGTCTAACCATTTGTTTAGTGCGCAGGAATTTTCTGAACAGACAGGGATCGCGTACCTGGTAATCATTGTTGAGCTGGGAAACTAGGAGCTGTGAGTCCAAGAAAACGTTGAGGTGACGTATGCTCATCTGGAGAGCAGCGGCCAGGAGACCGGTCACGGCATCGTACTCAGCTTGATTATTGGTGGCGGCACCTAAACATACTCCATCAATGTGAATTAACTCGTGTGAAGGGGAGTATATTACCCAAGCTGCGGAGGCGAGATTGGGAGACCAACGGCTTGCACCATCAGCGAAACCGATATGGCAGAGTGGAAGAGGCTCCATCTGTGATCATGCAGGGAAAACAAATATTTAGGTTTTTGAAAATTTTTTGTGAACGAAAAACGTATGCCTATACTAAAAAATGGACGATGGTGTCCATGAGATTTTCTATGGGTAAAATCTTTTAAGGTACAACCCGTTGCGTGGGTTGCGTAAGGTGTTACCTTCTGAATCGGTCAGAATGTATGCCCCCTGCCCGAGGCAGGTGTGTATGATGTAGGGGCCTTGCCACATAGACACGAACTTCCCCTTTCCGGTTTTATCATGAGCTTGATCGTAAGCGAGGACAAGGTCTCCCTCCGAAAAGGTTCTTGGGTGGACGCGTTTGTCGTAGCTTAGTTTCGATCTTTGTTTAGCGGCTTCCATGTTTTGAATGGCTGTGCGCCGATCTTCATCGGCCTGCTCTAGGAGCAGTAAACGTTGCTCGATCGGGGAAGTATCCGGTAGGAGCTCAACGGCGATGTGTAAAGCTGGGATCTGGCACTCAATAGGGAGGACAGATTCTACGCCGTGAACTAAATGGAAAGGGGTAAAACCGGTGGCGGTTTTGGTTGATGTGCGGTAAGCCCAGAGTGCTGGGAAAAGCATGTGATGCCAATTGGACTTGTGCTTGTCTACAGTGCGTTGGAGAATGGTCTTCAAGATTTTATTGATCGCTTCGACTTGGCCGTTTCCTTGGGGGTAGTAAGCGGAAGAGAAATGGTGTTCGAATTTCAACATGGTTGATAATTCTTTCCAGACGGCATCTTCGAAGTGAGAGCCGTGGTCAGAGACTAGCTGTTGTGGTACTCCGAAACGAGCGATGACGTGGTTGAAGAAAAACCGCGCCGCGGTGTCGGCTTTGCAGTTATAGGTCGGCATGGCTTCTGCCCACTTGGTGAAATAATCTACGGCCACAATGATGTGTTTGTGACCGCCGGCTGACGGGGGGTTGCAGTCGAGGAAGTCTATGGCCCATTTGCAGAATGGTCCAACAGTGATGACTGGATGAAGGGGGGCAGGGGGGGGTTCTTGCTTTGGGGGCAAAGAGCTGGCAGTTCTGGCAATGCTTGACTGCGGTGATGCAATCAGTAAACAACGATGGCCAAAAATAACCTGCCCGAATGATTTTCTGGGCGGTAGCCATGCCGGAGAAATGGCCTCCACAGGCACCGCTATGACAATCATTGAGGACTTGTTCTGCCTCACTATGGGATAGGCAGCGGCGTAAAATAGTATCAACGCCGCGTCGGTAAAGTACATCTCCAATAAGTAGGTATCGGGGTGCGTGGTGTCGTATGCGACGGCGTCCATCACGATCGATGTGTGGTCGGAATTTTTGTGTACGGAGGTAAGTCAAAATGTCTCCGTACCAAGGGTCGTCCGACGAAATGACGAAGATCTGCTCGTCAATCAGGTCCGTATGGATAACGGGTGATGTCGAAGAGGACGGGAGATCTGTAATTAAGTGAGCAAGCGCGAGGGCTTTGGTGCTTTTGGGAGTCTTGAAAGTAAGGTCATATTCCTGGAGGATAATGACCCATTTAGCGACACGACCCTGAAGGAGTCTCCTGGTGAGGAGGTAGACCATGGGGTTGGAGTCGGCCATGACCGTGGTATGACTAAGCAAAATGTAGTGTCGTAGTTTTTGTACGGAAAAGACTACAGCTAGGGCTAATCTTTCCTCGTATGGGTAACGTAGAGGTGGGCCCGACAAGGTCTGGCTGACGTAATAAATTACATGCTCTTTGTGGGAAGCATCTTCCTGGACCAAAACTCCGGATACGGCATGTTCGGATGCCGAGACGTAAAGGGTGAAGTCTTGGGAGAAATCCGGTGGGGATATCAAGGGGGCTTGTGTGAGAGCCTTCTTGAGGGCTTCGAATGCCGTGTCTGCTTGTTCGTCCCAGACAAAGGGTATGTGGGTACGAAGTAAGCGTAAGAATCCATGGACTTTGGTGGCGTAATCAGGAACAAAGCGCCTAAGAAAATTGGACCGACCTTGCAAGCTCTGAAGCTGGCGAAGCGTGCGAGGAGGGGGAAGTTCTAAGATGGCTTTGACTTTCAGGGGATCAACGGTGATCCCGTCTTGGGAAACAATGAAACCCAACAACCGGCCTGCCGGGACGCAAAAGACACACTTGTGTGGGTTCAAGCGGATTTTATATTTATGACAACGCAGGAAAACTTGCCGGAGGTCGTTAAGGTGGTCTGATCGTTTTCGGGAACGCGCTGTGAGGTCGTCAAGATAGACCCGCAGGATATGGACCAAGTCGTGAAAGCAGTAGGTCATGGCGCGCTGGAAAGTGGCACCAGCATTTTTAAGGCCAAAGGGCATGACTCGATAGGCAAAGGTGCCCCATGGGGTGGTAAAGGCAGTCTTGTACTGATCCTCCTTGCGGATGTGAATCTGGTTGTATCCGGAAAACCCGTCCATGAAGGATAGGACTTCATGGCCCGCGCACTCATCAATGAGTTGGTCAATGAATGGCGTGGGGAAATTGTCTTTTGGACAAGCGTGGTTTAGGTCGCGGAAATCAGTGCATACTCTAAGGGTGCCTTGCTTTTTGTTGACAGGGACGGGGTTCGACACCCATGTGGTGTATGGAATAGGGTAGATGAAACCTGCTGTTCGAAGTTTCTCGACTTCAGCCTTGACAGCGGGGAGCTTGGCAGGGTGAATAGGTCGCTGTTTCTGACGAACAGGGGGTACTTCCGGCCATGTATCGATGTGGTGTTCAATAATGGCGGGGTCGAGACCAGGCATCTCGGTATAGGACCAGGCGAAGACGTCTCGGAACTCTTGAAAGAGTTTTTTGTATGCCTGGGTTTCTGCTTGAGTGCAAGATGCGCCCAGCGAGATAAGCTCAGGTTTCCCTGGTGTTATGGAAATGTCTATCTGTATGGTGGGGGAAATGTTGGACATGTTCCCTTCTTCAAAGGCATCCGGTGCTGGGATGGGGTCCTTTAACCAATCGACCTTAGCAGGTATGAAGTCTTTCGACTCGACTGATAGCTGGTTGGATGCGGTGGAGGTAGATGCTTCCGGGAGGAAGTACGAGCGATGATGCATATCATCCCAAGGGTAGTCGGGTGCAGTGAGTGTTTCCAAAATCTGCTCGTCAGTATTGAAGTAGTCAGACCATAAATCAAGGGGTTCTGGTTTGAAGGTTGTCGAAATCATATATATCGTATTGACTTCTTCTGACGAGGATGATGGTGGAGGGTGAATCTCCTCGATGAGGGGAGGAGATATCTCTAAATCGACATTGTTTAACTCGTACAGCGCTGCTCTATAGTCTGGTAGATCAGGGCAATGGTGTGAGTAGTGGCCGTAGACACTGCATATAGCACAAGGATGGTTAGTGCGCAGTGATTTGTCGCGAGGCTGTAGAGGTGGCTCTAATTTGACTACTGGGATTCCGATGTCATCGTCCAACATATTCATATGTTCTTGGAGTGCCGGTAAATGTGGGCATTGATGAGTTGGATGGCCAATTTCATCGCATAATGAACATTTGGGGGGAGCTCGAAACACCGGTGGGGGTTTGGCTGCCTTAGGAGGTGGTATGGCAGTGTAGGGTTGTGGACCTCTGCCCCCAGTGGGCTTAGCAAGGAGAGGGGGATCCTTTGACGTCGACGCAATCGTGAGACCCGGAGGAGGTTTCATTGACGACGAAGGAATATTGAGGTTAGGAGGAGGTGTCGTTGCCGACGAAGGGATCGCGACGCCAGGAGGAGGTTGATTTGTGGTAACAATAGGTTGTACCGGTTGGAGGATGACGTCTGGTGTCGGTAATCGAACGGGAGGCGGAATATACCACATGGGTAATCCCAATGTTAGCCCGGGTAGGCTAAGGGTAGCCATAACCGGGGCGCTTACTACACCCGAAGGAGGAAATAGGAAGGGGATGGTGTGGATGGGTGTAACACCAATGTGACTGGGGATCAATGGTGGTTGACCGCCGGCTGTTTGCGTATTCTGCGAAACAGTACAGAGATTTGCGACCTGTGTCTCCGGTGTCGGTGGTGGGATGGCCTGGAATGTAGAGGTCATTGGTGTATCCGAATACAGTCCGGGTGCCACAGAAGACACAAAGGAGGTAACTGCACTAGAAGCGGGTTGTTCAATCATGGGGAGAACATTCTCCGGTGCTGCAGGGGCGTTGGGGTCATAGTAGGTGAGTTGGTCAATTTTGACCACGCGGCCCTCATGGGGGAACATCATGGTGCGGAAGACGGAGGAGGCGACCGCTTTCATGGCGTACATGTAACTGCGGCCAAGTAAAAGGTTATAGTCAAGCTGGGCGTTAATGACCTCTATGTCGATGAGCACAGTCTTCCCACCTAATTGGACGGGTACTTTGGGTAATAAACCTTGAGGTTGAGCTGACCGGCCGTCGTAGGCCCGCAATGCAGTGGTGGATTGCTGGAGAGCAGGGGAGCCCAACTTCTGCCAAACAAAAGTGGACATGACGCATGTGGATGCACCTTCGTCGATGATACATCGATGAATGACAAGATTCCGAATAGAAACGGAAACTTGGACTGCTATGGTAGAAGGCAGTCGTGGTTCAGATTGGTCTAAATCAAAGGTCATCAAGTTCGAATCATTTGGGTCAATCGCCCCAATGGCGGAAAGTAAAGTCTTGCGCTGAGTAGGACAGGTTTTTAAGACTTCTAACGCAGACATGGCTGCGGGAGATTGAGCTAAGTCATCTACGATGTTGTAATTGGACGCAGCTCGTGCATTGGGGTTGTTGTTGATTCGGCGAAGGGGGAAGCGAGGTGCTTTAGAAGCGCCATCAAGTGGAACCTGAGGTATACGCAATGTCTGATCAGTGGGATTAGCAGTGGTATCCTTTTCGGTGGGGGGGGCTTCAGAAGTCGGTCCGTATTGATTCCGACGGGTTTGGATATTGACGTCAGCGGTGGACATCATCAATAAGTGGTGGGTGCCTGAATCAAACATGGGTTGATCAGGAGCTGTGTAAGTAATTTGTTGTGGTTGCACGTTGCCCTGTTGGGGGGCTAACGGCTGGGTGTTTACCACCCCCTGTGTTGGAAAGGGGTTTTGGAGAACCAGAGGTTGTTGTGGAGGTGGTGGGGGGTTGGGTGGTGGCTGAGGAGCCGCCTTCCCTTGACGATGGGCGTCATTTGTCCATAGTTGTCGAGCTCGCTCGAGATGTGGGCAAGCGTGGGTATAGTGGCCATAGACACCGCAAATGGAACAAGGATGGTTTGTCCGTAAATTAGCATTTTTAGGTTGCTTAGGTGGCCGATCAGGATTCTGATGAGCGGGCGCCGCGTTATTTTTTTGCGGGGGCTGGGTAGGTTGTGGAGCTTGGTTACGATTTTGATTGTTTCCACGGTTGCGTCCTCTTCCGCGGTTGGGTTGTCCACCCTGGTTGCGTTGGTTATTTTGATATTGGGGCTGCTGTTGTTGTTGTGCGTACACATGCCCTTGAGCATTGGGGGGATTCTGAGGAGCCGCAGGTGCGGGAGCAGGTTGCGGTGGATAGTATGCAGGTGGAGCTGGAGGTGGTCCAGTTGCCTGTTGGGGTTGTTGGTACCCCTGCGCTGGTGGAGGTGTGAGGTTAGCCGGTGCAACCGGTTGTGGGTAATGCATGGGCTGTTGTGGAAACTGCATGGGGTTTTGTACCGTAGGTTGAGCATAGTATGTAGGAGGTACATATGCTGATGGCGCTTGGCCATAACAATGTTGTGGACAAGAGGGTCCATGAACATGATGGGTCTGGTTTGTTGGAGCATAAGAAGTTGTCGCTCCGGAACTGGATGTAGCCCTAGAAAGGTCTGGGGCGGGCATGGTGCTCACCATACTGAAAGGTTTTGCTTGCGGTGTAATTTGGCCAATAATGCCATCGGCGGCATGGGATGCCCCCGGTGTGTCACGGCGTGCAGAGTCACCTCGTGGGGCGTCAGGTATGATGGTGTATAGGTAACCTGACTGGGCATAGATAAGGTCAAACTGTTGGGCCTTAAGGATGGCCTCTTCTTCAGACTGGGGTCTTTCAGAAGCTACATCCTTCGCAATGAGGGGAAGGAGGGATTTAAGGAACCAGTCTAAAAAGATTCGATCGTCTAATTTGATTTTGCATAGGCTTCGGCGCCGACGCCAATCATGAATATGGTCTGTGATGTGCGTGGCTGTGTTCTGTCTGCAAGACAGTAGGATCTCGACGCCCGCATCATAGCGGACCGGTAGCTGAAAGAACTGCAGGAAGGTCGAGGCAAGGGAGGTAAATGAGGAATGCGTCCCATGGGGTTGCTCGATATACCATTTGGCTGCAGAGCCAGTGAAGGTGCGCTGTAATAAACGGAGGCGGATAGAGTCGTCCACTATGGAGTTGGAGGAACACCATAAGTGGAAAGACATGATGTGGTTCTGGGGGTCTTCTCCGGCCTTTCCCTCAAACTTAGGGATGTCAGAGGGAAGCTTAGTGGGCATGTGGGGCCAAGCAGGGTCATGCCTGATGGGGTCATTTGTGAGCCTAGCTAAATCTGGCAGGTTGAGACTTGCCATGTATGGTAGACTAGCGGATGTAGTGACCGGAACCGGGACCTGCCTAGCCATTGTGGTATGGTGTAGGGGTCCAGTAGCGCCTATAGGTATGCTAGGTATGGAGGGTATGTGCCCTCCAAAAGGTGTGGCCTGATATGGGTTAGCACTCCCAAGTGCAACCTGGGTTACACTTGGGTTAGGAATCGCACTAGGGATTCCTGGTATAGCACTACCGAGTGCAACATGGGTTACACTTGGGTTAGGAATCGCACTAGGGATTCCTGGGATAGCATTCCCAAGTGCAACAGGAGTGACACTTGGGTTAGGAATCGTACTAGGGATTCCTGGGATAGGGTTTGTGGAAACCGAAGGGGGTATGACCCCCATGTTGGGCATGCCCATGACAGGTGGTGGTCCTGTGTTAGGCATTCCTGAATGTGGAGTGGTACCCATATTGGGCATACCCAAGGGGGTGGATGTTGCCATGGATGGTACTCCCGCAGAAGGGTTTGCGGATGTCTGACCTATGGTTAATGTAAATTGTGGATCATCTGGCGTTCCAGACATAATTGTGGTCTGTGGTAACTCTGTGGGGTTTTCGGATTCTACCTCCAAATCAAAGGTGAAGTGGGGTATGTCAGAATCGGATGACCGTCTAGATGATCGACGATGTGTCGAATCAAGGGATAATGCTCTGCGTCCGTGACGTGGAGATCCAAGTGGACTAAACTCTGGGAGTTCGCCCTGTAGACGACGAGAACGTCTAGAATTCTCGATGGTGAGAATATGTTTTTTATGTAAAAATTTGTTTTAAGTATCAGGTGGTGATATATGGATGTAAAAGACTCAAAACCCTAATGCAACCAAGGGTGCAAAAAGGGGAGTGAAAAAAGAAGGCTCACAGGCCAAAAAATCGATCCTCAAAAAATGCACTTATTCTAGCAGCTGTGCTACAATAAGTGGAGGAATGCAACAACTGGTCAGAATACCAACATGCAAGCGGCTCCTAGAAAAAATAGGTGTAACTAGACTCAAAAGGTGGTAAAGATCATGCAAACACCTAATCTAAAAGTATTGTGACTCAAACAGACGATATCCCCTGCAAGGTGATGAAATCCAAGTCAGACAATATGAATGTAGAGACAACGGCTAGATATCCCCCTACCGGGAGGGACACCGGGTAATCAATCCTAAAAAGACAGGCTACTAGGATACTCCGTTCATGACGCGTCGAGAAAAGGTAAATCTGCCGTTTGGTCCTTTGATCGCAATATCCCAATACAGGGATATCCCGAGAACTGCGAATGGTAGCCCTTCGGTTACTGAATGGGTTTCGGTATCCCACTCAGGCTTCCGGAACCATCCTCGCGACTTCAACCCTCCTAGGGGAGAGGCCTTCCCACAAACCGGTTGTGACCGCGCCAAAAAGTACTAAGAGATTTTAGCTCCCTAATTGGACAACTTCTATGTCTCAGATGTATGAACTGAGGGGTGTTATTGGAACACCTATCCCCCCAATACTACCTAGCTACAAGAATTCTTTTCGTGTTCCCCAAGTGGGGTTAAGAGTGTGTTCAAATTAGGGTAAGTTTTAAGTCTTAGTTCAATTAAGTGATCGTGTGAGTGCACGTGAGGTGTTGTAAACTGAACTTGAAAAAATTAAATGCTTTAAGGGAATTTTTTCAAAAAATAAAGGACTTTTCGAAAAATAATAAGCAAATATTTAAGACTTTTTCACTAAAAGAAATTAATTTGCTTTTTTTAAAAAATAACTCAAAAAATAATGGATTTTTTGGATTTATGAAAGCAAATAATAAACTTCTAAAAGAAATAAATGGATTTCTTCGTTTCAATAAAATTTGCTAAGGGCAAGATTCTAAAGAAGTAAACAAGAAAAAATTTGAATCTAGATAAAGAATGCAAGATGAATCTTTCTTTCACTTTCTTGAAAATTTTAAAAAGATTTCTATGTATGCACTTTTAAATAGTAAAATTTTTTTCTAAATCTGGAAAATATGCAGAATTTTGATACTGTAAAAAATGTGCTATGGGCAGAAAGTACAGTAAAAAATATTTTTCAAAATCAGGATGGCCGAATGAAAAAATTCAGCCGCGCGGGTTTTGGACGAACAACCGCGATGGGCCGCGCGGGTTTTGGCCGAACAGTCGCGATGGACCGCGCGGGTTTTGGACGCACAGTCGCGATGGACCGCGCAGGTTTTGGGCGTACAGTCGCGATGGACCGCGCAGGTTTTGGGCGCACAGTCGCGATGGACCGCGCAGGTTTTGGGCGCACAGTCGCGATGGACAGCGCGGAAAAAGGCCGCGAAGCCGCGGTGTGCAGCGCGGAAAAACACAGAAAAGTCGCGATGGACCGCGCGACTGTCTGAAAAAGGCCGCGATGGACCGCGCGGAAAAATGCAGAAAAGTCGCGATGGACCGCGCGACTGTCTGGCAAAAAGCCGCGAGGCGGATGCCGTGCACGGAAAACGAGAAACGAACTCGAAAATTTAAAATTTAGGGCTGTTTTTTGGGGCCAAATCTCAGAACAGCAATGGATCTGCTGTCTAAGATGGCATATCTATGGATCTAATGGTTAAAAACTCATAAAAACTAAGATTTAATGGAAAAGCTAGAGATCTAAAGTTCAAACCAAAGCGGAGTCGCCAAAACTGTTGGCTCGGTTTTGCAACCAAGCTTAGTGCTATGGGCACCTGCTAACTAGTAGCAGCAGTTTCAATAGAAATAAAAACAATAAACTAAATAAACAATACTTTTCATGGATCTAAGCAAGAATCTAAGCAAATAATTTAAATCTTTCAAAAATCAAGAACAAGAAACATAAGAAATAATTTTTGTATTGAAAAGTGGGGGGCAAGCAAGTGCTTGCGATATTACCTTCAATGGTGAAGGTTGATGTTGAGCAACTCCCAAGATGAGTAGCTCTAAACTCCAATAGGTCTCTTTCTCCAAGGTTGCTTCAATGGCTAAAAGTGCTCAAGGGAGATTTCAGCAGCATAAGGATGAGATAATGGAAGGATCTGAAATGAGGAGCCCCTACCACCTTTTTATAGGTTTTGGTGGTGAGGAATACCATTTGTGGTTTTGTGGAAACCAATGGTATTGACCAACATGGTTTAGGTAATTTTCCCTCCTTTTTCCTTTTTTGAATAAAAATAATATTTTAATTCCCTTTTTAATATTTTTGGGAATTTGGACCCTTTTTGAGGGTTTTTTATGATTTTCTTGGAAAAATAATCTTTTTTAATGGAAAAAGGGGTGTACCAAGGTCTTTTGGTGACCTTTTGTTGGTTTCAGAGGCTCAGATGGTGGAAAAGTGGACAAATGGGTCATGTGAGTAAGGGAATGAGCTAGTGAGCACTTTTTAGGTGTTAACAATTGCTAGAGACATTTATGATAGAATTTTGTGATCATGATGATGATCCCTTGGACCATGTTAAAGAGTTTATGGAAACTAATCCAAACTTTGGTATTCAGAAAGATGAAGACACCTACATGAAGTCATTTTTGATGCATTTGAAAGAAGAGGGCCTTGCTTTGTTTAAGGCCTGGGAAAAGGTACAATATCCTCTCTTGCGGAATTGATAGAGGGATTTTGTAGCTATTGGTGCCCATAAAAGTGTAAGAGATGAATGCCCTACATCGAAGAGGTGAAGGAATTGTTCAAGAAAGAAATCTAAGAAGAAGACCAATCCCTTGAGGAAAATATTGAAGAAAAACATAGAAAAGATGATCAGATCATCCCAACCCTTGAATAACATGAAGTAGACCTTGTCGAAGAAATCCATGATCAATATCGAGCCTTGGAAAGATTTCTTGAATAAACCCATGATCAAGACCTTGTTTATAACATTCTAGGCCTTACGTCCGAAGAAGAAGGTACTCCTAAAGATGAAGATGATCATGCTCAGAAAAATGAAGATGAGGGCCTTATTGATGAAATTGAAGACCACAAGAAAATGGTGAGGTCTCCTTACCCTCATTTTAAAAATTCTTATGATATCTTGGGTCTCTTGAAAGAAAATGGCAAGATTCTTGAAGATGACAACTATTGGAGGTTCCTTGCTCCTCTGATATATGACTCTTCGAGGTCTGTTAATGTTATATTGGAAAATTTAGAAGAAATCTATGAACCTTTCCTACCACTCAGAAGAGAATAACAGGTCAGTATAGATCATGTCGAGCCATATTTTCATACAAGTTTCAATCAATTTGAAGGGATGTTTATCAAATAGTTGCTTCCAGCTAAGAAATATGATGAATATATCGTTGATGAAAATGTGGGGGATGCTTCTCCTTGTCCTTTTGATGATGGTAATTTGGTGGATTTTCCTTTCTCTTTTTCCTATATGGACATTTCTTTTGAAGATGAGAGATTTGAGGATATTTCAGTTAAAGAAGACAATTTCCGCATATATAATGACATGCATTTCTCTTATGACGATGATGATGTGGGTATGGATTATTTGAAATTGGTTGAAGAACCCATACATGATTCCTCCAGTAAGGGAAGTGTAAATTTCGAAGACCTCGGGAAACATACCTTTGAGATCCCTCATGATTTGGTTTAGACACGCTCATTCACCATTAAGGATGATATAAGGTTTCATATGGATAATTCTATTATAGATCTTGATCAGTCAAGTTTACCCTCTCCCGGGGTGTATCTCAATCAACATTTTCAAATTTGAATCTAAGAAATTGATGCAAGTTTTGGAAAGCTAGAATATCTAAGGAATGAAATCATTATCTCTTGAAGTGATATCGAGTCATATACATCCTTCAACATCTATGTTGCTGATCAATTTTGGAGGATGAACTTCGATGGGGACAAGTATCAATCGAGTATGGGTGCATGTATTGTATTAACTTCTCCTTGTGCTGATACTCATTGTTTTTCTTTTCGCATATAATTTGAAGGTAGTAAAAATGTGTCTAAATATGAATTTACCTTGCTTGGCATTAAGTTAGCTAAATATTATGGGATTGAGTTTTTAGATATTGTTGGAAACTCAACCCAATTGTGATGTAAGTCAAAGCAAAGTTTGTATGTGAAAATCAAAGGTTAAAAAGGTATAGGGATGCAGTGCAATTGACCACAACAAATTTCATTGCCTTATATTTACAAGTGATTCCCAAAGCTCAAAATCAACTGTCGAATTGCCTAAAATCATCTACTTCTATTCTTCACCCTTGCAAGGCCATTCTAGAATCAGGAATAGTGCAAGTAGTTTTCATAACTTCAATTCCTGGTAACCGTAAGGATTGGAAGATTTTCGATGATGACGAGTAAACACACATGCTTATGAACAACATGGAAAAATTGTTTCAACCTCATCATGCAAACTTCTTTTGATATTTTTGAGGATCATTTGGGGAAAATAGATTCTAGGAGATAGGTACATGATCGAGGCAGTTTCTACTTGAGCTCAGTTCAAGCGTGGAGTGGATAAAAAAATCTTGCAAAGGTGATATTTCCACGTGGCCAAAGATTGGAGGATTGCAAGTTCCCGCTATTCTCAATCTTTCTAGCCCCATTCCGAAAGAGGCAGTACCATCTATTCAAGTCGTCATTGATGTGGTTTTGTCTTGGATTATTTCCAAAGACAAAGGAAGAAACCTTGGCATGAATAATATGCTCAGGTGGATGCAATGGTGGTATGATTTCACTTGACCCTTCTTTGTTATCATAATTAGGGTAGGTAGGTATAGTTTCATTTGATTGTTAAATTTTCAGAATTTACTTCAATCTGATCTAGGATCTTAACTGAGAGAACAACATGTACAGCATATCAATCATGGAGACAATAATGCAAGCACACAAGAGACACAAAGATTTACTTGGGGAAAACCATAAAGGTGAAAAACCCCAATAACTTCCTCAGAGATAGATAGAGCAATGATACAGCCAACCCTAAGAGATAGACACAACCTAGCAGCAGATCCTCCTCCTCCATAAGTGCGCCACTCCTCCTTGAGAGCATGTGTGAGAAGTGAGTGATCAAATAGAGTGCCTCCCGCACTCTATTTATACTTGACTTGACTTGCCTTTTTACCTAACTCATGTAGGCTCGAACTTAACCACATAACATAATGCTGACTGGGCTGACCCCCAATAGGGTGGTCTAATAACCCTTTGACCCACATGGCCGACCCCCAATAGGGTGGTCTAATAACCCTTTGACCCACATGACTTATACAGGGCCGACCCCAACAAGGTGGTCTAATAACCCATCAAGTATAAGTTACGACACTTACAATATAAATGACGACACTTCCGTATAGAGGAATAATAACATCTCTATAGGAATACAATATACAAATATGTGAAATACATTCCGAAGTTACATATACATCAACACTCCCTCTTAACTAGGAAGGTATTTCTCAGCACAGTTCTTCTAGCACAAGTCATCTTATATGGATCATCGTCACTGGATAATCGTCATCGAGTCATCATCATTGTCACTGCTGCTGCTATCTCAATCAATCTCTGAATCTACTCATCATAGGAAGTTCTACAAAGCCAGTCCTTTTTCATACTGGATGTAGGCCCACCACCTGCAGGTCTTCGTCATCACTGGCCATACTGTGGAATCCTCAGGAATTATTACGTGCGTCACAAAACCTTGAAAGAGCATCCCAGGATGTTACAGGTACACAACTCCGACTTGTAGGATCTCCCAGGGCGCTATTACATGTGACCCCACCACAAAACCTCGAAAGAGCATCCTAGGATGTTACAGGTACACAACTCCAACCTGAAGGATCTCCCAGGGCACAAATTACATGTGGTCACCACAAAACCTAGCAAGAGCATCTTAGGATGTTACGGGTACACAAATCCGACCTGAAATCTTCCAGGGCACAAATTACATGTGGTCATGGAAAAACCTCGAAATAGCATCTCAGGATGTTACGGGTACACAACTCCGACATGAAATCTCCCAAGGCCCAAATTACATGCCATAGGACAAAACCTCGCAAGAGCATCTCAGGATGTTACGGGTACACAACTCCGACCTGAAATCTCCCAGGGCACAAATTACATGTCCTCCCAGAGTAATGTCTCGAAAGAGCATCCCAGGCTGTTACGGGTACACAACTCCGACCTATAGGATCTCCCAGACATGCTCATCTGCACAACCTGATCCACGGCCATAGAGTATAACCTTGATACTCACCATACATCATCCTGATGTACTCATGATCGTCCTGATCATCATCACTGCAACGTCCTGCTGCATGTCATCTGGAGCAACATCCTGAAGCTCATCATCCATGATCATCCTGATCATCATTGCAACATCTTGCTGCATGATCCACCTGATCATCAATGCATCTACATGATGCATACCAAGTATCTACCTGATACATATCATCATACATGATCCTCCTGATCATACAATGTATCCACCTGATACATGATACATATCACCATACATGATCCACCTGATCATACAATGTATCCACCTGATACATATACAGATACATGGTCCAAGCATCCAACATGATGCATATACAAAATACATACACATGATCCAACTGATCATATCCAGCATCCAACATGATGCATACATACATAAATGATCCAACTGATCATATCTAGCATCCAACATGATGCATACATACATAAATGATCCAACTGATCATATCCAGCATCCAACATGATGCGTACATACATACATAAGAATGATCCAACTGATCATATCAAGCAGAAACCAGAACATCATCCTGATGCTCATCATCCAGCGCTTACATCCACAGCCATGTGAAGGTTCCTCCTTCCAACATGCTTGGAATGGCTTTAGCAAATGTGTCCATCACTTCTTCCTCGAAGTGTCCTCGATCTGAAGAACGCCAAGCCCCTCTCTGAAGTACTCGAATTTCACCCTAGCTAGTGGCTTCGTCAGCACATCTGCAATCTGCTCGTCCGTCGCAGCATACAGGAGCTTCACAGCTCCTCTTTGCACCATATCCCTGATATAGTGATATTTGATCTCTATGTGTTTCGACCTATCTTGAAACACTGGGTTCTCGGATAGCTTCACACAACTCTGGTTATCACAGAAGATACCAGTAGCATCCAACGAGAGATCAAATAACTCAGACAGTAGATTCCGTAGCCATACTGCCTCACAACTAGCTGAACAGGCTGCAACATACTCAGCCTCAGCTGTACTCAGTGCTACGCAGGACTGCTTCCTGCTAAACCAAGAGATCACACCTGATCCCATACTGAAGCAACACCCAGATGTGCTCTTCCTGTCTGCAGCACTTCCAGCCCAATCTGAATCAACATAACCCTGCAGGTTAAACTTTTGATTCGCCTCATACTTGAGCCCATAATCCACTGTACCCTTCAGGTACCTTAGAACATGCTTTACAGCAACCAGGTGAACACTCCTCAGATCCGTCAGGAACTGGCTCAATGTGTTCATAGTAAAGCAAATATCTGGTCTCGTGTTCATCAGGTACATCAAGGACCCAATCATCTGACGATACATAGAGACATCAACGAGCTCAGATGAAGCATCACCAAGAAGCTTCAGATTCAATGCCATAGGTGTGACCATAGCCTTGCAGTCCATCATCCCGAACCTCTTCAGGATCTCTACTGCATACTTCCCTTGACCAAGGAAGATTCCATCACTCTGCCACACCTCCATGCCAAAAACAAATAGTGCATCATCTCCAAGTTCTTCATATCGAATTCAGCAGCAAGCTTCCGCTGTGTGTTGGCAATCCATCTATCCTCACCTAATACAAACAGGTTATCCGCATACAAAAATAGTAGTATCGCTGGATTGCCTTCCTTGACCTTGTAGAAAAGGTTGGAGTCTGCTTTATTCTTGGTAAAGACCAAACTGGATAGAAAGCTGTCTATCCTACCATACCAAGTTCTGCACACATATATGACTACACCATGCTGTCTTGAAATCCATCTGGTGCATCTTCTATTTCATCACTTTTGTATTTCTCAATGCTACCATCTGCAACATGCTTGATCTGATAGTTCCATTTGGAAGTCATAACAAACTTCCCTTCACGTCTTGGGACTACATCCCAAACATCATTCTTCATGATCAACGGATCATGGCATTCCATCCCAGATCCTGGGAACTTCAATATCTTCAATAGATATCTTTGTTGCTGGAACAAATGTTGTAGTTCTTCTTTTGTAGGAGATGGCATATGATCTTTCCTACACAACAAGTTAAATTGCATGATTAGAAAACATCTCATAGTTTTCAGAACAAATTCTTACACATAAAGAAATATGTCATACAGTCATGCAATTATCTTAGCCAATGCTTCAATACAACATTTATCCATATCCCGTAACTTTCTAGATGCCTTCCAATCTCTACCAGAGCATTGTTAAGAGTGTGCACAACTCTCAACATGTCAGCAAAGAGGTTTCATTCTAGATAAGTAGCAATGGAATGTTGTACAGTGCCATAGGCCACTTACCCATGTATATTAGTAGTATACTGTTCATTAATGCAACTATTCTAATATGCATAATACATATCCTAAGTCTAGGAACATGAGCATATACATCATTGAACAATTTTATTTAAACAAACAAATATGCAAGAAATGACAATTCAAATACTTATCTTTGTTTGTTTGCTGGGTGGGCTCCCTCTGAGCCTTTGCATCCTTGCAGGAGTTGCTGAAGTAGCTTCTTTTGCACCTTTCTGTTGTGGAATGTAGGGAGATGGTCACCTCCCTCTAAATATCTTCATCCTTGCATAAACCACTGGAGTGTACTCCCTCTTGATCTTTGCTTCCTGGATTACCTGTCTTTGAACTTATACTCATTCTTGATCCCTATGCATGCTTGTTAGTATCATCATTGTGTTATCCTCTAGGTCTCATACATAATCAAAAAAATCATTAGAATAATCTTAATATTATCAAAACACAATAATCTAAAGCATGTATAGTCAGGATCATTTCAAACACAGATAATAAACATTGGTATTCAAGGTTTCAGGGAAGTTAAATCATTAATCAAGATAAGAGATATAATATGCATAAAACCTGTGATTACTCAAACCTATACCTTCATGATTCTTCTGGTTAGTCAAATCATAAGAAACATAACATGTCTAAACCTATAAATACTCAAACATATGACTCTTAGAGTTAGTCATATCATTAATGCATATACCCATGATTATTCAAACTTATGACTTCATGAATAATCATTATCAACAACACAACAGTATAAGATCCTAACACAAGGTAGGATTCTAGCTTGATATAGGAAAAACATACCTGGATGAGCATGCTAGCTATTTATGTCTAACATACCCGCATAATGTCTTCTGGTTCTCTTCAGTGACTTGTGCTAGTAACCTGCATGTCTCATAAGTTAACCATTGTAGAAACAAGTTATACATACCTCGTAAATGGATCTTCTATGAGATCCATGATAATGGATGAGTCTTTATCCTCATGTCATCATGATCATATGTTCTTGAACTAGAACATGATTTGTCTTTCTTGGTGTACCTTTCATGTTAGTAGACAACATAAACCTCATACAACACCATAATGCATTAGTACAATCATAAGTGTCAACACCCTAACCAATGAATATCTTCTATCATGCATTCATAATTTTGTTAAGGTGATACGAAAAATCTAAAATCAAGATTGTACTAACCGTAATAACATGAAGACAAACATACCATAAACTTAATCATGAACAAATCTCAAAACATACCTCGATGAGTCATACCTGTCAAGATCGCTTGTAATCTCCTTATGTAAAGCTTTAGCCTCATCTCCCTCTGAAACAGGAACTTCTTCACTTATGTAGGTGACCAATCCATCTTCTTCTAAGATTAATCCTATCCACTTGATTTGCAAGAACTGGACCTAGAGCTGGATATGGGTTTGTCAGAGAAACGCCAAAAATTCAAACTTTGAATTTCAAACTTCCGAAAGGATAGAAATATGCGCCTTGATGAGCTGATCAAACTGGTATATTCAGAATTTGAAAACTGCAAAGTTTCACTCCTCAATTTTGCCTTTGAAACTTCCGGATTCACTGGACGTGACCCTGAACTGGGGTTTGATGAAGCCCAATCTTCTTCCCAATCAAAAAGTTTGATCCAAAGCTCTAAGCTTCTATTTTTCTAAGGAGCTTCCAGCCGTGGTCACAGATTTCAAAAATTCCCATGTTTACAGAAGCCCTAATTTTCCACTTTTCTGATCAAAGTCCCGAACTAGGGTCTAATCAAGCCCGGCCTTCTGCCCAACCAAAAATTCTGATCTTGGTCTCTAAATTTTTATTTTGATGAGTATCATTCAGCCATGGTCTTCGATTACAAAAATTCCAACTTCCTCCAAAGCCCTAAATTTCGGAAGCCATGAATGAAGGTACTAAAAAATAATTCTGTTTTGACAGAAATATGTACCTGATTGTTTCTGGTGTAACTCCGAAATTTTTGATCCACAGGGTCTGAAAAAGTTTTTTAAGATAGGCTGACCTGTTATCTTTCCATCCTGATAGGTCTGACCTCAATTGGACTCTCTGAGAGAGAGTTATGCCAAGTGTCGCAACGTGACCTGTTTTGGGATAATACAGGAGAGCGAACTTGTACGGCGTGCCACGTGTCACTGTTTCAACTTCGGCATCTGAAATTTTTTTCTGAGATAGCTTGGCCTGTTAGCTTTCCATCCTGATAGGTCTGACCTCAATTGGACTCTCTGAGAGAGATTTATTCCAAATGTCGCAATGTGACCTGTTTATGGGATAATACAGGAGAGAGAACTTGTACGACGTGCCACGTGTCACTATTTCAACTTCGGCCTCTGAAAAAGTTTTCTGAGATTGCTCAGTCTGTGTAATACCTGCAAATTTTTACTAAATTTCATTTGGAGCTTCCTAGCCCAAGTTATGACCTTCTTCCCAAGGTCACTTGATTTTGACTCAGATCTGGAAGAGGCAGAAACCCTATATTGTACAGATCATTAATCACAAAGTACAATGAATTAGAGGTTGTCCTTTGGACACAAGGTACATGGGGATTTAAAATGTGACCTGTAACGATTTCAGATCTGACAACTTCGCCAAAACGGATTTATGGTGAAAGTGCTACGATGGCTAGTTTTTGCTATATCAAGCCCTAGCATCGTAATTGTAACAAGTGTTATACATGCCATATCATGCCTTCTTTCAGGCTAGCTCTGATACCATGTTAAATTTTTAGAATTTACTTCAATTTGATCTGGGATCTTAACTGAGAGAACAACATGTACAGCATATCTACAGCATATCAATCATGGAGACAATAATGCAAGCACACAAGAGACACAAAGATTTACTTGGGGAAAACCATAAAGGTGAAAAACCCCAATAACTTCCTCAGAGATAGATAGAGCAATGATACAACCAACCCTAAGAGATAGACACAACCTAGCAGCAGATCCTCCTCCTCCATAAGTGCGCCACTTCTCCTTGAGAACATGTGTGAGAAGTGAGTGATCAAATAGAGTGCCTCCCGCACTCTATTTATACTTGACTTGACTTGCCTTTTTACCTAACTCATGTAGGCTCGAACTTAACCACATAACATAATGCTGACTGGGCCGACCCCCAATAGGGTGGTCTAATAACCCTTTGACCCACATGACTTATACAGGGCCGACCCCAACAAGGTGGTCTAATAACCCATCAAGTATAAGTTACGACACTTACAATATAAATGACGACACTTCCATATAGAGGAATAATAACATCTCTATAGGAATACAATATACATATATGTGAAATACATTCCGAAGTTACATATACATCAACATTGATTTCAACATTTACTTTTAACCCTCCATTGCATTTGTTGTGTCATTTGATTTTCATTGCATTTCATTTTGAATAAGGCAGGACGAACGCGTTTTCCTTCGATTCTTTTAATGTATTTGTTGTTAGATGCGTGTGCAAGTCTACCACAGGTCTACAGGTAACCATGATATTCTAGGGGGTTCTCATACACTATCGAGAAGAGAACATGTCCTGTAGTTGGAGCTATTTGTTATGCCTTAAGTGTTTGAAGCGTTCCTTCCAGATGTACTAGAGTGAGGGATTTCTTTTTCTTTTGTAAAGGCCAAGGTTTTGGGGATATATTATGTAGAGTGTTGATTTTTGGGTTAAATACCCTTGATCAGGTCATGGAAGTCCTCTTGGTTTTCATTCCAAGAAGTGTTGGCTTAGTGGCATTGCATAATGCCTCTTGATGGGCGGAAATCCCCCATCTTGTTGGGCCATTTGGGCCTTGGGTTGGTGTTCGATACTTCTTGGGATGGGTCCATTAGGACACTTGACCACAGTCATATTTGTCTTTGTAGAGGTGATTACACGTGTAAGCATTGTCATACCTAGTTTAGCACACCTAATTTTTCCCACTTGGACCTATTGTCTGATGGAAAACCCATCCTCTTGGCCTTTAGACCCATGACATCATTCCTTAATGAAGAATCCTACATTGTCAAAAATGAGGGCGTTAAGGGACAAGCATCTGTTGGGGCTAGTTGGGGCATGAAATCCTCCTTTTTTCTCACTTTTCTCTTGGTGGAGCCTAATTGCACATTTTTATTCTTGTTTTATGTCATTGTATGGTTTAGTCCCTAAGTCTGTGGGTGCAGTAGCCTAAAATTGTATATTTTTTCATTAACTTGTAGGCTCAAATTTGTAAAAGGTTGAGGGTTGTCTCAAATAAATAAGAAAACCTCACCTCATTTGTAAACGATGGACAAGGGTTCAAATTATCTATTATTTTCTTTTCCTACTAGTTTATTGGAGCATTTGAGCTAGTGCACACATCTCTCTTGGATGTCTTTTCTCTTGCATGAAGGATAAATGGAAAAATTTCTAGGATTTGATTGTAACATGCTAAATGGAGGCTAAGAATAGTTGTCATATATTGTGCGCAAGGGTGATATAAGGTGCATTTTCCTTGCTCATTCTTGATTAATGTTGATAAGTTTATCTCCTAACCTAGTTTAACGTCACTCTTGAAGTGATTTGGACTAATCCAGGGTTTGTTTGTGAGCATTTTGTCTACTTAATTGAGGATAACTTCCTACCAAGAAGCTCTCCGTTGTTCTATTGGGCCTTGGAATTCTCTATTTTCCCTAATTAGGGTTTCACTACCTAACCCCATAGGTTACTAGATTTACCCTAGTTGCAAGTATTGGAAACCATCTTAAGAGGAGGGATGATAACCTTGATCTCTCATATCCCTAGGGGTTGAGACAAGAATCTAATATCCTATCCATCAATCCTCTCTTTATAAAATTTAAATGTTTTTTTTATGTTATTTAATGCATAGAAATATTTTACTACTGGAAAATCCCTAAAAATATAAATAAATTCAAAAATACCAAAATAGTTGTGATTTAGTATTTCTAGTCCACCCTAAAATGCATCCCTAGGGTTTTATCCACAAACCCTAGAGGGAGTTCTCTTTTGAAGAACTACATTGGGATTCATAAAACTCTTGTAATTCATGAATTAGAGAGTGTGTGATATTTTTGGCTTATGATCTATCTTCACTCTAGTCCAATTCTCCTTTTTCCCTTGAGGGTGCACTTTTTGGAGTGGCTATCTTGGGAAGTGTGACAATGCCTTGGGAGACATGAAATTTCCTCAAAAGGCACGATATTATCTAGAAATTGTGATAAAGTGAATAACTTGATTTATATATGATTCTTCTGTCTTGATGTGGTATTGTTTGAATCCAATAAGGCACTAATCATAGCTATTAAGCTTTTGTGGAAGGTATTTGTCTCTTGTTGGTGGTTGCAAGTGTATTTCATTGATTAGGGTCTCCCCCTGGGTTTGGATTTACCCGAAGTGTTGAGAGGTTAGACTATGGCGACATTGGGTTTAACTCTCTCCTGAGCTTACTGTCACTAGCACTAGGTCTACATAGCTTTGATTTGCAAAGGTGTACTAGTTTGTGCGGTAATAGAGCCTAATAGACATATATTTCATGGTGCAAATCAAAGTAAGGGTTTATTCTCCATTTGTAAGTGTATTTTTCCATTCCCATATTTAATTTTGCAAGTGATTTGTGGAATAACTAAACTTGTTGATTAGGGACATACAAAGACAAATTTGTCTAATTGGAAGGGTTGTGAGAGAAAATCTCCTCCATTCCTTTCTTGGTAATCTCCTCCATTCCTTTCTTGGTTTATGCATGAATATATTACTATTTCGTCTACCATATTTTAAGAGGTGTTTCTTTTTTAATACTTCATTGCATGGGTCATACCCTAGTTAGGATTGTTTTGAGTTGACACAACGTATGATCTCCTAGTGATTTCTACATTCATTTCACAACATATTAGGGTTTATTAGTGGCATATGCAAACAATCCCGATTTTATTACTTCATGAACTCATCCTTTCAACGGTGTTTTTTCCTTTGACTCCATTTTCCTTGGGGATTAGCACTAGGCTTCATGGTCCTCCCATCAGCCCTCTATTTCTATATACTACAAAAAAAAGTCTATTTTGTTTAACCTACTCTTCCAATCAGCTTGTGCATGATTGCCTAAAAATTTAGTAATACCATCCTAGGGAATCACCCCTTGAGTTGGAGAAAAGCCAACCTAAATTTTATAGAGGTGTTCATCGAGGTAATAGTGGGTAACATGTCATGTCCTAAAATTTTGCATTGGGTCACAATGGCCTAAGCTCCTTGTCCATACTGATGATAGTTTGTCAAATGGATGCCAAGGGTCAAATAAATGCCAAGAATGAAGTCCAAGTTAGTAATAATTTGAAATTAGATCCAAATGGACAAGGTGGGTCACATTAAGATAAATTCCCAATTCAAAGTTGCAATATGCCCATCCAAATGAACTGCCATGGAGGAAAATTACTAGTTCCCTAGGTTGGGGGGGTGGAAGCTTTGGGATTTGAAATAAGGGGATAATAAATGATGTTTGAACATTAGAATGGCATAAATATTTAATAAAGGAGATAAATAAATAAATAAAAGGGAAAATCAAAGTGGCAATTGATCATTAAGACACATGGAGGATGTGGGACCCACACAAGCTAGATTTTCTATGCCACATGGCATCCTCCTCTTATCATTTCAAATCCATAAGAAGCCCAACATTCTTGGGATGAGTTGGAAGGTCAATATACTTGGCATGACTCAATTAAGGTCGAATTGGAGTGGAAGAGTAACTCCCATGGAAGAGGAAGAGGCATTTTGGAGCTAGTGAGACACTTGGACTAGATTCCCTAGCTCTATGACAACAATGATGAAGATGCTATGACATCTATGAAAAAAATTAGACCTGAAGGCTGAGATATGAAATATATGACATTTCAGGGCTAAAAATAGCCTCCAATATGATGATCAAGTGAGTTAGGGCATCCAAAGAGACACCAATTCGAATTTGGAGAAGGAGAGGGCTAGAATTGGAAGGACAAGTGGCATACTTGGGAATCTCTTCCCAAATTGAGTTGGCATGAAGCTCTTAGGAGGAATTATAACCATGGAGGACCTTAGAAGTTTATAAAAGAAAATAAAAAAGAAGGATGGTAGCTTTTTATCATTTTAGAATTTTCATTTTTCATTTGGAGAGGAGAGCTAGTGGAGTGCTACTCTACTTGCCTTAGCACCAATTTCGAGGGTGAAAGATTCCCATCCTAGTTGGTAATTGGAAAGGAAATTTAGACTTTTCATTTGGATATTTAATGGAGTCTTTTGTTATAGGTTGAAGCTACATGGAAGCTAATGGTCACATCTCTTTCAGCTTGCTTCTACAACCATTCTTCCATTTCTTGGCATGTTCTTGCTCCTTGAGGACAGGCGCACTTGTTGAGGTGATTAACTCTTTGGGATAGCTCTTGAGGCCCCATATATTTGTAATATGATATATATAATCTGTTTTTACTTATAATGAGACTCTCAGGTCGAAACACCAAGTGAAGTTATGTAAAATTACCAAACAATGCATAAATGATGCCATTTCCCCTAGATATTGTTGTTGGAGTTTGAAGAGACATTATTTCGAGCTATATGAGTTGATATATATGAATTTGTTGATGTATGGAGTGTTATTAAAGTTCTAAAGAATTTTAATCAATAGATCATAAGCCCTTGGCACCTAAAATTTGAATTTCATAACACATGGTGAAAATTACTAGCTTTTCCCCCTATGTGAAATCTAGTTTTTTTGTATCTAATTTAAGAGGGTTGTATCAGAACTAATAAACTGAATGGTTATGAATATGAGACTATATTTATGTCCCCTATATATACCCTTCTTATTTTCACAATTTCGAGAGGGTACAATAGCATTTGGAGAGCCATTTCTAGCATCTACCCCAAGGGGAATTGAACCCCAAATTGCTAGTCAAACTCCCTACTTTGGCCAGAATTTAAAGGAGAATTGTAGAAGCCTTTTGAAGAATATAAAGAATCAATTAAAATAATAATGATGTCCTAATATCATCCATACACCTTCTGTAACAATTTCGGAGCATTTGGAGTCATTTCGAGACCAAGAGACCAATACTAGTCAAAGAGAAATTGCTAGTCAAACTCCCTACTTTGTCCAGAACTTAAAGGAGAGTTTTAGAAGCCTCTTGAAGACTCTAAAGCATCCATAAACCTCATATTATGTCCCAATATCATCCATACACCTTATATAACAATTTGGGAGCATTTAGAGTCATTTGGAGACCAAGAGACCAATACTAGTCAAAGGTCGAACTAGTGGAAGAAGTTGAAAATTTCACCATTCTAATCAATTTCAACAAAGGGAAATTACAGTGGTATCAGAGCATGATATTGGCACCTGATGTGGTCTGATATTCATGAGGACAAGAAGGCAGGGACCACCATTAGATATTGAAACCAAAAGTGCTTTTGTTGAAGAGGAAAATATAGGAAAATAAGAGCAAGTTTTTTTAGGAAACTATGAGTAGGGATTGAAAGGGAACCTCGGATGATGGTGAGGAGTTAGGAAACTCATGAAACCAATATTTGAAGACATGACCAAGAATATGATGAAAGAATTCGAATTTTTGGCTAGCCAACTTGGGAGCAAAGGATTAATAAGAGGCAGCAACAGTTCTCATTATGAGGAAAAGAAGCCAATGGGTGAAAAGAGTAATGAAATATCTGAACCTTCAGGGAATGCATATATTTCCCACTTGATGAGATTTTTTGGGTTTTCTTCAAAAATAGATTCCAAATTTATTGATATTAAGGAAACCAAGGGGAAAAGTACATCAGATTGCTTGAAGGATAAATATGAAGATACATCCCATGAACTTGAAGAAGATTCTATTGAAAATATTGAAGATCATTTCGTGACACATTCTACCTTGGACATGAATCAAGGAGAATCTACTGATGGATGCTTGAACTATGAAGGAGTACCTAATGATGGGTTCTCACACCTCTATGATGGTGACATAGATATCACTTTTGAAAGTGTTGCTGCAAGCCAAACTCCCATTAAGCATGGAAATGAAAACCTTGTACTAGTTGAAGAAGAAACAAGATCAACTTCCCCATCACCACTTGAGCATCATGAAGTTGGTCCAAGCAAGAAGGAAGAAGATGAGGAGGTTCATTTGCAAGAGCCTCATTTTCTTGAAGGGTCCCTGAAGATGAATGAAAAAAAATCCAAGAGACCCTTAGCATACTCCATGACACTCAAGCATTGGTGTCAAATTCTTGTTGGAGAGTTTCTTCATTGTAGGATCCATCCTTCCTTGGAGACATGGAGAAGATTCAAAGAGTAATGTGCAACATCAAAGGTAATTTCATGTCTTTTATTTTTGATAGAAACAATTTGTTTGAGTTTAATGAATTATTACATGTGATGCACCTGCAACAATTAATTAATAAGAATATGCGAAATAGCAGAAATGGCAGAACTCAGAATCACTTTTATATTGATCACAGGCCACTTCGAGGGGGAAACCTCCTATGAGCAAGCTCAATACAAATAACTTCATGGTGCCTTCATAGGTCTTAACACACACTTATATACTAAGTCTAGGCGCCAATACTATGGGTCAAAACCATGGGCCACTACAAACTATGGATCACAATACTACGGGTGACTTACAAAGCATATGCACCAACAACAATAACACAAACTATTGATCAACAAATACTATGAGACGAATTACAAAGCATATGCGTCCAACAACAACATACTAACAAAGTAAAGACATGGGTTCCTAACATCCCCTCCCCCTTCAAAAAAATCTTTGTCCTCAAAGCTTTAGATGTGGAAATTGTTGTTGAATCTGAAGGAGTGGTTCCCATGTAGCATCCTCTGGTTGCATGCTGTGCCACTGAATTAAGATCTCTGTGATAGAGAGAGAGCGAAGCTGATGCATGCACCGATTGAGGATGGCCTCCGGATCCAAAAGGATGGATCCTTCATTATCCAGTTCGGGTAAAATCATTTTTCCACTAATGTTGGTGCCAAGAACTTTCTTCAGACAAGAGACATGAAAGACTGGATGAATGCGGGAAGAAGGAGGAAGTTCCAACTTATAAGCAACGGACCCAATCTTCTGAAGAATCCGATATGGCCCATAGAACTTTGGAGCGAGCTTATGACACCCTTTGAGTTTCAAGGAGGATTGCTTGTACGACTGGAGACGAAGAAAAACCATATCGTCGACTTGAAAAGTGCGCTCAGAACGGTGCTGATCAGCTTGTTGCTTCATGTGATTTCTTGCCATGTGAAGATTGTCCCGCAAAATGCGAAGAATCTGATCACGGTTTCGAAGGACCGTGTCAACTTCCTGAACTGGTGAACTGGTGGGGGTGTATGGAATAAGAACTGGAGGTGCCTGACCATAGACTGCTTCATATGGGGTCATTTTAGAGGCAGTGTGGTAAGAGGTATTGTGCCACCATTCAGCGAGAGGGAGCCACTTTGCCCACTGATGTTGTTGTTCCGAGGTGAAGCAACAAAGATAAGTTTCCAAGCATTTATTGATAATTTCAGTATGACCATCTATTTGTGGGTGATACCCTGAACTCATCTTCAGTTTGGTGATAGTGTGGCGAAATAGTTCTATCCAAAAATGACTGGTGAAAGTTGCATCATGATCCGAGACAATGGAAGAAGGGATGCCATGAAGACGAAAGATCTGGGCCAGGAAAATTTGAGCAACAGAGGAGGATGTATAGGGATGGATGAGAGCACAAAAATGACTATATTTGGAGAGGCGATCAACCACAACGAGAATCAATGTCTTCCCGCCAGATTTAGGGAGCCCTTCAACGAAATCCATAGAAATATCTATCCAAATCCATGTAGGTATGGGCAAGGGTTCAAGCAATCCTGGAAGGAGTGTTGTTTCACCCTTATTGCGCTGGCAGGTATCACATTCAACCACCATCTGTTGAATTGTCCTTTTCATGCCCTGCCAAAAGAAGTTACACCGTGCTCGTTCATACGTTTTGAGGAACCCAGAGTGCCCTGCTGATGGAGAAGCATGGAGTTCATAGAAGACAGCCTTTTGAAGATCTGGGCTCTGAGGAAGCACCAGACGACCCTTGTATCGCAAAGAAGCACCATCCCAAGAGTAATGTGGTACAACAGAAGGGTTTTTGGTCAAGCATTGGACGATTTGAGATAAGGAAGAGTCATTGACATAACCCTGTTGAACAGATTGCAACTAATTTGGAACAGGCATAGAAATAGCTGAAAGAGAACCTTGGGCATCAAATGTGCGAGAAAGAGCATTTGCCACAATATTGTCTTTACCCTTCTTGTAAGTGATCTCATAGTCATAACCCATGAGTTTGCTAACCCATTTCTGTTGTGTCGGGGAGGAGACAAGTTGTTCCAAGAAATATTTCAGACTCTAGTGATCAGTCTTGATGCAGAAATGATTCCCTAATAGGTATGGGCGCCACTTCTGTACTGCATGCAAAATAGCCATCATTTCCTTCTCATAGGTAGAGGCAGCTAAATTCTTACTTGAAAGGGCTTTGCTGGTGAATGCAATGGGGTGTTCATCTTGAAGGAGAACAACACCAAGTCCATTGCCGCAAGCATCACTCTCAATAGTGAAGGGCTTGGAAAAATTGGGCATAGCTAGAACAGGTGTAGTACACATAGCTTGTTTTAGTTTTTCAAATGCACACTGAGTAGCAGGTGTCCATGTAAAAGCATCCTTTTTCAATAGAGCAGTTAATGGAGCTGCAATCTTCCCATAATCCTTGAAAAACTTGCGGTAGTAGCCAGTCAACCCCAAAAAACCACGAAGGCTCTTGAGTGTCTGAGGATGCAGTCAATTGTTCATGGCATCGATTTTGGCATGATCCACGCGAACCCCTTATGCTGAGATAATGTGCCCGAGATACTCAACTTCCTTCTGTCCAAAAACACATTTAGACTGCTTGGCATGGAGATGATGGTCAGAGAAAAGTTACATGACAAGATCCAGATGTTGGAGATGTTCATCCCATGTTTTACTATAGATGAGGATATCATCAAAGAATACCAGAATGAATTTCCGCAAGTAGGGTCGAAATATTTTATTCATTAAGGCCTGGAATGTGGAAAGAGCATTAGTGAGGCCAAAGGGCATGACCAAAAACTCATAATGGCCATCATGTGTGCGGAAAGCTGTTTTAGGGATATCATTCTCATGGACCCGAATTTGATGATACCTAGAACAAAGATCCAACTTGGAGAAAAAGTGAGCCCCATGAAGCTCATCAAGAAGCGCATCAACAACAGGAATTGGAAACTTATCCTTGATGGTGAGGTGATTAAGTGCTCAGAATTCAATGTAGAGGCGCCATGACCCATATTTTTTGCGGACAAGAATAACTAGAGAAGAAAAGGAACTAGTGCTTGGGCGAATAATACCTTGCTTCAATAAGTCCCGAACGAGCATTTCAATATCCGTTTTTTGGTGAAATGGGTAGTGATAGGGCCTGATGTTGGGAGGAACACTGCCAGGAAGGAGATGAATACGATGGTCTTCTGGCCTGGAAGGTGGCAATCCCACTGGTTCAACAAAGACACCTGTATATCGATCCAGAATTTGTTGTAGATCCAAAGGAGTAGTGGAGACCGTTGATGGTTGCATCTGAATGGAATGGAGCTGAACGATGACACCATGTGAATTCTTCTTGAGGATTTTTTCCATGCAATGTGAATTGATGATGCTGAGAGAACCTGGTTGTAATCCTGTCAATGTGTGTTTTTGTCCATTGAGGGAAAACTGCATCCAAAGTTCAGCAAAATCTCATAAGATAGGGCCAAGTGTGCGTAGCCATTGAGTGCCCAAAACCACATCACATCTGCCTAAGGTCAAGGAAAACATGTCAGAGCACAAGGTATAATCTCCCATAGAGATATGCACATTTCGACACTTCCCTTTGCAAGGCAAGGTGCCCCCATTGGCAACCATGACTTCAAAGTTGGAGAAAGGATGGATAAAACAATCAGCTTGTTTGGCGATCCGAGGGTCAATGAAATTATGAGTGCTACCAGAATCAATGAGTATTGTAAGAGGAAGCTTCTTGAAGTAACCCCTGACCCGCATTGTTTGGGGGGTGGTGATTCCGACTAAAGCATGGAGAGATGTCTCTGGCTGGTCATCCTGAGACAGAGGGTCATTAGGCGGTTCCTGAATGTCGACCGGAGCATCCAGTGTTTCTGGATCTTCGTCACCAATTTTAGAGGCAGGCAGAGAATCCACATCCAAGAGATAGAGCTTTTGCTGAACACATCTATGTCCCCGAGTGAATTTCTCATCACAATTATAGAAAAGCCCCTTTTCTCTGCGTGCTTGCATCTCTATTTCAAACAAACGCTTGATAGGAGTCGGTCGAGGAGCCTGCGGTATAGGTGGTCGTTGAGAACCCATATTTCAGAAGGGAACAAAAGTGGGCTTGTAGCGTTGTTGGGATGCAATCTTGTCTTTTTCCAACTTAGCCAACCCTAGGGATTCCATCATTGTGGTGGGACAGAACATTTTGACCTCAGAGCGGATGGCATCCTTTAGACCACTGATAAAACAACTCCGGTAAAAGTCATCAGACAATCCTTCGGTGTGGTTGGCTAGGTTCTCAAATTCGGTTTGATACTCTCTCATAGTGCCAATTTGGCGAAGTTTAGTGAGGGCTCCTGTGAAGTCATCAAAAGCACTAGGACCAAATCCTTGCAAAAGGAGTTGGCAAAAGTCTTACCATTTGGGCTCTGGATGAGCCTTAATGTACCAACGGTACCATTGAAGAGCTTCCTGCTCCAAATGAAAGGATGCCAGCGGAACTTTGTTGACATCAAAAGTATTATGCAGATTGAAATACTGTTCTGCACGATAGATCCATCCAGTTGGATCAGTACCATTGAAGCGAGGAAAATCAAGCTTCGGACCACGAAAATTGCTGGAAGAAGAGAACCCATTGTCTACTGAAGACTCGAACTGTCGTTTGTGGTTCATAGCTGAATGTTCAAGATGGAGGCCAAGAAATTTTTCATCCAGATCCTGGAGTTTGGCTTGGATGGCTGCAAGTGCGTCTTCCATGGTTTTTGCTCCTGCACGGGTGACAACCATAACTAGGAGTTTTTTTTTTTTTTTTTGATTGGGTAGGAAAACAAAAACAAAAACTGCTTCAGTAAGGAAAAATCTGGACTTGGGAAAAAATCTGAAGGGTAATTGGGATTTGACTAGGTGTTGGACATTGTCGATTAGACAGGGAAGCAAAAATGAGGATTTCAGAAGTGGGGTGAAAGAATGGGAAAATTTGGCAGAGGGGGACAAAGAAGCAAAATTCAGAAAGGAACTCTGTGGTAAAATTTGAAGGTGATTGGGTGAAATCTGAGGAAGTTATGGCAAACCCTAAAAATAGACAAATGTGGGATTTCGGGCTTTGGGAAGGGGAATTGGGGATAGGGTCCTCAGGAATGAAATATGCAGAATGGGATGACAGGGGTTCCCCAAAAATTTCAAGGGAAATAGAGTGAAAACAAGGGAGATATGGAGAAAAAACTAGTTTTTTTTTTTTTTTTTTCCAGACTGGAGCGGCTACGGCTTGGCAGGGATCTGGAACAACGCCGAATGGATTGAAAACGGCTGGATCTGGAATGGCTTGCAAAATGGATCTGAAACGACACAGCAGTGATCGACAACAGTTCAACTGAAAGTAGATATGGACCCCAGGTATGTGCGGCTTCCTAACAGTTCAGGGGTTTCACTCGGCCACCAATGCTATCTGACGGCTTGCGTATTGGGGCAGTACCCCTCACTCCACGGATCATGTAAAACTGATAATCGCTTTGCCACAAACGACAACTCTTGGTTTACCTCACGGGTGGGAACTAGTCAATCAGGTAGGGGTCGTTGCCCTTTTCGCTGGTAGGTCCTCTCAATGGGCTAGCTACTTCAGGGTTCCTGTGGTACTCCTTACAATGATTTTTAGGGATTATTCCCAAGTACTTCCCACAGTTAAGTGGATAGGGATTATTCCCAAATCTGAACCTGCAACAGATGCGAAAAAAAAATTGGCAGAAATTTCATCCAGCGAGCCCAAGAAAGTGCTCTGATACCAGATGTGATGCACCTACAACAATTAATTAATAAGAATATGCAAAATAGCAGAAATGACAGAACTCAGAATCACTTTTATATTGATCACAGGCCACTTCGAGTGGGCAACCTCCTATGAGCAAGCTCAATACAAATAACTTCACAGTGCCTTCATAGGTCTCAACACACTCTTATATACTAAGTCTAGGCGCCAATACTATGGGTCAAAACCATGGGCCACTACAAACTATGGATCACAATACTACGGGCAACTTACAAAGCATATGCGCCAACAACAATAACACAAACTATTGATCAACAAATACTACGGGATGACTTACAAAGCATATGCATCCAACAACTACATACTAACAAAGTAAAGACATGGGTTCCTAACATTACATGATGCATACTTGAAGAATAATGAGGATATTCATAAACTCAAAATTCAAAATGAGCAACTTCTTGAAAGGTTGCAATAAACTTGTTCTTCCTCCTATGTTTCAAAGTTTTATATGGTAGATTGCATGGAGGATTCTCATGACATGGTAGATCATGAGAAACATGGAAAATTGCATGTGCTTGATGTGTTTGAAGATGATATTGATGAGATACAAGCACTTGATGTGGTGGAAGAGGAACTTGAGTTTCCTCTTGGAAATGGTGACACAATTTTTTATGAAGTGTATGATTCCACTACCTTGGAACCAACCTATGAGGAAATTTTTGCACTTTTGAGGGAGATGCATGATACTACCATTATGGATCACTCACATGAGGACACTTATGCACTTGCTGACCAGTTGGGTGAGTTGGTTCATTCTCCTACATCTCACAATTCCATATTTTGCAACATTCATCCTAATGAAGTATGGGTGAAAGGTTTATTTTTTATGGTGCCACATGAGGAGAATGAAACTCCTATCTCTCCTTTATATGATGAGAATATTAGAGCTGTGTCTTATTTACATTTTCAGTAGCATCCCTTGTTAAATTATGATGAGACACAGGCACATGGATGCACTTATGATGTTCACTTGAGTCACCTGAAGACTCATGATTTTCCTTGCTCCTTGCTTAGTTCAATTGATATTGGAGGAAATTCATCCACTACTTGGGTGAAGAGATATATGATTGGAGAAAATTATTATTGGCAACAGCATACTTTGTTATTTTGTGATGATACACATGTTCATGGGTGCACAAATTCTACTTATGTGAGCCCCTTGAAGGTTTATTGTTTTCTTTGTTCCCTACTTGGTTCAGATTTTAGTGGAGGTTCTTCATTCACTTCTTGGATGAAAGAACACATGGATGATTATTTTGATGCATCTTAAATCCTTTTGGAGCAGCATTATAGGACATGGGATCCTCACCTATGTTAATGGATCAGATTTGTTTGGTCACTTGAAGCTTGTATGCACTTGGCAAATGGTGGTCTACTTACTTGGAGGTATAAGCACTTTCATGATTCTTTGATGAGGCACCTCCTTGATGTACATTTTTATTATGTTGTTATGTACTTTGATGATACATCTTTTGTACTCATCATGTTTGGAAGAATGCATACCAAAAAATGGGATCCAGGAATTCTCTTTCCTGATGGTATGGGTTGGAGAGCACTCTTAATTGTTGGAGTGCAATACAAGTAATGGGACCCTGGGATAATTTTTAGTCCCATTGATTTCAATTTTTTTGGAAAACAAGCAGTATGGGAGATGGATTTCTGTAACATACCCTTTTTGCTGAAAAACATTTTATGTTGGAAACATTATCTTAACTTTTATTGTAAAGTTTTATATTGGACAAGTGTCCAAGGATGACTGTAATTTGCACAATATTTTATTATTAAATAAATTAAATAGGAGACAAACACCTAAGGGGACTGTTGAAAGAGTGTTTACTGATCCACTAGGTGGAATGGAATCTGGGGTAGAAGGAAATGGACAAATGGTAGCTTCATGAGGCAAGTAACTAGCTGTTGGTATGGGACAACTCCCTTGAAATGTGGTCATAGTGCCTTGAAAGATGGGACTGGAGCTCGAGGCTCATTTATTGAAAACTAACCACTAAAGACCTAGGCAGCCTATATAAGAGCCATCGAATTATGAATTGAGGTTCATCACTTTTCCTGACGAGGAAATTTACCTTGGGGTTTTGCTGCTTGCACCCAAGAGATTATATGAGGGGATATGCTAGTTTTTGATCATGGTGTAAGTCTGCATATTATACTACTGAGTGTTGAAGTCATAAAAGTTACTGCTAAGTGCAGAGTTATACTACTGAGTGGTAAAGTCATAAAAGCTGAGGAGAAAGTCTTAATAGTTTGCTTCCTGTACAATTTCTGAGTGCCTTGATTCTACACAGAGTCCATCTACCTAGTGGTTCAGTAAACATGCTCGGGGGTCCAAAGGAAGCAAGTATTTTGGCTGCTTCTTCTGGAGAAGGTTGGGAGGAACAGGCCTCCTTGGGTGTTTGTTGGTCCTATCTACAGTTACAGGTTCTACTTGTCTTTTCTGATTCTAAGTAGTTTAATTATTATCTGCAAATATTGATTTAGTGTTTATAAGTTATCATCAAACAGATGTATTTGTTTTGGTGTCTGACCTAGTTAGGATTCTGCATAATGATGATTAAGTAACTAAGATGATTGAATAAATATCTTCTCTGCATTTTTCCCCATACCGTTTTCTGTATCGTACTCTAGCACAAAGAAGGAAATTAAGATAGATGAATGATGGGAAGAATGCCAATTGATTGAATAGACTAACACTGTTAAGTTTTCCTAATATCTCTTACAGCTATCTACTGCAATATAAATTATGTATGTCTAGGTTCAGGAATTTTAACAGTTCATCGTATCACAAGCACTATAATATTTCTTGCATAAAAATAGAAGTAAATATCTTATCCCTATACAAAACCTAGGGTTTCCTTTTGTTATTTAATTCTTCACAAAAGATAAATGCTATGTTTTTCCCTTATCATTCTTTTCCACATTTTAGTGTTTTAATTTCACTGTATTTCCTTCACCAGTTTTCGTTGAAATATAACAGCTATAAAAATAAATATTTTCTAAGTACACAGTACTGCTATTAAGTATTTATATTTTCGAAAATAGAACTCTTTTCAATTGCAAACAACTGTATGATTATTTAGCACTAATTTTCATTCACAATATTCATATCTTTTATGTTTTTTTATTATTCAAACTACAGTTATATTTCAATCACACCTATCGTAGGATTAGAAACCCTAGATTTTTGCCTCATCAATTAGTATTCATCGAAACATTTAACAAAAACAATTATGCTATTTAAAACAGAGAATTGCTTAACCTTAAACATCGTGACAGGCTCGTAACCCTTCAGTGATCAAACCCTAGTAGTTTTAAACGTCTACCTTTCGGGTTAAAAGCATAGTTAAGATTCAAAAACATCATTTAAAACACAAACAAAAATTTAGTCACGATTCCATTATATAGCTGCAGTAAAAAACATTGAGTTTTGGCTCTCGGCCGTCACCATAAATCGACGAACAGTGTCAACATTTAAATACATTATAACCTATCAATACCTTTACACTAAAACAAGCAAAGGTTTGAATTTTAAAAACCCTTTGAAAAGTAAAACAAGTATTTCAGTATGAGCAAGGTTCGAACTAGCTCTTAGGCACAAAAATCTTAACCTTATCCTTTCAGCAGAGTTGTCAAGTGAAGCTTTCCATATCATTTCAACTAGTACTTAGTCAAATACACAAGAACAAAGCGTATAGCTTGTGGCTCATGGCCGTAACTAAAGTATAACATTGATAAACAAGTCAACACAGATCTCTAGAGCATGGTGAACATAGTCAACGCATTTAAACTCCATTTACAAAACAAACTCATAACTTCCATTTTAGACGAAGACCGAAGTTCTTACAACAATCAACCCTTGAAGGTTACAGTGGCAAGACGAGTTCAAAACTTCAATAGTAATCCTACAAATAACACATATTTGGATAACCAAAACATTATTTTATTACTGTTTGTTTCCATCAAAACAACTAAGGGTGAAACCCTTGTTACATTCACAACAACTTTGACATTTAGTAGCACAACATAACCCATTATAAGGGTAGAACGAGGAGTCAATCCTCCTTACGTATGCTTCAAGGCATGTAAACATTGCAAACGATGGCCACACCATTAGATTTCGAAGTGTTCCGGCTAATCTACACATGACCAATAGTTGCCAGGAAATCTACAGGGGGAAAACCACCGAGACTTACCATTCACATTTAGTATTTTTCCCATCAGCTTGAGCATAGAAACCTGTAGACATAGGTACCTGTCATTTAAACAAAAGAGGGTTAAATCTAAAGTCCCAAGCATAAGCCATTTTGACTATTACAACCATACAGAAATTATAGCAAAAATTTACCTTATTAGATACCGAAGGACATAGACGATAGCCTCTGCAACCAGCTTGAATCCTGAGACATCACACTATATGATTGTTGAATGCAGCTATCACTTGCACACCAAGAACTCGACTCTTAATGCTATCAACAGGTATCATAACTCACTCACAGGTTACGGTTTCGAAACTTGGAAAGAACTCTCAATAACCTTTTATTTTCAAACCCTAAACATTCGCAGGCCGATCGACCTCTCTCCAGAACTACCCTCTATCACACTGAATGCTCATGGAAACAACAACGCCGAAACATAGAGGATTTAGGGTTATTTTCCCAAGTATCGATAGCATCTCCAGATCAACGGTGGAGATTATATGTTGTAATCCCAAACACTTGTTACATTAAAGACACTTTATTACACTTTCCACTACACATTCCAACTCAGAAGGACACTAGGACGAGGGTTAGTACAGCTCAACATTTTCGGTATTGACCTCACAACCTTTCACTTGACACTAGACACGTAGTCTACCACCAAGGTCTCCCACGAAGGTGGTAGATGGGTGAGTTAAATGCCAAGATTGGATTCCGAACTCCTGCCAGCACACATATCCATTACATCATTATGACCCTGTCCTTATTTTACGTTGGCACAAAGGTGATTGTAAACCTGCCACATTATATATACAGAGGTTAAAACAAGTATTAGTTACACCCTTAATGTTGAACCAAATACTTATCAAGTGTATGATCAAAGTCTCACGTTAATGCCTATAGTTTTCCTATTGTTGGCATATAGAACCCTTGCATAAAACTCTCGGCTTATAGTTTAATGATATAGGAAAAAGCTTGGAATTAACATATAGTTTATATGTCATAAGAAAATATATATGTTTGCATATAGTTCTTATGCTATAATATTTGAATATAGTATAGATGCTATAAGAAATACATAGGAAGTGTATATAAATACTTCTTAGGAACTTAATTGTAAAGTATATATAGATTATACTCTAGGAAAGCATGGAAATAGCATCTAGATCATAGGAAATCACACAGCCATTGTGCATGTAGATTACATAATTAGGAAAATAGATTATCATGCATTTAGCCTATGAATCTTAAAGGCACATTATCTTTCTAAAATTATTTGCATTGTATATTATCTCTAATCAATGCTTTAAATTTCTATATTCATCTTTTGAATGTAAACCAAAAATGCATGAGATGATAGTTTACAGCTGCAACTATTAGACGAGTCATTTTAAGGTACCTTTGATACTTTATACAAAATCCTTGACGATTATCTGAAGTGCAATTTAATTTATACTTGACTTGATGTGCCACCCTTACCTGTAGTCTGCGAAAAAAGGGAGGTCCAAATGCTTTAGCGTGAATGCTAAGTAAGCCTCGGGTTACCCTCAGGACCCCTTTCAACATCAAAAGAAGAACAATAGTTAGCATCTTTAAACACTGTTATCCAAAGGAGCATTGACATAGGAAGTATAAAAACATAGTTGAACATCCAATAATACTTTAACATAGACTAGAATTTCATCGTACATCAAGACGCAAACAATACAAAGAATGATCGTTATAGACATTTATTTCAGCTTGACGACATAGAAGCATTGATTACAATTCCGCACAGTTAGTTTATGCATTAAATGCTGCATCGAATTTTTTTTAAAATTTTGTGAATTTTGGGATGTTACAATTCCCCACTTAATAAAGTGATTTTTATCAGAGTAGTGCAGCATCAATCATGGTGGTTCCTCTCTAAAATATTCATGGGATCTCGAAGATTGAAAGTTGGGAAACCTAGTGGCAACTTCAAGAATTACAATGGTATCATAAGGCATTTCCAAAATATGAAAGAAGCAAAGAGTAATTGTGCAAATATGGTTTTGATGGATTTAATTAAAATTTCGTTGTTTAGTGGTGATGTTATAGGGGATATCAAAATGAAAAAAAAAAATCCACATCTCCTTGATTTTGGAAACACACAATTGTAGTGCATGGGTGGCTCTACTCAAGGTTCCAAAAGAGAAGTTTTGGGAAGCACAATTTTGGAAAGAAATCAGGTTCTTCCACATACATGTGTTGAAATTGTTTGAGGACAAGCAAAATTGGGAAGGGAGGATTTTTCATGTCCCAAAATTTTGCATTGGGTCACAATGGCCTAAGCCCCTTGGCCATACTCATGATAGTTTGTCAAATGGATGCTAAGGGTCAAATAAATGCCAAGAATGAAGTCCAAGTTAGTAATAATGTGAAATTAGATCCAAATGGACAAGGTGGGTCACATTAAGAGAAATTCCCAATTCAAATTTGTAATATACCCATCCAAATGAACTGCTATGGAGGAAAATTACTAGTTCCCTAGGTTGGGGGGTGGAAGCTTTGGGATTTGAAATAAGGGGATAATAAATGATGTTTAAAAATTAGAATGGAATAAATATTTAATAAAGGATCTAAATAGATAAATACAAGGGAAAATCAAAGTGGAAATTGATCATGAAGACACATGGAGGATGTGGGACCCACACAAGCTAGATTTTCTATGCCACATGGCATCCTCCTCTTGTCATTTTGAATCCATAAGAATCCCAACATTCTTGGGATGAGTTGTAAGGTCAATATACTTGGCATGACTCAATTAAGTTCGAATTGGAGTGGAATAGTAACTCCCATGGAAGTGGAAGAGGCATTTTGGAGCTAGTGAGACACTTGGACTAGATTCCCTAGCTCTATGACAACAACGATGAAGATGCTATGACACCTATGAAAAAAATAAGACATGAAGGCTGAAATCTGACATATATGACATGTCAGGGCTAAAAATAGCCTCCAAGAGGGTGCTCAAGTGATTTAGGGTAGCCAAAGAGACACCAATTCGAATTTGGAGAAGGAGAGGGCTAGAATTGGAAGGACAAGTGACATACTTGGGAATCTCTTCCCAACTTGAGTTGGCATGAATATCTTGGGAGGAATTCGAACCATGGAGGAAATTAGAAGTTTATAAAAGACAATAAAAAATAAGGATGGTATATTTTTATCATTTTATAATTTGCATTTTGCATTTGGAGAGGAGAGCTAGTGGAGTGCTACTCTACTTGCCTTAGCACCAATTTCGAGGGTGAAAGATTCCCATACTACTTGGTAATTGGAAAGGCCATTCAGAACTTTCATTTGGAGCTTTAATGGAGTCTTTTGTTACAATTTTAAGCTATAGGGAAGCTGATGGTCACATCTCTTTCAGCTTGCCTCTACAACCATTCTTCCATTTATTGGCAGATTCTTGCTCCTTGAGGAGAGGCGCACTTATTGAGGTGATGAACTATTTGGGATAGCTCTTGAGGCCCCATATATTTGTAATATGATATATATAATATTTTTTTGGTGCTAATGAGACTCTTAGGTCGAAATACCAAGTGACTTTATGTAAAATTACCAAACAATGCATAAATGATTCCATTTCCCCTAGATCTTGTTGTTGGAGTTTGAAGAGACATTATTTTGAGTTGTATGAGTTTATATATATTATTTTGTTGATGTATAGAGTTTTATTAAATTTATTAATAAGTTTCATTAACAGATCATAATCCCTTGGCACCTAAAATTTGAATTTCATAACACATGGTGAAAATTACTAGCTTTTCCCCCTATGTGAAATCTAGTCTGTTTGTATCTGATTTAAGAGGGTTTTCGTAGACTTAATAAATTGAATGGTGATGAATATGAGACTATATTTATGTCCCCTAGATATACCCTGCCTCTATTCAGAATTTCGAGAGGGTCCAATAGCATTTGGAGAGCCATTTCCAGCATCTAACCCAAGGGAAATTGAACCCCAAATTGCTAGTCAAACTCCCTACTTTGGCCAGAATTTAAAGGAGAGTTACAGAATCCTTTTGAAGAATATAAAGCATACATTAAACTCATAATGATGTCCTAATATCATCCATACACCTTATGTAACAATTTGGGAGCATTTGGAGTCATTTGGAGACCAAGAGACCAATACTAGTCAAAGAGAAATTGCTAGTCAAACTCCCTACTTTGTCCAAAACTTAAAGGAGAGTTGCAGAATCCTCTTGAAGACTCTAAAGCATACCTGAACCTCATAATTATGTCCCAATATCATCCATACACCTTCTATAACAATTTGGGATAATTTGGAGACCAAGAGACCAATACTAGTCAAAGGTCGAACTAGTGGAAAAAGTTGAAAATTTCACCATTCTAATAAATTTCAACAAAGGGACATTACATAACACTTCAAAGTTATAGCTGGGATAGATTTGTTATTTTGGGATTTAATCATACATGCTAGTTCAAGTTGTAAGAATATTTCCTAGTTATTTATATTTATCATTTTGTAGCATTTTGGGGTTTATTTGTGGATTGTGAAGGCAATCTAATTTCCCTAAACCTTTATGAACTAACCTCTTTGTTGGACTAGCTTCCCTTGAATCAATTTTCCCCGAGGATTGGCACTAGTATTTATGACCCTCCCTTCACCCCTTTATCACATACTACAACACCAAAAAACTATTTTGTTAAAGTTGCTCTTCCAAATAACCTTGTGCATGATTTTATAAGCTTTAGTAATCTTCAAAAATCTCTTGAAAGTAGTGCCTACAAAAGGTATTTGTTTGTTTCAAAAGTGTTTCCATTAACCCTCATGACAGTACTCCTTTTCCAACAAACATAAGTCTTAATTTTTTTTTTCCTGAAAATAGTGATTTTGAACATTTGATTTTTAATGTGCATATTTAGGGTTAATAGGTTCGTTTACCTCCTTATCAACTACACATCACAACATGCAATGCATAACTTATAAAGTCATGTAAGGTTGCAACTTGTCATATTAGTCATTGCTTTATTTTTTTCCAGGAAATAAAACATATTTTCTATTCAAGATGAAATAAAATACAATACTTAGGTGGCCCCTCACATAATAGTAATACCAACTATATACTAGGGAAAATACAACACCACTCAACCCGCACAAAAACACTACATAATTAACAAAAAGTAGCAAAAATTTTAGCTCTTGTATGAACATCCAAACTTTCCTTTCTTAGAAAATCCTAGAACGATGCTCATAAATTTGTTGTCCATCTTTCTATTATGAAAAAAAAACATGTTAAGAGTCCATGTTTAAAGCCTATTTACACAAAGAGTCGACCAAAGTGTTCGATTCTATAAATACATGAGTGTACTTTACCCAATGAAAGGTACCACTGATTTCCTTTAAATGGGTCACCAGCGACAACAACTCTGAATTGAGTACCCGCGCCTCCCCTTGTGTCCATTGAATAATGAGGGATGAATCTCCAAATATATGGATTTGAGTAATTACTAGTTCAACAGAGAGTTTCAAAAACTAGAAGAGAGCACTAATATTTGTTCGATTATTAGTCATTGATCCTATATTTGCACAATCAATAAAGAAATGAGAGTTTTTCATGTAAAGACCGAACTTGATGCCACATGATTATCCACGCCTCGTCCATCTAACCCCACACCACATTGGATATCAATACAAATTCACCAATGAACTGCCTCACTTTTGGAACCACTGGTAAGGAGTAATGTTGTGACAAATCCAAGGAGAATGTTGACGTCTTGAACATGGGAATATCCTCCTAAAAATATTGGCATTCCGAGCTAACCACACTCCCCAGCAAATCAGGTAAGGGAGCACCCATAAGCCACATAATTCTCGATAAAAAAAAATCTTGGAAAGATTCATGGATCAAAGCGTTATCCTAGACTTCACCCAACTGCAAATGCACCAGTACATCCTTCCAAACCTGCCTCGTATAAGGACATAGTCGAAACAGATGATTGTTGGTTTCCCCATTGGATTGACAAAAAATACAGATGCCAGGTCCTTTCTTATTTCTTCTCTGAAGATGGTCCTAGTTAAGGACCCTATTCTTTTGTTGTTTGTTTGCATGAATCTCCCTAACTTGTGAGAGTGGCCTGTGGTCTAAGAAACCGCAAACTTGGGGCATCTAAGTATTCAAAATCACTCGAGGATCGTTTAGTGTGGTTGGATTTTTTGGTGTCTCCTCCCACCACCAATGAGTTTTGAACCCTAGGATTCCTAACAAATGAAACCCATTGAATACCAACCACACTAGTGAGACTTGACTTAAAAACTGAAGGACATGCGGGTGGGATTTGATCCACTTATGTGTGCATCGGTCATGAGATCATTTAATACAATCCCTTTGGGTGTATCCACACATTCGACCACTACCTCAAGGTAACCCCATGGATTTAGGCTTAGTTCTCATTGGAATTGAACCTTTCTCATTGGTGAAAAACTTCTCACTCTTCACCAATGGATCCAACCCCTTTGGGTTATTTAAATTGAAGGACATGGGGGTTGGATTTGATCCACTTATGTGTGCACGGGTCACAAGATCATTTAATACAATATATCTAGGTGCAACTACATGTTCAACCACTATCTCAAGGTGACCCCATGGCTTCAGGCTTGACCCTCACTGGAATTCATTTTTTTCCCTGATTAGGTCAAGGATCATTCTAATCGTAGAGTTGTTAATCATTTCCCTAATTTATACATATTGGATTGCCAATTTGAGGAAGGGAGAAGACTAAGGTCTAATTCCATTTTCTTCTTCAAAATTTATAAAACCTCTAGATCTTTATTTGAAAAAATACAAAAAATATTATATTCCAAAAAGCCTTAAAAATCAAATATAGAAAAATCCCTAAAAATAAAATATCAGAAAGATCAAAAAAATATTATGTTTGTGGAAAATCTAATTTGTCAAAAGTGAAGCGTTGCCTTGATTTTGTGGTTGATTTCCATGGGCATCTTCTTCTTGTGGTTAGTTTGAGAGATCTCACAGTTTTTGCAAGTGCAGGTGTATTTGCATATCTAATTTTGGTAGGTACATCCATACAATTTTAGGTTTGAAGGGTCATACAAGCCAAGGACAAAGAGAGTCTACCATCCCTAGTCACTTGTCAGTCCATTTGGTGGTTTGATTTGGTGTTCTTGTGATTTTTGGGGGCTGGTTAGGGCATAAACCAGGTTTTTAATTCCAATTGTAGCCATATTTTAACACATTTTCCAAGTTCCACGAGCTGTTGGGAAGCATATCTAAGGTGCCTAGTTTACCAAGACACTATTAACAACTCTCTGGCACCTTTAGCAACGCTGCTAGGGCTGTTATTAGGCCTCAACCAGATCTGGTATGTCATTTTTAGAATTGTTTTATTCATCTATTGGCTACCCTAAATGTATGGTTTATATCCCTCTCTATTTGGTACACATTCCTAGGTAATTTGGCATTGTTTGAGTGGTTTTCATCTATTTTTGAAGCACATTATGTTGTATTTTCTCTCGTAGAAACAATAAATCTTTTGCCTTTTTCCCTCATTGTGTGCATTTATGATGCAAACTCCCACCCTCTTAAGCGTCTTTGTATTCATTGCTTTGAGTCCATAGGGCACTAATCTTTGCTAAGAAGTTCCCCATGAGGTATATGTGGGTTGTTGGATTTGTTTGTAGGTTTACCTCACTTACGTAAGGGACTCCCCTTTTGTCGCTAGGATTTGGCCTAAAGCATGATGAGTTGTATTGTGGTGACATTGGGTAGTGTTACACGATACTAGTACTTGCTCACTTTCAGATATCTGCCTAGGGAGAGGGGTCATTTTTTCATCTTCTTCGGGACCATGATGGGGGTATTATTTGTAGTTTTGAGGGTTGGTTATGGAAAGGCCCCTTGATTCTCTCTCTTGGAGTACTATGGATTAGTGGCATTTCTAACTGCCTCATTATGGGGCTTGTAGCCCCGAGGTTGGTGTCCGAGTCTCCTAAGGGCAGGTCACTGGGCCACATGACCCCCTACTTGATTTCAACATAGGTGACAATGTTCTAGCTCAGAGATACTTGCCTCCTCTTCTAGTCACCCTATGCATCCATCCTGGTTCCTTTTCAAGAGAACACCCTCTCTCCTTAGGCCCTACACAATGATGATGTCATCTTATCTCCTAGGCATTCAAGCATGATTTGAGGGGGCACGTTAAGGGTTTTTTCAGCACTTTTTGGGTTATATGGGGAATGACATCCCCCCATACTCACCCCATCCTTCATATTGGAGTCATTTGCTCAATTTGATCTATTTTTGTCATTTTTTGGTCACCTAGGGGGCAAATCCCCCAGGTTACCCATGTATTATATTATTTTATATTATTTTATGTTAGATTTTTACATTGACATTATATTGGCTTGTCAGCCTAGTTATTTTTTAAAAGTGAGGTTGAGAGGCTATAAATAAGCCCTCCTCACTTCATTTGTAAATCATAACACATGGAATAAAATCAATATGTTGCTCTTTTATCCTAATTAGGGATTTTGGAAGTGATGCGCACCTCTTGGAGGATTTTATTCTTTGGCTTATGGATGAATTTGGATGCTCTCTAGGGTTTTAAATCATGCATGGTGGATGCTATGAATTGTTGGAATAACACGAAGTTCAAGTAAGTCTTGTTTAGTCTTTCTCGGTGAAGGTAGGTAAGTTTTTCTCCTTTGATGATTGAATGGTGCCCATAGAGCTGGATTTTTATTTTTATTTTTATAATATTTTGGATTTCTTTTCTGCCTTCTATCAATATTTCATGTTGGAAAACGATCTCTAGAAGAGGTTTTCCCTAGTTTGGCCTTGGATCTCTGAATTTTCCTTATATTAGGCTCCCACCATGAACCCTTTGGATTGCTGTAGGATGCCCTAATTTAGAGTCAATGAGAAAATCAGTCCAAGAGGGAGGATGGTCACCTCTCCTTTATGCCTAGGGTTTAGGGTTTCATCCATTAAAACCCTTGTTTTATCAAATTTTTTATCAAGTTCTTTCATTTCCAGTTGTAAATATTGAATTTTCATGGCAGATTTGGTTAAATTTTAGGTCTACAATTTATATCAGAAAACCCTAAAATTTCCAAAAAATAAAAAGGTTAATTTTTTCATTTTTTTGGTCTTCCTAAAATTTCAGCCCTCTCTCCTACAAATTTAGCTTTCCTTTTAGACCATAAAAACCCTAAATCGAAATTGCAGTAAGACTTAGAAAAATATAAAACATTTAAAAACAAAAAAAATTAACATTTTTTGGAATCTTTAACCCTTCTAAGAGCAACAACTTGCTCCTTTTTTCCTACAGTAACAAGGATGTCACCCTTCAAGGAGGGACAAAACTTGTTGGAACTGTTGCATCCCTACACTTCCCTCCTTTACCCCTCGGCCACAAAAGTTTCCAATTCTTAACCCCCTTCTATCCTCCTCGACAACCTTCTCCAAGGCCTTATCAACCTCACCTACCTTTCTTCCAACCACTCCCCCCTCCATCTCAGGTCTGTTAAGCCTGCATCCTATTCCCTCCACTGTTTCCTTCAACTTGCCACAAACAAAAACACAAAAAAGGGGTGACCAGTAATTAGATTACACTGGTGAAAGGAACACCTAGTTGCTGCTAAATAAAGGTTGACTTAAAAGGCTTGGATTACTACTGTTTTTTGCATACTACATGATTGTTAATCAAACCTAAATCAAGAAGTTAGCTTGTTCAAGTACTCCTTAAAATTTAAATATTACAGGACTGCCTTTAAATGAAGATTGATGGTATGTACTGTTTGGCACTTATTTGAAGAACAAATTACTATTTTGACATTATTGATGAATGACCCTAAGTGAATGAATATTTATGATTCAAATGTACTGCTAGATAACTGTGTAAGACTGATTGATCGAATTGTTATTGACGAATTTATACTGCTTACATTGTCCATATTATATTTCCAATGATGTGTGCAAATGATTTATGATGATGTTGGTGGGTGGAATATTGCCTAAGTATGTTAGGAACCCGTGTCAACCCTTCTCTTTACTTTGTTAGTATATTGTTGTTGGCCGCATATGCTTTGTAAGTCGTCCCATAGTATTATATGTTCCATGGTATTGATCCATAGTTTGTATTATCCCATAGTATTATATGTTCCATGGTATTGATCCATAGTATTGGTGCATAGACTTAGTATATAAGTACGTGTTGAGGCCAATGAAGGCATCCACGAGTTATTTTGTATTGAGATTGCTCAAAGGAGGTTTCCCCCTCGAAGTGGTCCGTGATCAATAAATATCTTTTTTGTTCTATTATTTATAATATATCGTGCATTTTATTTAATTAATTGTTGGAGGTTCCTTGCATATGGTATCAGAGCACTTTCTTGGGCTTGTTGGGTGGAATTTCTGCCAATTTGTTTTTTTGGATCTAGGAGTCATCCCTATAAGATTAACTGTGGGAAGTACTTGGGCATAGCCCTAAAAATCATTGTGAGGAGTACCACAGGAACCCCGAAGTAGCTATCCCATTGAGAGGACCTTCCAGCGAAAAGGGAAACGACCCCTACCTGATTGACTAGTTCCCACCCGTGAGGTAAAACAAGAGCTGTCGTTTGTGGCAAAGCAGTTATCAGTTTTACTTGAGCCGTGGAGTGAGGGGTACTGCCCCAGTACGCAAGCTGTCAGACATCATTGGTGGCCGAGTGAATCCCTTGAACCACTAGGAAGCCGAGCATACCTGGGGTACATATCTATTTTCAACTGATAAATAGAAGATTACATCTGTCTAGAACTGTTGCCGATCAATTTCGAGTCGTTGCAGATCCATCCCGAAAAAAATAAAAAATAAAAATTCTATTTTTTCACCATATATTATTTATTTTAACTCCGTTTCCCTTGAGAATTCATTGACACCACTACAATCCCATTCTACATATTTTATTCCTGAGTATCCTATCCCAAATTCCACTTCCCGAAGCTAGAAATCCCACATCCGTCTATTTTTAGGGTTTGTCATAACTTCTTCGATTTTCACCCAATCGCCTTCAAATTTTGCCACAGTGTTCATTTCTTATTTCTGCTTCTTTGTCCCTCTATGATAATTTTTTCCATTCTTTCACCCCGCTTCCAAAATCCCCATTTTCTACTTCCCTGTCCATCATAAAGTGTCCAAAACCTAGTCAAACCCCAATTCCCCATTAGAGTTTTTCCCCAATCCAAATTTTCCTTTACTAAAGAAGCTTCTGTTTTTGTTTTTCTACCCATTCATCCCCCCCCAAAAAAAGCTCCTGGTTATGGTTGTCATCCGCACAGAAGCAAAAATCATGGAGGAAGAACTTGCAACCCTCAAAACCAAACTCCAAGATTTGGATGAAAAATTTCTCATCCTCCATATTGAGCATTCATCCATGAACAGTAAACGACAGCCAAAATATTTTGCAGACACTTGGTTCTCTTCTTCCAGCAGTTTTCATGGGCCGAAGTTTGATTTCCTTGCTTCAATGGTAATGATCCAACTGGATGGATATACCGGGTAGAACAATATTTCAGTCTGCATAATACTTTTGATGTCAACAAAGTTCCACTTGCATCATTTCATTTGGAACATGAAGCCCTTCAATGGTACCATTGGTACATCAAGGCTCATGAAGAGCCAAAATGGACAGATTTTTGCCAACTCCCTTTTCAACGATTTGGTTCTAGTGCTTTTGATGACTTCACAGGAGCACTCACTAAAATTTGTCAAATTGGCACCATGAGAGAGTATCAGACATAATTTGAGAAACTTACCAATCACATAGAAGGATTGTTTGATGAATTCTACAGGATTTGTTTTATCAGTGGTCTCAAGGATGTAATATGATCAAAGATTAAAATGTTATGTCCCAACACAATGATGGAAATCCTAGGATTGGATAAGTTGGCAGAGGACAAGATCATAGCCCAACAACGTTCCAAATCCACTTTTGTTCCATTTAGAAATATGGTTTCCCAGCAACCTCCCATCACGCTAGCTCCTCGACCAACTACCATCAAGAAATTGTTTGAATCAGAGATGCGGGCACATAGAGAAAAAGGGATTTGTTATAATTGTGACGAGAAATTCACTCGGGGCCATAGATGTATTGAGAAAAAGATCTATCTCTTGGATTTGGATTCTCCGTCTGCCTCTAAACTTGGTGAAGAATCTCTAGATACAATAGATGATCAGGTCAAAATTCAACAGCCTCCTGTTGACCCTTCGTCTCAAGACGACCACCCATATATATACTCCATTCTTTAGTCGGAGTCACCACCCCACAAACAATGCGGGTCAAGGGTTACTTCAAGAATATCCCTCTTACAATACTCATTGATTCTGGTAGCACTCATAACTTCATTGACCCTCGGATCACCAAACAAGCTGATTGTTTTATCCATCCTTGCTCCAACTTTGAAGTCATGATTTCTAATGGGGTCACCTTAGCTTGAAAGGGGAAGTGTCACAATGTGCGTATCTCTATGGGATATTATAACCTGTGCTCTGACATGTTTTCCTTGGCCTTAGGAGGATGTGATGTGGTTTTGAGTGCTCAATGGTTACGCACACTTGGCCCCATCTTATGGGATTTTTCTAAACTTTGGATGCAGTTTTTAGTCAATGGGAAAAAAAACATATTGACGAGATTACAACTAGGGTCTCTCCGCATCATCAGTTCACATCACCTAGAAAAGATCCTTAAGAAGAATTCACATGGTGTCAGCACTCAACTCCATTCCATTCAGATGCACCCATCAATGGTCTCCACTACTCCTTTGGATCTACAACAAATTTTGGATAGATATGCAGGTGTCTTTTCTGATACAGAGGGATTGCCACCTTCAAGACCCCTTTCCGGTAAGAATTTATCCGCCTCTACATATGAGAATGAAATGATAGCTATTTTGCATGCAGTACAGAAGTGGCGACCATACCTATTATGGAATTATTTCTGCATCAAGATTGATCACCATAGTCTAAAATATTTCCTGGAAAAATGGGTATCCTCCCCAGCACAACAAAAATGGGTTAGAAAACTCATGGGTTATGACTATGATATCACTTACAAGAAAGGTAAGGGAAATCTAGTGGCGGATGCTCTTTGTTGCACATTTGATGACCAAGTTTGTCTTTCAACTATTTCCATGCCTATTCCAAATTGGTTGCAATATTTTCAACAAGGCTATGTCAATGACTCCTCATTATCTCAAATCATCCAACAGTTGGCCCACAACCCTTCTTCCGTACTGCATTACTCTTGGGATGGTACTTCCCTAAGATACAAGGGTCATCTGGTGCTTCCCTAGAGCACAGATCTTCACCAGGTTGTCTTCTATGAACTCCATGCTTCTCCATCAACAGGGCACTCTGGGTTCCTCAAAACGTATGAGCGGGAACAACGTAACTTATTTTGGTAGAGAATGAAAATGACAATTCAACAGATGGTGGCTGAATGCGATACTTTCCAGCTCAACAAGGGTGAAACGACACTCCTTCCGGGATTGCTCGAACCCTTGCTCATTCCTACATGAATTTGGACAGATATTTCTATGATATCATTGAAGGGCTCCCTAAATATGGAGGGAAGACAATGATTTTGGCTGTGGTTGATCGCCTCTCCAAATATAGTCAATTTTGTGGCCTCGGCCATACCTATACAACCTCCTCAGTCGCACAAATTTTCCTGGACCAGATATTCCATCTTATGAAATCTGATCCATATCGTGTCTAGGAAGCACTAGGGGGACAACAGTTCGACTGAATGAGTCGGATCTATTATGGTGGAAGCTTAATAAACAGAATGAGAAAAAACAGGATTACGCAATACAGATAACACAAATACACACAGACAATATGTAGGAATGCGAACTATTCTAGATTGATCAAGATAAAGATCAGCTAAAGATCTGATGTATGTTACAATAATTTACGTGCTTATATAGAAATCTGAGACGCTTGGGTGCCTGCCCGTTACGTTCAGCTACAAAGGAGAAGTTAGAGTGGTTCAACTGTTCAACCGTTACAGTCGACTGGAAGACAGAAAGACAGTCTGTCGAGGTTTGACAGTCGTTGGTCGCATGTCGACGTTGTATGCTGATGTCGCGAACTGTGAGGTCGCTAAACATGTCGAAGGTGCGAAACATGTCGCAGTATGTCATGTCGAAGTGCTAAAGTTGTCGAAGTCCTGTTGCATCGAAACTTGTTGAAGTTGTATCAGCCATGAAGACTAGTCAAGAATGTGTCGAAGTTAGCATCCGACAACAAATGCCAACTGCGATGTGGATCAGACCTCCTTCCTTAAGAAACAATGGACCCCATTGTTTGCTCGTGAAGGTGAGGAAACTTGTCGATCACTTCAGTAGCAGAGTACCACTTTCCTTGAGATGGGATTTGGCCAGCTTTGGCAACTTGAAACAAGGGAATTGTGTTCGTCCTTGTAAGGTGTACCCATCGTCCCACAATGGTGTCGCAAGGGAGAGGCTCCTAAATATCTGGATTGATGTCTGCGGGATCTGTTGTTGAGAAATCATTCTGTTCCAACAAGGGTGCATGGTATGGTCGAAGTAGATCCACATTAAAGACTGGATGCAGACCCAGGCAAGCAGGAATGTCGAGCTGGAAAGCATTCTCGCCAATCTGTCAAAGAATACTGTATGGACCATATCTCAAAGGTTTTAACTTCTTGAAAGGACCTGTGAAGCGCTCCTTCTTAAGATGTAGCCAGACTTTATCCCCAATGCGAAATGTATGAGGAATACGATGCTTGTCGTGTCGGGCCTTAGCTTTCTCGTTTGCTCTATGCAACATATCATGTGCTTGTCACTGAATGTCGCAAATCTGTTCTCGAAATTTGACTACTTTATCAACTTCTCGCTGACTACGATCTGTGTCGGAGTTTGGTTGTGTCGAGGATCTGATCAAGTCGATAGGCGCTGGGGGTTGAAATCCGTAATAGACTTCAATTAAAGGGACTCTTGCCTGTAAAGCTGTGCTGAGCACGATTGTAGCTGTGCTGAATGTATGGAAGACTACCATCCCATGTGCGTCGATGCTGGTGATTGTACATGCAAAGCAGTTGTACTACCAAGCGATTCACAACTTCCATCTGTCCCTCGGTCTAAGGATGGAAAGATGTCGATAATGAGAGTCACGTATCTAGATGTTGCTAGAGGGTCTTCCAAAAGATGTTGATGAATTTGGCATCTCGATCGGAAATGATGGTTGTGGGTAAACCAAAGTGTTTCCAAACATGTGTAAAGAAGAGCTGAGCAGTCTACTGCGCTGTTGTAGTCTTCTTACATGGTATAAGAATGGCCATCTTGGAAAATCGATCGACTACCACTAATATCGCGTCATGTTGATGTTTGGTAGTAGGATAACCCGTCAAGTAGTCCATATAAATAGATTCCCATGGTCGACTAGGAACTGGCAGAGGTGTGTACAATCCCTGTCGTCGATTAGGTGGCTTAGCAATAGCACAAACCACGCATGATCGAATGTACTTGTTGACGTCAGATTTAAGTGTAGTCCAGAAAAAATACTTCTGCAAGTGTCTTTGCGACTCCAAAGTGTCCTGCGGTCTTGCTGTAGTGCGCGTCCCAAATGAGCTGCTGTCGTTGCTCACCGGTCGGTACACAAAGCTGTTCAAGCTTGTATAGCAAGGTATCTTTAAGGAAGTATTCGGAGTCTGAGGTCGACGACTTGTTAGTCTGTAACTGTTGGTATACTGCTGAAAAGTTGTTGTCGTCCTCGTATGACTTTTGCCAAGTGGTCGTGTCGTAACCCTGCATACTCATCACTGTCAAGAGGAGAGTAATGGGTGGTTAATTGAGGCAATCTGCAGTGGCATTAGCCTTTCCTTTTCGATACTTAATCACCAACTGAAATTGTTGTAGGTAATTGATCCACTTGAGTTGTCGGTTTGTCTGCAACTTTGATTGTGTCAGAGCAAACTGTAGAGGCTTGTGATCAGTAAGAATGACCGTTTCCTTGCCAAGGATGTAATGCCTCCATTGCTTGAGAGCTTGCATAATGGCATATAGTTATTTTTTGTACGTCGAGTATCTTCTAACCGTGTCATTAAAAGTCTCGGAATGAAAAGTGACTGGGTGACTAGACTGAGTGATCACTGCGCCCAAGGCATAGTCCGATGCGTCCATCTCAATCTCAAAGGGGTGATGCAAATTAGGTAACACAAGTACTGGTGCAATGCAGAGCCTGTGTTTGAGCTGTTCAAAAGCTACTTGATGTGTTTCTGTCCATTGAAAGACAGTTTTCCTGTTTCCTCTCGTCAACTGATTCAAGGGCCAGGCTATGTGACTGAAGCCGAGTATGAATCATCAATAGAAATTCGCCAAACCATGAAAACTTCTTAGTTCTTGAATGCTTCTAGGAATGGGCCAATCTTTGAGGATTTGTACTTTGTCTGGATCGACATGAATGCCTTCAGAGTAAATTACATACCCCAAGTATTTGATGCTGGTCATCGAAAAAGAGCATTTATCCATGTTCAAATAGAGTCGATGTTGCTGGAGAGTGTCGAGGACTTGTCGAAGATGTCAGACATGTTCTTCCCATGATCGACTGAAAATCAATATGTCATAGAGATAGACAATAACCCATTTGCCGATGAAAGGTCGGAGAAGGTTATCCATATGTCGCATGAAGGTTGCAGGTGCGTTGGTTAAGCTGAAAGGCATGACTAACCATTCAAACAATCCTTACTTGGTCTTGAAAGCAGTTTTCCACACATCTGAGGCCTCGATTGGAATTTGATGGTATCCCGACTTGAGTTCAAGCTTAGTAAAGAATTTAGCACCTTTCGGACAGTCGATAAGCTCGTCTATCCGCGGCAGAGGGTACTGTTTTTCACCAATATTTTGTTGAGAGCTCTGTAGTCGATGCACATGTGCCAAGTCCTGTTTTTCTTCGGAACGAGGACGACTGGACTTCCACAAGGAAAGGAGCTAGGTTGGATATGACCTTTGTCGATTAACTCTTGGATTTGTTTGCGAATATCTTCATTTTCAAGAATGGATCTACTGTAAACAAATGCGTTAGGCAAAGAAGAACCAAGAACAAGTTCAATGGAGTGTTTTACCTGGAAATGCTGAGGTACTCCGTCTGGAGCTTGAAAGAGGTTCTGGTACTCATCAAGAATATGATCGACTTGCTGCTTCTATCGAGAGTTGCATTGGTCGATGACTCGACTTGTTGCTGTAGTCTTCTTAGAATGTTGCGGCTTGATCATAATTAATGCAAATTTCTCAGCATGATTGATCAGCTTCTTTGTCTGTTTGGCAGATATCAGTGCAACCGTCGGCTAAGGTTGACGCTCTGGTATGCTGAACCATCGATTTTGGATTCTGACAATCACCTTCTGAGGCCGTGATTGATAACTTCCATGTATATCCCAGAGATAATGTTTCCCAAACAGGGCATCGGCTACGGAGAGTGGTGCCACGTCACAGAGTACTTCATATTCAAAAGGTTTTATGAAGTAGACGAGTCTACATTGTTGAGTGATCCTTAGTTCTTGTCCATCCTTCATCCAACCGATGTTGTAAGGCTGAGGATGTGGAGTGGTGACAAGACCTAATTTATTCACCAATTCTTCAGAAACAAAGTTCTTTTGGCTCCCGTTGTCCACGATCAGATGCAATGGGTTGCTCTGGACCCATATCTGTGTATGGAACAGGCACCCTCGTTCCTCATCGTAGACAATAGTCGAGGCTGCTTGAGTTGTCTAGGTCAAAAGAGTTATCGCGTCTGGATCAGATTCTTCCACCGTCTTGTTGAACGCGTCAGAGGTCGACACTTTTGCCAAAAATGTCTTCCGAGCTTTGCATTCAGACGTATCATGCCAAGATGAGTGGTGGTAATCGCACCATTTTCCGATCGGCGGTTGTTCACTACATTCCTTTTTGTGAAAAGGCTTCTTACTGTTGTCAGGCTTTGGCGGTGTCGGCTGAGAAGATCTCAACTTGTCATAATTGCCTGGTGTCCTTTTATCGGGTGGTCTTCCTGATGTCGGCTTTGTTGCGAAATGTGCTTTTCCTTTTTGCTTGGTTTCTAGTTTGCTAGCGTAGTGGAAAGCATCCGCAAGCGTATTGACAGTCAAAAATTCCATCTCCTACTGGATGTACTAAGATAATCCGCTGGTGTATTTCAGAACAAGCAATTTCTCTTCTTCTTGGACGCCAAGTCTTGCCATGAGTCGGTAGAACTCGTCAGTGTAACTCTGTACTGATTGGTCTTTCCATTGCCTTAGCTGCTACCACTTCTTATACTGCTGCTCGAGGTATTTCGGTGGGTAAAATTCCTTTCGGATGTGTTCAACAAATTTATCTCATGTGTCGATGGGGTCTCCATTTTTCTCCATCTTTGTCGAGAGGTTCTCCCACCAGCAGTGCACGGAGGTTGACATCTTTAAGGACGCAATGGTGACTTTTTCAGCTTCAGAGAGTTGATTTACAGCGTAATAGAATTCCAATTGTTGACGGATTCTGCGTCACTCTTTCCTTCAAGATTCGGTATATCGAGATTCATTTGCACTTTGAAGGGGCTGATTTTATCGGAGTGAGTTCTTGTCGAGGATCCTCCGGATGTCGAAGCGAATCGCAAGAGAATCTCATTGAACTGGGTGAACATTTTAGTTCGTTGTTGAGCCAGAGCTTGCTCAATAAGCTGTGCTGTCTCGTCGGCTGCATGTCTATCATCTGTTTCTTCTGTAATCTCTGGAGATCACGTTTGCTTGGATTGCTGAGATTTTGAGCGATTTTGAACCGGCATAAGTCAGGTAACTTCGAGAGAAGTGTATACGCAGAACTTAAGCAAGAAAACTGAGTACGCTCTGATACCAATGATCCGTATTGTGTCCAGGAAGCACGAGGGGGACAATAGTTCAACTGAATGAGTCGGCTCTGTTATGGTGGAAGCTTAATAAACAGAATGAGCAAAAGCAGGATTACGCAATACAGATAACACAAATACACACAAACAATATGAAAGAATGTGAACTGTTCTAGATTGATCAAGATAAAGATCAACTAAATATCCAATGTACATTACAATAATTTACATGCTTATATAGAAATCTGAGATGCTTGGGTACCTGCCCGTTACATTCAGTTACAAAGGAGAAGTTAGAGCGGTTCAACTATTCAACTGTTACAGTCTATTGGAAGACAGAAAGATAGTCTATCGAGGTTTGACAGTCACTAGTCGCATGTCGACATTGTATGCCGATGTCGCGAACTATGAGGTCGCTGAACATGTCGAAGGTGCGAAACATGTCGTAGTATGTCATGTCGAAGTGCTGAAGTTGTCGAAGTCCTGTTGCGTCGAAACTTGTCAAAGTTGTATCAGCCGCGAAGACTAGTCAAGAATGTGTCGAAGTTAGCATCCGACAACAAATGACAACTGTGATGTGGATCAAAATCCCTTCTTCCATTGTCTCGGATCGCAATGCAAATTTCACCAGTCATTTTTGGACAGAACTATTTTTCCACAATGGCACCAAAATGAAGATGAGTTCAGGGTCTCACCCACAAACATATGGTCAGAATGAAATTACCAATAAATGTTTGGAACTTATCTTTGTTGCTTCACCTCCAAACAACAACCTTAGTGGGCGAAGTGTCTCCCTCTCGCTGAATGGTGGTACAATACTTCATCTAAAATTACTCCATATGAAGCAATCTATGGTCAGGCACCGCCACTTGTTCTTCCATACACCCTCAACAGTTCACCAGTTCAAGTAGTTGACACGGTGCTTCGAAACCACAATCAGATTCTTCGCATTTTGCAGGACAATCTTCACATGCCAAGAATGCGAATGTAACAACAAGCCGATCAACATTGTTCTGAGTGCGCTTTTCAAGCAAGTGATATGGTTTTTCTTCGTCTACATCCTTCCAAGCAATCCTCCCTGAAAATCAAAGGGCGTCATAAGATCGCTCCAAATTTCTATGGGCCCTATAAGGTTCTTCAGAATATTGGGTCCATTGCTTATAAATTGGAACTTCCTCCTTATTCCCGCATTCATCTAGTATTTCATGTCTCTTGTCTGATGAAATTTATTGGCACCAACATCAGAGGAAAAACTATTTTACCAACACTGGATAACGAAGGATCCATCCTTTTGGAGTCGGAGGCCATCCTCAATAGGTGCACTCATCAGCTTCGCTCTCGATCTATCACAGAGGTATTAATTCAGTGGCACGGAATGCAACTAGAGGATGATACATGAGAACCACTCCTTTAGATTCAAAATCAATTTCCACATCTAAAGCTTTGAGGACAAAGCTTTTTCTAAGGGGGAGGGGATGTTAGGAACCCGTGTCAACCCTTCTCTTTACTTTGTTAGTATATTGTTGTTGTATGCATATGCTTTGTAAGTTGTCCCGTAGTATTATATGTTCCATGGTATTGATCCATAGTTTGTGTTAGCCCATAGTATTATATGTTCCATGGTATTGATCCATAGTATTGGACGCATATGATTTGTAATTCGTCCCATAGTATTATATGTTCCATGGTATTGATCCATAGTATTGGTGCATATAATTACTCTATAAGTACGTGTTGAGGCCAATGAAGGAATCCACAAGTTATTTTGCATTGACCATGCTCAAAGGAGGCTGCCCCCTCGAAGTGGCCCGCGATCAATAAATCTCTTATGTGTTATGTTATTTCTAATTGATCGTGAATTTTAACTAATTAATTGCTGGAGATTCCTTACAAAGTATCGCAATTGGCTTACTATTTGATGATCAATGATAAATGCTAATGGTTGATTTCCCACTTCCTGTAGTACTAAGCTTTCTTGCTAATACTGTTTTGATTGTTCCTAATACTACTAGGCTATTTATTTGACTCCTCTAAGGCACTGATATCGAGCTATAGGTGTTAGTATTTGTTTGTCTTGAGGTTTCATTGACAGGAACATTAAAGGGCTCTCCCCTTAGAGTTCAAGACTCTCCTAATAAGTTTGTGGAAGTGTGATTGAGTTGAAATTGGGTCACACTCTCCTTGCATTGTCTATTGGACACTAGCCTTGCTAGTTTGTCCGGTAACATTTTTGGGGACATTGCTAGGGACATTTCCAAATTGGTTGAAGTGTTGAATTCAGGGCCTTATCAAAAATGAAATTCGGTGGGCCTCGAGGTAAGTATTTGTTTGATATCATCACATTTTTCTTTGAAGACTAATCTTGCAGGTTTTCCCGGCGACTCCAATTAAAGACACCTCCTCCAGTACTCAGGTACACTCTTGTATAGTACTTTGGTGAGATTTGTTTGAGTCTAACTTTGCAGGTCTCTCAGCAACTCCCACTGAAGAAAATAAAAAAATACTCTACAAGAGTGAGGCCAAGAGGTAAACTTTGTTTTGTCATTTTATAATATTTTCATTAAAGGATAACCTTGCAGGCGACTCCACTAAAGAGAACAACCAATAACAAATGATATGGCTTCCATTGAAGAAATATGGTTCCATAATACATATGCTCCATTGGATTTCTCGAATGTTTCGGGATATCCAAATTGGTCACGTAAAAACAGGTCAATCGAGGCCATCCCAATATTCCATCAATAGGAATATATAGTTGCAGAACATATAACGAAGTTTAGAGAATATCTTATAACATGAGATATTATGGATGAGGCTCTGTGAATGACGTGATTTGTGATTTCTCTTGATCTATGGAATAACAGAGATATGAGTGATTGGTATCATGGGTTCCCTCCTCAGGAGATTTCTTCGCTCTTGCAACTGGTCAAGGCATTTGGAAAAAAGTGGGATCCTAATCTTGACAAGGAAATTATTGAGGCTATTATTTCTCTTCCCATGAAGGAACTGTTATCACATCCATAGTAGCTTGGTCTACCATGTATTCAGACTAGTTTCCAGTACTTTTTTAAGCCAGTCATTTTACTATGAGATGCTTGAGATCGGCAGATGATGAGCAACTTCACTATGATCACTCATATTTTCAGCAGACCCATAGTAGATACCTTCAACTTTACACCATGACTGAGCCTCATGACCCCAGATTTGATGACTGAGGTAGCCATTTTCATCCATGCAGAGCAGTATGATGACAGTGCCCATAGTTATGCAGCAATAGAGTTCTAGTTGATAGTTAGTGGTTCAGATGATGGATACAGGTATATGGCCCAATAGGTATATTGGTTTTGCATTGGATACTTATGATTGTGTTAGAACATTATTACACATTAGAACCTTATTCATACATCTATTTGTTGATTAAATGGTCCAAAATAAGGTTAATAATTACAATCCAAGGTTGATAGAAGTTAGTTGGGGCTAATTATGACCATTCCATCACTTATGGGCCAAAATACGGTCAAATATAGCTGTTGGGTGCCCTATTAATGGCCACCTCTAGAATTTATTACCACCTCTTGAGCAACGACACCCTGTTTCCTTGTTTTAAGGAAGTTGTCTTTGACTTAAGGCACCCATGCAATGTATGTGGTCATTTTGGCCCTTTATTGGTAGTTTTGGCCCATCCTTGGCCACCTAACCTCCACCCAATATTATCCACCAAATGTGTGAGCCTCATTTATGTATTCCCATGCCCACCCAATGTTCATATGGAAAATTTGTACATGTTTGGGGTGATTTGGGAGCCTATTGGTCAACCTAGGGAGAATTGAGGTCCAATATAAGCTAGCCACTTGTAGCTGCCTCCAAAGGAAAAATAATTCTTCCAAATGATATATAAATGTATTCACAACTCATTGTTGGGTTGGATAGATAATAAACCTGCTATTTGATCATTTGTATTATAGGTTTTTGATCATTTGTGACTGGTTTTTAATCATTTGTTTTCCAAAATTATTTTTGCACTAATTTATTGCATAATAAGCCAAATTTCTTGATTGTGAGGTAATATTTAGCTACTAGATCCTATTGTGATTAATATTTCACATGGTATCAAAGCTCTTGGAGCTTCTATTTGAACCAAGACTGTTTTAGAAGTGCACCAGAAGCAGTGGAGAAACCACAAAACTCCTCGGAGCCATTGCCTTGAAGCCATTGGAGAAATCCTTTGGAGTCTACCCAGGGTGTGACGCTCTCCCAAATGTGCCTTCTATCAAGTAGGGTTCAAATTAGCTAGTTAGGATCCTGTTAGGAACCTGTGTGAAAATCCTCACAGCAGATCTAAGAGATGATGTATACCTCACAAGAAAGAATTTAGGAAAAGATTAAGAGTGGTCAATGCAGTAAGATGAGCAACAGAATAATAATACAATAGAACTCGGATAGAAGTAAAAATACTTCACACACACTAATTAATTAATCACAGTATGGACAAATAAGTAGTACAATGCATGAGGATTCGAATGCCTAAGGTGGAAATTCGAATTAGCCTTCATGGAGTGATCAATAGATCATTGGAGTGTCATCGGATCACAACTGGAAGTCTTCATCATCATCAGTGGAGTCATCAATGCTCAAGTAACTGTCAACCATCAGTCAAATTGAGTCTAACTGAGTGTGGTAGGTGTAACTGAGTGTAACTGGAACTAACTGAATGAAGGAGGCTTAGTGGAGGGCACATGAGGAGCTAACTGAAGTCAGAATGGGCAGTCAAGTCTCACTGGAGGTCCATCGGAGTGATACAGTCAGTTGAGAGTTAGTCTAGCCTTAAATCAAGGAAAGAACTGAAGATAACTGAATGGTAGGTAAGGAAGGGCGCATTTCTCAATTGGTAGATGAAAGGAGGGCGCACTAAGCTCTAGGAGGGATAAAACTGACTGGAAAGAAGCTCCGAGGGATAGCTAACTAAGGGCTAGGTGCTGGGACTGATGACTGGGATGCATGCAAACCCTAAATAATGCATGCAAACCCTAAAAGTGCATGCATGACTAAAAGTGCAAATAATGAAAATGCTGCTAGGACTAGGATGGAGTATAGGAATATCCTAACAACCCGTGTCAACCCTTCTCTTTACTTTGTTAGTATATTGTTGTTGGACACATATGCTTTGTAAGTCGTCTCGTAGTATTTGTTGATCCATAGTTTGTATTAGCCCATGGTATTGACCCATAGTATTGGACACATATGCTTTGTAAGTCATCCCGTAGTATTATATTTCCCATAGTATTGACCCATAGTATTGGGCATAGACTTAGTATATAAGTGTGTGTTGAGGCCAATGAAGGTACCGTGAAGTTATTTGTATTGAACTTGCTCAAAGGACGTTGCCCCCTCGAAGTGGCATGCGATCAATAAAGTGATTTTGAGTTCTATTATTACTGCTACATCGTGTATTTTCATTAATTAATTGTTGCAGGTTACTCACATCTGGTATCAGAGCACTTTCTTGTTTTCGTTGGGTGAAATTTCTGCCAATTTTTTTTTTTCGCATCTGTTGCAGATTCAAATCTGGGAATAATCCCTATCCGCTTAACTGTGGGAAGTACTTGGGCATAATCCCTAAAACTCATTGTGAGGAGTACCACAGGAACCCCAAAGTAGCTGGCCTATTGAGAGGATCTTCCAGCGAAAACGGCACCGACTGCTACCTGATTGACTAGTTCCCACCCATGAGGTAAACTAAGAGCTGTCATTTGTGGCAAAGCGGTTATCAGTTTTACCTGAGCCATGGAGTGAGGGGTACTGCCCTAATACGCAAGCCGTCAGACAAGATTGGTGGCCGAGTGAATCCCCTGAACCGTTAGGAAGCCGAGCATACGGGGACCATATCTATTTTTGCCATATCTCCCTTGTTTTCACTTCGTTTCCCTTGAAACTTCCCTAACTCCCCTGTAATCCCATTCTGCATCTTTCATTCATGAGGACCCTATCCCAAATTCCACTTCCCCAAGCCAAAAATCCCACATTTGTCTATTTTTAGGGTTTGCCATAACTTCTTTAATTTTCACCCAATCGCATTCAAATTTTGCCATTGTGTTCATTCCCTATTTATGCTTCTTTGTCCCTCTCTGAAAATTTTTCCCATTCTTTCACCCCGCTTCTGAAATCCTCATTTTCTGCTTCCCTATCCATTCGAAAGTGTCTAAAACCTAGTCAAACCCCAATTACTCATCAGAGTTTTTCCCAAATCCAAATTTCCCTTTACTAAATAAGTTTATGTTTGTGGTTTTCTACCCATTCAAAAAAAAACAAAAAACTCCTGGTTATGGTTGTCACCCGCACAGGAGTAAAACCCATGGAGGAAACACTTGTAGCCATCCAAACCAAACTCCAGGATTTGGATGAAAAATTTCTCGGCCTCCATTTTGAGCATTCAGCCATGAACAACAAACAAAAGTCTGAGTCTTCATCAGACAATGGGTTCTCTTCTTCCATCAATTTTCGTGGTCCGAAGCTTGATTTTCCTCGCTTCAATGGTACTGATCCGACTGGCTGGACCTATCATGCAGAACAATATTTCAGTCTGCATAATACTTTTGATGTCAACAAAGTTCCACTTGCATCCTTTCATTTGGAACAGGAAGCTCTTCAATGGTACCGTTGGTACATCAAGGCTCATGAAGAGCCAAAATGGCCAGATTTTTTCCAGCTCCTTTTGCAATGATTTGGTCCTAGTGCTTTTGATGACTTCACAGGAGCCCTCACTAAACTTCGCCAAATTGGCACTGTGAGAGAGTATCAGACAGAATTTGAGAAACTGGCCAATCACACAAAAGGATTTCTTGATGAATTCTATAGGAGTTGTTTTATCAGTGGTCTTAAGGATGAAATCCGCTCAGAGGTTAAAATGTTCTGTCCCAACACAATGATGGAAGCCCTGGGGTTGACTAAGTTGGAAGAAGACAAGATTGCATCCCAACAGCGCTCCAAACCCACTTTTGTTCCTTTCCAAAATATGGTTTCTCAATGACCTCTAATCCCGCCAGCTCCTTGACCAACTCCTATCAAGCATTTGTTTGAAATAGAGATGTAGGCACGCAGAGAAAAAGGGATTTGTTATAATTGTGATGAGAAATTCACTCGGGGACATAGATGTGTTCAACAAAATCTTTATCTCTTGGATGTCGATTCTCCGCCTACCTCTGAAACTGGTGAAGAAGATCCAGATATAATGGATGATCAAGTCGACATTCAGGAGCCGCCTATTGACCCTCCGTCTTAGGAAGACCACCCAGAGATATCTCTCCATGCTTTAGCTGGAATCACCCCCCCCCAAACAATGCGGGTCAGGGGTTACTTCAAGAAGCTTCCTCTTACAATACTCATTGATTCTAGTAGTACTCATAACTTCATTGACCCTCGGATCTCCAAACAGGATGATTGTTTTGTCCATCCTTGCTCCAACTTTGAAGTCATGGTTTCCAATGGGGGCACCTTACCTTGCAAGGGGAAGTGTCACAATGTGCGTATCTCTCTGGAAGATTATAACCTACGCTCTGACATGTTTTCCTTGTCCTTAGGCAGATGTGATGTGGTTTTGAGTGTTCAATGGTTACACACTCTTAGCCCCATCTTATAGGATTTTGCTGAAATTTGGATGCAGTTTTCAGTCAATGGGAAACAACACAAATTTACGGGCTTACAACCATGGTCTCTCCGCATCATCAGTTCACATTGCCAGGAAAAGATCCTTAAGAATAATTCACATGGTGTCATCTCTTAGCTCCACTCCATTCAGATGCACCCATCAACGGTCTCCACTACTTCCTTGGATAGCTATGCAGGTGTCTTTGCTGAACCAGTGGGCTTGTCACCTTCACGAGACCTTTTCGGTAAGAATTTAGCTGCATCTACATCTCAGAAGGAAATGATGGCTATTTTGCATGCAGTACATAAGTGGCATCCATGCCTATTCGGGAATTATTTCCACATCAATACTGATCTCCAGAGTCTGGAACCTTTCCTGGAACAATGGGTCTCCTCCCCAGCACACCTGAAATGGGTTATCCAACTCATGGGTTATGCCTATGCGATCACTTACAAGAAGGGTAAGGACAATATGGTGGCAGATGCTCCTTCTCGCACATTTGATGACCCAGTTTCTCTTACAGCTATTTCTCTGCTTGTTCCAAACTAGTTGCAATCTGTTCAATAGGGCTATCTCTTCTATAAACTCCATGCTTCTTCATTGGTAGGGCACTCTGGGTTCCTCAAAAAATATGATCGGGAACAATGTAACTTCTTTTGGAAGGGACTAAAAATGACAATTCAATAGATGGTGGCTGACTGTGATACTTGCCAGGTCAACAAGGGTGAAACGACCCTCCTTTCGGGACTACTCGAACCCTTGCCCATCCCTACACAGATTTGGACAACTATTTCTATGGATTTCCTAGAAGCGCTCCGGTGGTACAATACCACATCTAAAAGGACACCATATGAAGCAGTCTATGGAATGCCACCTCGAGTTCTTCTTCCATACATCCTCAGTATCTCCCTAGTTCAGGCAATTGACTCGGTTCTTCGAAACCGTGATCAGATTCTTCTCATTCTACATGAAAATCTTCACATGGAAAGAATTCGACTGAAACAACAAGCCGATCAACATTGTTCTGAGCGCACTGTTCATGTAGTTGATATGGTTCTTCTTCGTCTACAGCCTTCCAAGCAATCCTCCTTAAAACTCAAAAGGCGTTAGTGGTCCAAAATGCAAACCAAGGATTCTACAGGGGAACCACTCCTTCAGATTCTGCATCAATTTCCACATCTAAAGCTTTGAGAACAAAGCTTTTTCTAAGGGAGAGGGGATGTTAGGAACCCGTGTCAACCCTTCTCTTTACTTTGTTAGTATATTGTTGTTGGACGCATATGCTTTGTAAGTCGTCCCGTAGTATTTGTTGATCCATAGTTTGTATTAGCCCATGGTATTGACCCATAGTATTGGACACATATGCTTTGTAAGTCGTCCCGTAGTATTATATGTCCCATGGTATTGACCCATAGTATTGGGCATAGACTTAGTATATAAGTGTGTGTTGAGGCCAATGAAGGTACCGTGGAGTTATTTGTATTGAGATTGCTCAAAGGAGGTTGCCCCCTCGAAGTGGCCTACGATCAATAAAGTGATTCTGAGTTATGTTATTACTGCTACATCGTGTATTTTCATTAATTAATTGTTGTAGGTTCCTCACATCGATGTTAGGAACCCGTGTCAACCCTTGTCTTTACTTTGTTAGTATATTGTTGTTGGACGCATATGCTTTGTAAGTCGTCCCGTAGTATTTGTTGATCCATACTTTGTATTAGCCCATGGTATTCACCCATAGTATTGGATGCATATGCTTTGTAAGTCATCCCGTAGTATTATATGTCCCATGGTATTGACCCATAAAATTGGGCATAAACTTAGTATATAAGTGTGTGTTGAGGCCAATGAAGGTACCATGAAGTTATTTGTATTGAGCTTGCTCAAAAGAGGTTGCCCCCTCGAAGTGGCCTTCGATCAATAAAAGCGATTCTATGTTCTGTTATTCCTGCTATCTCGTGTATTTTCATTAATTAATTGTTGCAGGTTCTTCACATCTGGTATCAGAGCACTTACTTGGGCTCATTGGGTGAAATTTCTGCCAAATTGGTTTTTCGCATCTGTTGCAGGTTCGGATCTGGGAATAATCCCTATCCACTTAACTGTGGGAAGTACTTGGGCATAAGCCCTAAAAATCATTGTGAGGACCTGACAGTGAAAAGGGAAATGACCCCTACCTGATTGACTAGTTCCCACCTGTGAGGTGAACTAAGAGCTGTTGTTTGTGGCCAAGCGGTTATTAGTTTTACTTGAGTCGTGGAGTGAGGGGTACTACCCCAATACGCAAGTCGTTAGGCAACATTGGTGGCTGAGTGAATCCCCTGAACTATTAGGAAGCCGAGCATACGGGGTCCATATCTATTTTCAGCTGAACTGTTGTCGATCACTTCCGCACCATTGCAGATCCATTCCGCGCCATTTGAGATCCATCTATTTTAGATCCATTCCTATCCGTTTCAGATCCTGCTGTTTTTGATCCATTCTGAAATTCGTTTCAAATCCAACCATTTTCGATCCATTCTGAGCCGTTTCAGATCTATTCTAAAATCTGTTTCAGATCTAGTCATTTTTGCTCCCTTGTGAGTCGTTTCAGATCCATTCTGAGAAAAAAAAAGGGGGGGGGTTTTGCCATATCTCCTTTGTTTTCACTTTGTTTCCCTTGAAAATTCACTGAAATGCTCGCAATCCCATTCTGCATATTTCATTCCTGAGGACCCTATCCCAAATTCCACTTCCTAAAGCTAGAAATACCACATTTGTCTATTTTTAGGGTTTGTCATAACTTCTTCAATTTTCACCCAATCGCCTTCATATTTTTCCATAGTGTTGATTTCTTATTTCTGCTTCTTTGTCCCTCTCTGACCAATTTTCTTATTCCTTCATCCCGCTTTTGAAATCCCCATTTTTTGCTTCCCTGTCCATCAGAAAGTGTCCAAAACCTAGTCAAACCCAAATTACCCATCCCAGTTTTTCCCAAACCCAAATTTTCCTTTACTGAAACAGTTCATGTTTTTGTTTTTCTACCCATTCACACACACACAAAAAAAAACTCCTGGTTATGGTTGTCACCCGTGCAGGAGCACAAATCATGGAGGAAGAACTTACAACCCTCAAAACCAAACTCCAAGATTTGTATGAAAAATTTCTCAGCCTCCATCTTCATCATTCAGCCATGAACAATAACTGACAGCCATAATCTTTTGCAGCCACTAGGTTCTCTTCTTCTAGCAATTTTTGTGGGCCGAAGGTGATTTTCCTCGCTTCAATGGTACTGATCCGACTAGATGGATATACCGGGCAGAACAATATTTTAGTCTGCATAATACTTTTGATATCCAGAAAGTTCCACTTGCATCCTTTCATTTGGAACAGAAAGCCCTTCAATGGTATCGTTGGTACATCAAAGCTCATCACGAACCAAACTAGACAGATTTTTGCCAACTCCTTTTGCAACGATTTGGTCCTAGTGCTTTTGATGACTTCACAGGAGCACTCACTAAACTTTGCCAAATTGGAACAATAAGAGAGTATCAAACAGAATTTGAGAAACTGGCCAATCACATAGAGGATTGTCTGATGAATTCTATAGGAGTTGTTTTATCAGTGGTCTCAAGGATGAAATCCACTCATAGGTCAAACTATTATGTCTCAACACAATGATGGAAGTCCTAGGGTTGGCTAAGTTGGCAGAGGACAAGATCGTAGCCCAACAACGCTCCAAACCCACCTTTGTTCCCTTCAGAAATATGGGTTCCCAACGACCTCCCATCACACCAGCTCCTTGACCAACTCCTTTCGAGCATTTGTCTGAACCATAGATACGGGCACGCTGAGAAAAAGGGCTTTGTTATAATTGTGATGAGAAATTCGCTCGGGGACATAGATGTGTTCAACAAAATCTCTATCTCTTGGATGTGGATTCTCTGCCTGCCTCTGAACTTGGTGAAGAAAGTTCAGATACAATAGATGATCAGGTCGACATTCATCACCCGCTTGTTGACCTCCCATCTTAGGATGAACCACCAGAGATATCTCTCCATGCTGTAACCGGCGTCACCACCCCACAAACAATGCGGGTTAGGGGTTACTTCAAGAAGCTCCCTCTTTCCATGCTCATTAATTCTGGTAGCACTCATAACTTCATTGACCCTTAGATTTCCAAACAGGCTGATTGTTTTGTCCATCCTTGCTCCAACTTTGAAGTCATGGTTGCTAATGGGGGTACCTTACCTTGCAAGGGGAAGTGTCACAATGTGCGTATCTCTCTGGAAGATTATAACCTGGGCTCTGACATGTTTTCCTCGTCCTTAGGCTGATGTGATGTGGTTTTGGGTGTTCAATGGTTACACACTCTTGGCCCCATTTTATGAGATTTTGCTGAACTTTGGATGCAGTTTTCAGTCAATGGGAAACAACACAAATTTACGGGCTTACAAACAGGGTCTCTTCGCATCATCAGTTCACATCGCCTGGAAAATATTCTTAAGAAGAATTCCCATGGTGTCATCGCTCAGCTCCATTCCATTCAGATGCACCCATCAACCGTCTCCACTACTTCCTTGGATATATATGTAGGTGTCCTTGCTGAACTAGTGGGATTGCCGCCTTCAAGAGACCTTTCTGGTAAGAATTTATCTGCATATACATCTCAAAAGGAACTGATGGCTATTTTGCATGCAGTAATGAAGTGGAATCCATCCCTATTAGGGAATTATTTTTGCATCAAGACTGATCTCCAGAGTCTGAAAAATTTCCTAGAACAATGGGTCTCCTCCCCCGCACACCTAAAATGGGTTATCCAACTCATGGGTTCTGCCTATGCGATCACTTACAAGAAGAGTAAGGACAATCTGGTGGAAAATGCTCCTTCTCGTACACTTGATGACCTAGTTTCTCTTACAGCTATTTCTCTGCTTGTTCCAAATTGGTTGCAATTTGATCAACATGGCTATCCCTTATATGAACTCCATGCTTCTCCATCAACAGGGCACTCTGGGTTCCTCAAAACGTATGCCCGGGAACAATGTAACTTCTTTTGGCATGGATTGAAAAATGACAATACAATAGATGGTGGCTGACTGTGATACTTGCCAGGTCAACAAGGGTGAAACCACACTCCTTTCGGGACTGCTTGAACCCTTGCTCATCCCTACACAGATTTGGACAACTATTTCTATGGATTTCCTTGAAGCACTCTGGTGGTACAATACCACATCTAAAATGACACCATATGAAGCAGTCTATGGACAGGCACCGCCAATTATTCTTCCACACACCCTTAGCAGTTCCCCAGTTCAGGAAATTGACTCGGTTCTTCAAAACCGTGCTCAGATTCTTCTCATTTTGCAGGACAATCTTCACATGGCAAGATTTCAACTGAAACAACACGCCGATCAACACCGTTCTGAGCGCCATTTTCACGTAGCTAATATGGTTCTTCTTCGTTTACATCCTTCCAAGCAATCCTTCCTGAAACTCAAAAGGCGTCGGCTTCTCTCTCACTATATCACAACGACATTAATCCAGTGGCACAGAATGCAACCCGAGGATGCTATAGGGGAACCACTCCTTCAGATTCCGCATCAATTTCCACATCTAAAGCTTTGAGGACAAAGCTTTTTCTAAGGGAGAGGGAATGTTAGGAACCCGTGTCAACCCTTGTCTTTACTTTGTTAGTATATTGTTGTTGGACGCATATTCTTTGTAAGTCGTCCTGTAGTATTTGTTGATCCATAGTTTGTATTAGCCCATGGTATTCACCGGTAGTATTGGATGCATATGCTTTGTAAGTCGTCCCGTAGTATTATATGTCCCATGGTATTGAACCATAGTATTGGGCATAAAATTAGTATATAAGTGTGTGTTGAGGCCAATGAAGGTACCATGAAGTTATTTGTATTGAGCTTGCTCAAAGGAGGTTGCCCCCTCGAAGTGGTCTGTGATCAATAAAAGCGATTCTAAGTTCTGTTATTTCTGCTATCTCATGGATTTTCATTAATTAATTGTTGCAGGTTCTTCACAACATAGTCCTCCCTTGGGAATAGAGCTACTAGATCCTGCTGTGATTAATATTTCACATGGTATCAGAGCTCTTGGAGCTTCTATTCGAACCAAGACTATTTTAAAAGTGCACCAGAAGTAATGGAGAAACCACAGAAGTCCTCGGGGCCATTTCCTTGAAGCCATTGGAGAAATCCTTTGGATTCTACCTAGGGTGTGACGCTCTCCCAAATGTGCCTTCTATCAAGTAGGGTTTGAATTAGATAGTTAGGATCCCCTCCGAAGTGTTGAGATTTTGCATTGGAGGTTCAAAGTGTTCATTGTCACCAAGTGCACAAGATAGAGAATATGGATCAATCTCATGTTAACTCGCTCACTCCATTAAACTATTTTGAGTGGAAGGCCGAAATGGTGATCCAGCTGAGATCCAAGGGTCTCTTCAAAATCACCATGGGAAGTGAGGTTGAGCCAAACTCTATAGTAGAGAAGTCCAATTTCTTCAACAGAATGGATGAAGCATTTGGCATGCTTTCTCTTGGTATTTGAAGAGACATCCTATTTCATATTTATAGTCTTACTACTCCAAATGAAGTATGGATCAATATTGAGTCTTTGTTTGGGAAGATTGATGAGACGAGGGGCCATCAAATTGAGAATGAGGTGATCTCACTGAGTCCAAGCAACTTCGAATCCATCCAATATTTCTTCACCAAGTTCAAATCCTTGGTTTTGCAAATCAAGCAGTGTGGAATTGATAAGAAAGAAGAATAATTGGTTATGTCCATCATTTCAAAATTGGGTCCTGAGTATTCAGTCTTTGTCTCTACATTTCACTCCACCAAGCTTACAGTTTGCAATTGGAAGATGCCATCCTTGGATGATTTCATGGAAATGCTAACTCAAGAGAAAGATAAGCTTGTTCTAATGGGTTCCATTAAGCAAAAGGCCCAAGTTCTTTCTGCTGGAGATTCGAAGCAAGCTAGAGGAAAGCAAAATCCCAAGGGTTTGAAACACCAAGAGAAGAAGAAAGACAAGGAGAGGCACACATATTATGATGGGGGTTCGAATCTTGTCAAAGACAAGGGAAAAAAGAAAGAAGAGACCAAATGCACTTACTTTCAAAAGGGTTGGCACCCTGAAAGTGCATGCATGAAGAAAACTATTGATATGATGACCGATCTCATCCAGAAGAATAACATTCCTCTTCCAGAAAGTTCAAAGAAGGAGGGTGTTTTTTAAGACAAGGAGAGGTGCCATGCATTGATGGCTAGTACCTTAGAATCTTCTTCTTTCATCATATATTCGGGTGCCTCAAGGAACATGTCTTTTGCAAGAGATTCTTTCTCTACTCTTTCTCCTTACAGTGGTCCTTCCATTCTCATGGGAGATGATTCAGAAATCCCAGCTAGAGGCATTGGGAAAATAAATCTAGAAAATGGGTACATTAGTAATGTACTGTATGTGCCAGATATTGCAGCAAACTACTCTCTATTTACCAAATGACCCACACTGGTTCATCCAAGAGAGTGATCTTCACACAAGATGATGTGGAAATTTCTGAAATTTCTACTCACAAAGTGGTAGCAGTTGGTGTTGCAGACCATGATTCAATAATGTATAAGTTCTCTCATTTTCTTGAGTACTCCTCTCCAAATGAACTTATGTCACATGCTAATGAAGTCAACAAACTTTGGAATGAGAGGTTTGGACACCTCAACTAGATATATCTTCAAGCATTGAGAAAAGAAGACATGGTTGAAGGTCTTCCAACCATCATATTTTCCAAAGGCACTTGCAAATGGTGCATTATTGGGAAGCATGCAGAGCGCAAGTACGAGAAGGGGAAGGCAAGAAGAGCTGGTCAACCTCTTGTTTTGTTCCATTCATATCTGATAGGTCCTATTCCTACATACTCCTATGGAAACTCAAAGTATGTCTTAATTTTCATTGATGACTTCTCAAGATATTGTTGGGTGTTCTTTCTCAAGCAAAAATATGAAGTCTTCCAATCTTTCAAAGTTTTCAAAGATTCCGTGGAAAACTTCAGTGGGAGAAAGATGAAGGTATTAAGGACTGATAATGGAAGGGAATATGTGAATAAGGACCTGCAATATATATGTGAAGAATATGGCATCCAAATGAAACATTATGTGCCTTACACACCCCAACATAATGGTGTTGCAGAGCGCAAGAATAGAGCATTGAAGGAGATGGCTACATGCATGATGGAGGATAAGTCTTTGTCTCCTAAAATATGGGATGAAGACATTAATTGTGCTGCATATGTTCAGAAAAGAGAACCAAAAAAATCCTTTGAAGGCATGAATCCATTTGAGGCTTGGATGGGACACATGCCAAATGTGTCTCATTTTAGGGTGTTTGGATCAAGAGCATGGGCTAGAATACCTCCAGAAAAGAGAAAGGTCTTCAGCCCCAAATCAAGGAGTCCATCATGGTTGGATATGTAGAATATGCAAAGAGATACAAGCTCTTTGACCCCTCATCTCATAAAAATTTCATTGAGAGGAGTGTTCAGTTCGAAGAAGAGCCCGTACATGCAACAGAACAAGGTGAAGGGGAATGCTCAAACCCTCTACATGAACAGGAGGTAAGTGATGGTTCTTTCTATGATATTGTTAACACCCAAAAAGTGCTCACTAGCTCATTTTCCTATTCACATGATCCATTTGTCCACTTTTCCACCATCTGAGCCTCTGAAACCAACAAAAGGTCACCAAAAGACCTTAGTACACCCCTTTTTCCATTAAAAAAGATTATTTTTCCAAGAAAATCATAAAAAAAACCCTCAAAAAGGGTCCAAATTCCCAAAAATATTAAAAAGGGAATTAAAATATTATTTTTATTCAAAAAAGGAAAAAGGAGGGAAAAGTACCTAAACCATGTTGGTCAATACCATTTGGTTTCCACAAAACCACAAATGGTATTTCCCACCACCAAAACCTATAAAAAGGTGGTAGGGGCTCCTCATTTCACATCCATCCATTATCTCATCCTTATGCTGCTGAAATCTCTCCTGAGCATTTTAGCCATTGCAAACCACATTGGAGAAGAGACCATTGGAGATTGGAAGTTGCTCATCCTTGGAGCTATTCAACCTCACCATTAGAGGTATTGATTCCGCAAGCACTTGCTTGCCCCATCCTTTCAATACAAATTCTTTATTTTATATGTTCTTGTTCTTGATCTTAAATTATTTTTGTTATTTGCTTAATATCTTTGCTTAGATCCATGAATAGTCTTGTTTAATTAGTTTATTGTTATTTATTTCCATTGAAACTGCTGCTACTAGTTAGCAGGTGCCCATAGCACTAAGCCTGGTTGCAAAACCGGGCCAACAGATATTTTTTATTTTTATATTGAATATGAAGATGATGACATGATTGTAGATCATGACCCTCCTATAAGGCCCATGTAGGCTGAGAAAATCATACAAGTTGCTGGTGAGCTTGTAAGTGATCCACAATATCCTAGGAAGACTAGATCATAGTTTCACAATGCCTTGTCTTCTTGTGATCCAGATATTCATGGGAGATGTTTTATTATGGTTGGATCTAATCCAAAATCATATGAAGAAGAATCAAAAGATCCAATATGGAAAACAACCATGCAAGAATATATGAACTCCCTCCATGACAATGAAACTTGGGATTTGGTCCCTCTTCCTTCCAAGAGGAAACTGGTGCAATGCAAGTGGGTGTATAGGACCAAGATGTATGATAATGGTTCTGATATGAAGTATAAGGTCAGGTTGGTGTCTAAAGGCTTCTCTCAAGTACATGGAGTGGAATACACAGAGACATTTGCACCTGTGGCAAAGATGGAATCAATCAGGATAGTTTTGGCCATTACAGCTTCCAAGCGATGGGAGGTTCATCACATGGATGTGAAGAGTGAATTTATTCATGGGGATCTTGATGAGGAGATATATATGCAGAATCCTAAAGGCTTCATTTCAGATCATACACTTGTTTGTAGGTTTAAGAAGTCCCTCTATGGTCTCAAGCAAGCTACTAGAGCTTGGTATGCCAAGATGGACAATTTTATGCTATCAAAAAGGTTTGAGAGATGTAAATCTGATCCAAATGTTTACATGCAGCATATTAGTGATATGATTTTGATTATTGTATTGTATGTTGATGATCTATTGATCACTGGTATCTGCACCAAATAACTAGGCTCAGTTAAAGATGCATTGCACAGTGCTTTTGCCATGTCAGATCTGGGATTGTTGAAACAATTTTTGGGTTTGGAGATTGATCAAATTGTTGATGGGATCACTATTTCTCAATCAATATATGATTCATATCTGCTGTAGAATTTAAAAATGGCTGAATGAAAGGCTGAAAAATTTCCATTCCTTTTAGGAATTAAGCTCACTGGTTGGGGTTCTTCACCATTGGTTGATAATTCACTATATAGAAAACTAGTTGGGAGCTTGCTGTATCTCACACACTCTCGACCAGATTTGTCTTATGTAGTAGGAGTTGTTGCAAGGCACATGCAAGAGCCTCATGAGTTCCATTGGAAGGCTTCCAAAAGGATCTTGCATTATGTGCAAGGTACCAAGCAATTTGAGATACACTCTGCAGCTAGTTCATCACTTGAACTAGTTGGTTTTATTGATTCTGATTGGGATGGAGATAGTTCTGATCGGAAGTCTACTTTTGGTTATGTGTTTATGCTTGCACATGGTCCCATTTGTTGGTCTAGTAAGAAGCAACACAACATCTCCTTATCTTCAGTTGAGGGCGAATACAGGGGAGCAGTGAATGCAGCTACACAATGTGTGTGGTTGCAAGGAATTCTTGGAGAGTTTGGATTTGTGTTTGATTCACCCACAATCATTTAGTGTGATAATCAAAGTACAATCACGATCTCCACTAATCTAGTACAAAGGTAGAGGACCAAGCACATATATATCCACATGCACTACATTCGAGGCTTGGTGCATGACCAAATTATTGCCTTGCAGTATTGCCCTTCTGCTGAGCAAAATGATGATATCTTTACTGTTAATTTTTCAGAATTTACTTCAATCTGATTTAGGATATTAACTTAGAGAACAACATGTACAACATATCTACAGCATATCAATCATGGACACAATAATGCAAGCACACAAGAAACACAGAGTTTACTTGGGGAAAACCATAAAGGTGAAAAACCCCAATAACTTCCTCGGAGATAGATAGAGCAATGATACAACCCAAGCATAAGAGATAGACATCTCCTAGCAACAGCTTCTCCTCCTCCACAAGTGCTCCACTCTCCCGAGAGTGTGAGAGAGGATAGAATGATCAAATAGAGTGCCTCCCGCACTCTATTTATACTTGACTTGACTTGCCTAATAACCTTTACTAGGTCGGCCTTAACTTAACCACATAACATAATGTTGACTGGGCCAACACCCAATAGGGTGGTCTAATAACCCTTTGACCCACATGGCCAACCCCTAATTGGGTGGTCTAATAACCCTTCGACCCACATGACTTATACAGGGCCGACCCCAACAAGGTGGTCTAATAACCCATCAAGTATAAGTTACGACAATTACAATATAAATGACGACACTTTCGTATAGAGGAATAATAACATCTCTATAGGAATACAAACACTTCCGTATAAAGGAATAATACCATCTCTATAGGAGTACAATATACATATATGAAATATATTCCGAAGTTACATATACACCAGCATAGATCCATCTTAAACCTGTATCTATCAAGCACCGAGAGAGATCCAATTTCTTGAGGTGTATTTATTTTTTTAAATTTAAATTCAAGAAATTTAATCTCTCTTGATTGATAGATCCGGGTTTAAGTTTTAAGTTTTTATTTTATAAATGAACATCTATTTTTTAATTACTTTTCATAATATTATATTTTATGAGGCGAACATGGATTTTTTAAAATACTTTCCATAATTTTTTATTTTATGAGCCGACATGAATTTTTTTAATTATGTTTTAATTAAAAAAAACATTTTTACTTTTTAACTGATAATAAGGACAAATGTGTAACGTTACAACATCTCCCCCATATTGGGTTGTAGAGCACCTCGTTTCACTCGGTGCAATCAACACTCCCTCTTAACTAGGAAGGTATTTCTCAACACAGGTCTTCTAGCACAAGTCTTCTTCTCTGGATCATCGTCACTAGATAATCATCATCGTCACTACTGCTGCTATCTCAATCAATATCTGAATCTACTCGTCATAGGAAGTTCTATAGAGCCTGTCCTTTTTCATACTGGATGTAGGCCCACCACCTGCAGGTCTTCATCATCACTGGCCATACTGTGGAATCCTTAGGACTTATTACGTGCGTCACAAAACCTTAAAAGAGTCTCTTGACTAGAAAGAACCCTAAAGAGCATATGAGGACTTTTTCATCCTGTCCAGATCTCCAGGACTTATTACATTTGACTGTCACAAAACCTTACAAGAGTGTCACATGAACGTTTATGTGCACAGCACGACCGACAAGAACTCTAAATAGCATCCCAGGAACATTTATGTGCCTAAGCATGATCGACAAGATCTCCAGGACTGATTACATGTGACCTCTGCTACAAACCCTCGAAAGAGCATCCCAGGACTTATTACGGGCACACAGCCCAACCTATTTGATCTCCCAGGTCTTACATGTAGCAGCCCACCACAAACCCTCGAAAGAGCATCCCATGACTTATTACGGGCACACAGCCCAACCTATCGGATCTCCCAGGTCTTACATGTGGCCCACTATCACAAACCCTTGAAAGAGTATCCCAGAACTTATTACGGGCACACAACACAACCTATCGGATCTCCCAGGTCTTACATGTGATACACAGTGCTAGTCCTTTTTCATACTGGATGTGACCTAGAACAAATCTAGGATTTCCTTTGCACAACCTATCCACGGCCACAGAGTATCAACCTGATACTCACCATACATCATCCTGATCATCATCACTGCATCGTCCTGATGCAAGTCATCTGGAGCAACATCCTGAAGCTCGTCATCCATGATCATCCTGATCATATAATGCATCCACCTGATGCATACCAAGTATCTACCTGATACATATCATCATACATGATCCACCTGATCATACAATGTATCCACCTGAAACATACACAGATACATGATCCACCTGATATATATCAACATACGTGATCATCCTGATCATACAATGTATCCACCCGATACATATACAGATACATGGTCCAAGCATCCAACATGATGCATATACATATACATGATCCAACTGATCATAACAAGCATCCAACATGATGCATACATTCATACATATAAATGATCCAACTGATCATATCCAACATCCAACATGATGCATACATACATACATATAAATGATTGAACTGATCATATCCAGCATCCAACATGATGCATATACACAGCAGTAACTGGAGCATCGTCCTGATGCTCATCATCCAGCGCTTACATCCATAGCCATGTGAAGGATCCTCCTTCCACCATGCTTGGAATGGATTTAGCAAATGTCTCCATCACTTCTTCCTCGAAGTGTCGTCAATCTGAAGAACACCAAGCCTCTCTCTGAAGTATTCAAACTTCACTATGGCTAGTGGCTTCATCAGCACATCTGCAACCTGCTCATCCGTCGCAACATACAGGAGCTTCACTGCTCCTCTTTGCACCATGTCCCTGATATAGTGATATTTGATCTCTATGTGCTTCGACCTGTTGTGGAACACTAGGTTCTCAGACAGCTTCACACAACTCTGGTTGTCACAAAAAATACCAGTAGCCTCCAGTGGGAGATCAAATAACTCAGACAGTAGCTTCCGGAGCCATACTGCCTCGCAACTAGCCGAACAAGCTGCAACATACTCTGCTTCAGCTGTACTCAGTGCTATGCAGGACTGCTTCCTACTAAACCAGGAGATCACACCTGATCCCATACTGAAGCAGCACCCAGATGTGCTCTTCCTATCTACAACATTGCCTGCCCAATCTGAATCAACATAACCCTGTAGGTTAAACTTTTGATTCGCATCATACTTGAGCCCATAAACAATCCCTTCTTTTTGGGAGAAGCCACGAGCTACAAATCTTGCTTTATATTTCTCCATGCTACCATTTGCAACATGCTTGATCTTATAGATCCATTTGGAAGTCACAACAGACTTCCCTTCAGGTCTTGGGACTGCATCCCAAACATCATTCTTCATGATCGACTGGTACTCCTCGATCATGGCATTCTTCCCGAATCCTGGGAACTTCAATATATTCAATATCTTCAATAGATAACTTTGTTGCTGAAACAAATGTTGTAGTCCTTCTTTTGTAGGTGTTTGTATGCGATCTTTCCTACAAAACAAGTTAAATTGCATGCTTAGAAACATCTCATAGTTTTCAGAACAAATTCTTACACATAAAGAAATATGTCATACAGTCATGCAATTATCTTAGCCAATGCTTCAATACAACATTTATTCATATCTCGTAACTTTCTAGATGCCTTCCAATCTCTACCAGAACATTGTTAAGAGTGTGCACAACTCCCAACATGTCAGCAAAGAGGTTTCATTCTAGATAAGTAGCAATGGAATGTTGTACAGTGCCATAGGACATTTACCCATCACATGCATATTAGTAGTATACTGTTCATTAATGCAATTATTCTAATATGCATAATACACAACCTAAGTCTAGGAACATAAGCATATACATCATTGAACAACATTATTTAAACAAACACATATGTAAGAAATGACAATTCAAATACTTATTTTTGTTTGGTTGTTGGGTGGACTCCCTCTTGATCTTTGCAACTCCATTCTGATGTGGATTGTGAGAAGTAGTCAACTCCCTCTGAATATTTGCATCCTTGCAGAAACTACTGGAGTGTGCTACCTCTTGATCTTTGCTTCCTAGATTACCTGTCCTTGAACTTATATCCATCCTCGATCACTATGCATGCTTACAAGTATCATTATTGTGATATCCTCGAGATCTCATACATAATCATGCATTTATTAGTATATTCTCAATACTATCAAAACACAATAATCTTAAGCATGTATAGTCATAATCATTTCAAATAGAAATAATAAGCATTAGTATTCAAGGACTCTTATGGTTAGTCATATCATAAATTAAAGTAAGAAACATAATATGCCTAAACTTGTGATTACTCAAACCTATACTTTCATGACTCTTCTGGTTAGTCATATCATCAATTAAGGTAAGAAACATAATATGCCTAAACCCATGATTATTCAAACCTATGAATAATCATTATCAATCATGCCATGTATACTTATATAAGAGATCCTATCACAAGGTAGGATTCTAACTTGATATAGAAAAAAACATACCAGGATTAGTATGTTAGCTAGTTATGTCTAACATACCCACATGATGTCTTCTTGTTCTCTTCAATGACTTGTGCTAGTAACCTGCATATCTCATAGGTTGACCATTATAGAACCAAGTTGTACATACCTCGTAAATAGATGTTCTAAGTGATCCATGACAATGGATGAATCTTTGTCTTCATGTCACCATGATCATATGTTCTTGAACTAGAACATGATTTGTCTTTCTTGGTGTACCTTTCATGTTAGCGGACAACATAAACCTCATACAGCACCATAATGCATTAGTACAATCATAAGTGTCAGCACCCTAATCAATAAATATCTTCTATAATGCATTCATAATTTTATAAGGTGATACGACAAGTCTAAATTTAATCAAGATTGTACTAACCATAATAATATGAAGACAAATATACCATAAACGTAATCATGAACAAATCTCGAAACATACCTATCGAGATTGCTTGTAATCTTCTTATGTAAGGCCTTAGCCTCATCTCCCTCTAAAACAGGAACTTCTTCACTTATGTAGGTGACCAATCCATTCTCTTCTAGGATTAACCCAATCCACTTGATTTGCAGGAATTGGATCTGGAGCTGGATTAGGGTTTGTCAGAGAAACCCTAAAAATTCAAAATTTGAATTTCAAACTTCTGAAAGGATAGAATTTTGTGCCTTGATGAGCTGATCAAGCTGGTATACTCATAATTTCAAAACTGCAAAGTTTCACCCCTCAAATTTGCCTTTGAAGCTTCCGGATTCACTAGACATGACCCCGAACTAGGGTTTGATAAAGCCCACCCTTCTGCCCAATCAAAAGGTTCGATCCAAAGCTCTAAGCTTCTAGTTTTCTGAGGAGCTTCCAGCCGTGGTCACATATTTCTAAAATTCCCATTTTTGCAGAAGCCCTAATTTTCCACTTTTCCAATCAAAGTCCCGAACTAGGGTTTGATCAAGCCCGGCCTTCTGCCCAACCAAAAATTCTGATCTTGGTCTCTAAATTTTGATTTTGATGAGTAGCATTCAGCCGTAGTCTCCGATTACAAAAATTCCAACTTTCTCTAAAATGCTAAATTCCGGAAGCCATGAATGAAGGTGCTAAAAAATAATTCTGTTTTGATAGAAATATGTACCTGATTGTTTCTGGTGTAACTCCGAACTTTTCAATCCACAGGGTCTGAATTTTTTTTTCTGTGATAGCCCAACCTGTCATCTTTCCAACCCCACATGTCTGACCTCAAATGGATTCTCTGAGAGAGAGTTATTCCAAGTGTCGCAACATGACCTGTTTATGAGATAAAACAAGAGAGAGAACTTGTACGACGTGCCACGTGTCACTCGTTCAGTTTCGGCCTCTAAAAAAGTTACCTGAGAAAGTAAAGTCCATGCACTACCTGTAAATTTTGACGAAATTTCATTTGGAGCTTCCTAGCCCAAGTAGATCTGGAAGAGGCAGAAACCCTATATTGTACAGATCATAAATCACAAAGTACAACAAATTAGAGGTTTTCCTTTGGATGCAAGGTACATGGGGATCTTAGCTTCTCCCTGTATGATTTTCAGACCCTAAAACCTCGCCAAAATTTATTTATAGAGAAAGTTCTACGATGACTGGTTTTTGTTATATCAAGCCCTAGCTTCGCAATTGCAACAAGTGTCATACATGCCATACCATGCCTTCTTTCAGGCTAGCTCTGATACCATGTTAATTTTTCAGAATTTACTTCAATTTGATCTAGTATCTTAACTGAGAGAACAACATGTTCATCATATCTACAGCATATCAATCATGGACACAATAATGCAAGCACACAAGAAACATAGAGTTTACTAGGGGAAAACCATAAAGGTGAAAAACCCCAATAACTTCCTCAGAGATAGATAGAGCAATGATACAACCCAAGCATAATAGATAGACATCTCCTAGCAGCAGCTTCTCCTCCTCCACAATTGCGCCACTTTGCCGAGAGTGTGAGAGAGAATAGAATGATCAAATAGAGTGCCTCCCGCACTCTATTTATACTTGACTTGACTTCCCTAATAACCTTTACTAGGTCGACCTTAACTTAACCGCATAACATAATGCTGAATGGGCCGACACCCAATAGGGTGGTCTAATAACCCTTTGACCCACATGGCCGACCCCCAATAGGGTGGTCTAATAACCTTTCGACCCACATGACTTATACAGGGCCTACCCCAACAAGGTGGTCTAATAACCTATCAAGTATAAGTTACGACACTTACAATATAAATGACGACACTTCTGTATAGAGGAATAATAACATCTCTATAGGAATACAAACACTTCCGTATAGAGGAATAATACCATGTCTATAGGAGTACAATATACATATATGAAATACATTCTGAAGTTACATATACATCAACATTTACCAAGAGTTTCATTGAGAAGACCTTCACGTACCTTAGATCACTCCTTGGGGTGAGTGATGCATGGTGAATACTGGTTTATTTTCCAGATATGTTTCATGTCTATTTTAGAGGGGAGGTTTTATTTTCCACGTGGTTTTCCTCCTTACCTTGGTTACATGGACTAATAAAAATTGTTGTTGTAAAAGGTGACTTGAGCCTTAGTTTCCAAGGACTTAATTTTGTTTTGACTACCAAAGTCTAGCTTATGGGGGGGTGTTAGAACATTATACAACTTAGGACCTTAGTCATACATCAATTTATTTATTAAATGGCCAAAATAAGGTTAATAATTACAATCTAAGGTTGTTAGAAGTTAGTTTGGGCTATTATGACCATTCCACCACTTCTGGGTCAAAATATGGTCAAATATAGCTGTTGGGCGCCCTATTAATGGCCAGCTCCAACATTTATTACCACCTCTTGAGAAAAGGCATTCTGTTTCCCTATTTTAAGGAAGATGTCTTTGAATTAGGGTACCCATGCAATGTATGTGGTCATTTTGACCATTTCTTGGCTATTTTGGCCCATCCTTGTACACCTAACCTCCACCTAATATTATCCACCACATGTGTGAGCCTCATTTATGTCTTCCCATGCTCACCCAATGTTCACATGGACAATTCATACTTGTTTGGGGTGATTTGGGAGACTATTGGTCAAGCTAGGGGGGATTGAGGTCCAATCTAAGCTAGCCACTTGTAGCTACCTCCAAAGGCAAACGAATTATTCCAAATTCTATGTAAATGTATTCACAACTCATTGTTGGGTTGGACATATAATAAACTTTCTATTTGGTCATTTGTATTACTGGTTTTTGATCATTTGTGACTGGTTTTTGATCATTTGTTTTCCAGAATTATTTTTGCACTAATTTCTTGCATACTAAGCCAAGTTTCTTGATTGTGAGGTAATATTTAGCTACTAGATCCTACTGTGATTAAGATTTCACATTGTGCTCTTTTACTTATCTTGGTAACTTGATTGGGTATTTAGTGGTCATTATCTGGTGAGATATATATATATATATATATATATATATATATTTGGTTATTGGTTGATCGTTTAGAATAGAAGTGATTAAATTGCTTGGAATTGGAAATTCTTGTGTATACTCATTGGAATCACCCTCTTAGTAGTATGGAATTGGTCATTCCCACCATTTATGGCTTGCTAGTTATGGATTCACTTGTCACTTTCCCTGTCCATCCATTATCATCCGTCCTTGGTTTTGTCTTGACTTACACTTTAGCCTGTGATATGGAGGAATTCCCCACTTAATGCCTCTATGTTGGATAGACTCCCCGTTTTTATGTGTCTCAGCTCTGATTTGTGCAACAGAACTTTCCGAAGCCTTGATCCTTCTGGGATAGGAGAACCCGCTGGTATTGGTTCCTGAGCTTAGGTAAGGTGGTTTTTGAATCCTTGACCTCTCTGGTTGGTTTCCCCTATGTTTGGTCCTAATTGTGGATGATTCACCCTAGTTTCCTGATATTTGTTAGCTAAGACTTGAAGCAAATTGTTCTACCATTATTATATACATTATGTGATTCATTGTTATCTCTTCTCAAATGCAAGCCCATAATAAGTATAAAGTAAAACTGTGCTTTTAAGAATAATGAAAAGGGCTATGAAATGAAATGTAAATCACCCTGGATGAAAGCTGCAATTAGTTTTACTTCTAAGTACATGCAAAATCCGAAGGGTCACAAGGCCTAAAAAGTAGTGGTTAAATGTATGATAAATCTAAAGACTGTTGGCCATGATTGAAATGTTATGATTATTTCCCCAAGGAACCTACGAGTTGGGATGTGAGATGCAGTAAGGGACAACTAATTATAAGTGTCCCCTAGAACCTCAAGTTACGGTTAACTGTGCACCCAGTCACAGTGGTTCTTGGAAAGATCCTCATGGATATTGATTCAAGCTTGGATGTGAGCTGTAGACATTTTCTAAATTTGAATGGGCACTCCTCAAATCAACTTATTCCATTTGTGAGACACCGCCATTTCTTGTGTGTTTTCTGTCCAGCATATGCTTAGGTGGTTTTCCCTTTCCCTTTATCCAAAGTGTCACAGTGTTGAAGTTGTAAATTAATCCCCTTGTCCTAGCCTTGTCTTTTCCACCTTCACCCATTTCTATAAAATGGTCATGTCCATAAAATGAGTATACACTTGAGGGTCTTTTTCTTAGTAATTGATTGCTTTAATCTAGACTTATATTTGATTTTTTATTTGCTTAATCGCTAGTAGAATGCCACTTTATACTTTAGTTTTGCTATTGAAATATTTAAAGGAGAATATATTATCCATTTCCACTTGTAGCATCAATCAGTTTGAGTCTGGGTCAATATTTTGATCAGTTTTGACCTGGTCAACCCACTTTGACCAAGTCAACCGCACGATCCGGGATGAGTTGGACTGATGATGTTCGAGATTGATTATTTGTGGTCCTATGATGCCCATTTGATGATTCCATTCATCATACATAGGTTTCATATGATGGTTTGATGGATTTTTATTATTGTTATTATTTACAAACCATTATTTTTATTGTTCAGGCATGGTTGAGCTTACAGATGATTATCTAGGTTGTCACATGTGGTATGAGTACTCATCCTTACTATATTTGGACCTTCTGAGTTTATTGGTACACTCATATATAAGTTTCAGGCAGTTACCAATGAGGTTATGGCCAATTTATAACTTTATTGCATATTTGCCATATAAAATGGCCTGTTAGCACAATTTGAGATATTTTTGGTTCTCCTAGGGAGATACAGAGGGAATGTGGGGTCCAACCACTCAATATTACCATAATACCATGCTCCTAGACATTTTGGTGTAGTCATATTGGTGTCCGGGGCACTTGGTAGAGAGTTACAAGCATTTTATTATTTTGCAGGTGATATTCTAGCAATAAAAATGGAAGAAATGGTCACTAAGGAAATCGATTCGGAAAATGAGAAAAGGAAATGGGATGAGGTTTGATCAGAGAGTTATTGTGATGCATCTCAGCTTCAATGGGGACCACATGTCCTCTGGGTTATTATTTGGGGGTTTTATATTGTATTATTGGGACAAAATGTCCTAGTGATTTTTTTTCACTTATTCATGTTATATTATCTTAATGTAGTTGGGGAATTATTCTAGTGAAAATAGTATCTCTTAGACCCTCCCAACAAAGTGTTATGTTGTGTTTCCTAGTTATGTTATGTCACATGTCCCCCCTAGAGCATCATTGAGGAAACACATCCCCCTCTTTTAAAGTGATCCATGTATTATTGCTCCGGATCATCTTAGCCGTTGATTACGATTGTTGTATCTTATGATCTCAACCACTCATTCAAAAAGTGGTTAGGGTTTTGGTCTCCCTTATTCCTATTTAAAAAAGAGACCCCCTCATTGTAAATGTACTTTTGGCTCTAGATTTCTAGCAATAAAGAATTATTTTGGGAAAAATCTTGTGCATTTGTTATAGATTGTTCTTGTTCTTAATTGTAGCTCTGATAGATTGTCACATCCTTGTTATCTGATGAGATATCCATTAGACGTTTTGGCTTAGTGTGTGCTCTGTAGGAGGGCGATTTCACTGGAGAATTTCGTGGGCCCATTATGGAAATTTTGAGGCAAAAAATGGGCCTCAAAACAAAAAATGTACTATCAAAATCAACTTTAAAGAATCAATCACATTCTAGAGGATGACATCATCTATAATAGTTGATGTGGCATTGGTTGAGTTAAAGATGTTTATTTTTCAAATTCTAAATAATGAATGAAAACCCATAGTTAATCATATCTATGTTGTAAGTAAAATACTCATAATGAAAAGAGTACTCTTAGATTACTTTTGAAAATATAAATGTATTAAAGTACCTTAAAGTACTCAGAAAAAATATACTCTTTATGTTTCAATATAAAATAAATAAATTACAAATACCGAAAAATTGAATGTTATATTCAAAATCAAAACTATAAAATTACTTTTCAATATATAACATATATCTTTAAATAATAAATTATTAATACTAAAAAAATTAAAATTTCTATTACAAATCATATAAATAATTTACATTATATAATATATAATTTTAAAACTTTATTTAAATAAATTATAATATCTAAATAAATGTAAGAACCCTTAATTTCACAAGATTTTTTTTTCTCTGTAAGGTACAAAGCTAGAAATTACTATATGAATTTACATGTAAATGTAAAAGTCCACATTCTAATTAGCATGATTTTAATGATGTCATACATTATCAAAGAAGGGTCTTTTGTTTAAAGATATCATGAACTCAAAATGTTTAGACAGGTTTACTTATTTGTTAAGACTTGTTTATCTGAATGTGGTTATTTCTTAAAATGCAACAAGAATCCTTGAACAAGCCCTGAGGCTTACTTAGCTTATGAAGCTAAAGCATATGGATATTTTTGCACAGGTAACAAGTTCGTTTATTCCACAAGCACTGGTTAATTAAAGAGATCCTTCATCTATTGTGAAAATTCATGTAAAACCTTGTAAGATAGAGTGTAAAGAAGAATGAAGCATTCCTAACTTTACTAAGGAAAAGTGACCTGGCCTAAAGAGTTTAAAACTAAGGGTTAAAGAGCAGATGAACAAGGTGATAGCATTAAAATAAGAGTTGGAAAGGAGGTACCCGGACTATAACAGAGTGGGTTTTCTTTTGATAAATCAACATGAAAGTGGGAAATAGTTGGCTTAATTAAAGCTGGCACGTGAGTTCACACTTTGCGAGACAACCGGCTAAACCCTCGCTGGGGTTGTATTTTGGGTTTTCGTTCTGGAAGATGGTGGATAGCCGAGCTCCCTCTCGGCTTCCATGGCTACCATGGCCATGCCTGTGGTACCTCTGCGTTAAGACCTCTTCCAAGTAATAACTTCATTTTTAAGAGGCTACTCTCGGCGACGTGTACCAAACTTGGCCACACACACCAGCTTCTCTGCGTTGTACCACATGGCAATGTTGGCAGGAGTTGGCTCCAGATTGAAAGTATGCGATTGCCATGAAGAAGAAATGATACAGGACCGGTGGTCTTGCTAGCGAGAGGTAAGCCTCGGGTCTTAATCGATGGTTTCCCTGTCGGCCCTATGTTCAAATGGTTTTAGCAAAGTTTGAGCTCACTTAGCATTCGTTCCTAGTATTTTCCAAGGTTCTCAGAAATTTTGGCTTCTGTCAATAAATATTTTCTTTGTTAAAAAGTGATTTGGTTTACCAAATGGAAGAATACAGCCTCCATCGGTTTAGTTTAGAGTTGACAAGTACTTAGCTGATGAATTGTGAAGCCGGATTTTATATTTCAGAGAAATTTTGTCACTCGTTAAGGCTCACGCCTAAATGGGTTTCGCCCATTGCACAAGAATTAAATCTCAGATGAACATGTATTTGAAATCGCATTGATAGCTAAAGATTTGGTTACGGTGGTTATGTTGAACTATGGTTCGGTTTCCATAAACTGTATAAGTTTTAGATAATACCTGGAAGTTCTATGTTGTTCTTCCTTCCTGGCTTAAGGAGTTGTTGTCTCCATTTTTTTTTAAAGTTTTTGGTCCTGCAAGTAATGTTTTTACGGTTCTACAATGCCTACGACTGTCTTTCTCATTATACATGTTGAAACTATAATAAATCTTGTGTTACTCGTTTCAGTTAATGGAGGTGCGTACTCTGAATTTAGGGTATTTGTAAAATTGTGTTTTTTTTTCTATTTCTTTTTAAGTTGATTATGAAACTAAACCCAAATCTGGGCACACACAGTGATCGTTGAAAACATCCTATTCTTGGTTTAATGTCTATCAAAAACAAAATAAAAGTTTGTAAGAAACCCTTACGAGTTTCGATACTCGGTGGATCAATACGTTATGAAATTTAAAAAGGATAAAGGTAACGAGTTTATCCTACGGTTTTCAAGCTTATTATCATACTATAACTTTCCTTTCCAGCAGAAATCCCTCTCGGCTTAATCCAGCTATAGTTTTGCAATAAGAAAAAAAATGGAATCCTATTGATTTAAAAATCCTGTTCTAAAAGTTAGGTTTTAAAAAAAAGAAAATAATAATAATACAAAAGAGGGGTTTTCGATTTCTAGCACAATGCTATTGCTAACCAATTTAAATTAGGTCAAACATTAGCAAGGGAGTTTCTAAGACGACAAGGGAAGATTTTGTTTGTAAAAAAAATAATCTTCAGTCGATTGGCCCAGAAGCTAGAATTTTTATTGCTTATATTTAGTTTTCACAACTATTATCTAAGCCAGAAATTTTAGTAAAAGTATTTAGTTTCACACCATTATTTACCAGTTTCATGACCAGATTCATTTAGTATTGATAAATAAAGAATTTAACACAGAGCTTGCCTACCTTTTAATTAAGGTTATCTTTTTATTAATTCTAAGTCAAGGTTTATCCTAAAATGATAAAAAAAACTTACCCTTAGGTAATAATTGATAAACGGGGTAATACGTTGGAAGAATTTAACAACCAGCATCCGGTTACTGTACAAAAATAATTACCTTACTAGACTACCCTATTTCCCATGGAAGTCTAATCGAATAAAACTAGGATGATTAAAACAAAAGAAATCAAGACTGAATGAAGTACAATAAAACAGAATGATTCAAATAAAATACATTAAAGATTTAATAATTTAAATTACAGTACATAATTTAAATTACAGTACATAAATCTACTTTACAGTAGAGGAATAAAACATGGCACCAAAGTTGGGAAAACAAGAATGGCTTCGTTGTTCCACTCAACCAATTCTCGGAGCAATCAAACACCAGAACCCCAAGGTTGTCTTATGAACTACAAGAGCAAAATTCCTCAGTGTTCCATCTCTTGCAATGCAAATTCTCAATCCCTATCCAATGCCAGTGTCCTGTTGCTCATGGACCTACTAATTAATAGTAGTTTTCCTAGGACTTGGTCATTTATGAGCCTTCTGCTCTTTAGCACTAAGCTAGGAGTACTGACCTGATTTTAAGGGATGATGCCTCGTGCATCTATTACAGCTTCACCCGGTTGTCCTTTTGCTCTTGTAGTTTAGCAAACACTCTTCAATAGCTAGATCCATTCTTGTCTCCACTTTGATTATATTTTAATAAATAAAAATATTCTCAAGTACAATTGTTTTATTTTTGACTTTTCAGTCAAAAATAATAAAATAATAATAATTGTTTTTAATTGTCTTTTTCCAGGAGAAATAATAAAATATTTATTATTTTTGGGGTGTTACAATAAATTTACAATATAATGATAATGTATAATTGATAATAGTTTACAATATATTGATGAAGTTGTAAACTGTTTAAACTTTATGTTATGGAAACGAGATTCTTATGAAGACTTAATCCATGAATATATTATTTTATTTTAGTATATGATATCTAATTTTAAATCCACAAAAATGTGATATATGTGGAATAATTACTATTTATATAATGTATAATTTTAAATTTAAGAATATTAATATAAATGTGATAAGTTTTAAGTTTTATGAGATACAATATTATAAAAAAAAAAAAAAACTTGTAAAAGATATAAATTAGAACAAATGAAAAATAAGTGTGTTGATTTTTAATTGAATACATAAAATAAATATTTGGCTATCTAAATTATAGATATGTAATATCAATATAGATATATAAGTTAATTAAGTATTTTATAAATAAAAATAGATTTAAATAATGTAGATATTTACGTAAATAGATTATTAATATTTAAACAATGTTAATATTTATATAAATAAATTATTAAGTTTTAGTTTTAATAAATTTAAGTTCGATTTATATAATAGTTAGTCAACATATTTTATAAATATTGAAATATAAGTTGGATTTATATGACTATATGACTGATTTTTAGTTTTAATGAATATAAGTTAAAGTAATATATTTAATATATATTTTAAAAGAAATAACAATTTATTCATATAAATTTAATTTATGTTTAAAATTCAAAATTCAAAATTTTATTATAATAATATTTTGAATATTGAATAAGTTATATTTCAAAATTCAAAATAATATACTTTATTTTATTTTATGAGTACATTACTTTTTACTTTTCATTTTATGAGTATATTAATTTTTACTTTATAAGTACATTCATCATTTTATATTCAAAAACAATTTCTGTATTCAAGTGTAATACTTTTGGTCATATCAAAGAATCATTTTTTATTGATTTTATTTTTGTAGTGTAAAAAATGAGTTGTGAATATATTTTCCCCATAAAATGCCGAACTTGTAATATTTTATTATATCTCTTAGGAGGTCCATTTTAGACCTCAACATTTCCCTAATGGTTTCTCTTGATCTCTTCATTGGATGAGTAAAAAAACCAGGGAGCAATTTATATTGTATCTTTGATCAATGTTTATGCTATTTGATTCTTCTTGAATAATTCAATTTCTCTTTCTGTAAATCAATTCTCATTGAGATTGTCATCTGCAGGAAAGGGGTCACTTTAGCTCTTGGAGGCAAATTGATTTAATCTTGGAATTACTTTGAGGGGGTTAGAACATCATTTCACTTGGCATCTGCAAGTCAAAGGAGGTAAGTACCATTGTTTTTCTTGAGTTATTTATCTATTCCATTAGTCTGCTGCTATTTTTATTTCAAACCCTGAGCTGCTAAAATTTATAAAAATTCTCTATATCAAACAACTTCAAATTGTGGTGAACATTTTTGGGTTTTTACCATTAGGCCTAGCCCAAAGTAGGTTCTCAAGGGCATATCCTTTGGTGGACTCTATCTTTCCCAATCCCCTAGGAACTTTTCTACCACCCTAGCGCACTCCGAGACTTAGCCATTTTTACCGAGTTGTTTGATGTCGGTTTTGAATTGTGAGCTAAGAAACTATCATATCCTTCACCAAGTCTCATCTAAAGGTACTATATAGACTCATATTTATCTTAACCCTTCTACCTTGGACACGTTTCCCAAGGAAGAATAAATCTTTCTCATTTGTTAGTGCTTTGATCCTAGATCTAGCTTCCATACTCATAAGTCACTTGTACTTTCAAATTTGGTCAATATTTATATCTTTTAAGCCTCTTGATCCAAATTTAACTCACCTTGTGACTTCATCCATAGATATAGGGTTTATCATACCTTACACCTTACGTATTCTAGCTTTCTAGTTTGATATGGTGTTTTGGTTAGATCTCTCCTATCGGGAGTTGATCTGGGCCGCCCCCATTGCTATCTACGGAATGGATAACATAAAGCGAAGAGTGCCTCAATTGTCCTAACAACCAATCCAACTGGGGATTGAGGCCCTTTTAGGTCACCTATTTAGTTCCTTAGCCCCTCTACCATCGTGAATATGATCATATTTTGGGGCAACTACAAGTTGTGTGATCACATTTTTGGCGCTGTTGCCTGGGAGGTAGAGGCTTACCTTCAGTGTTTACGAGTGTCGGTGCGTTTTTCCATATCTTATTGCATCCGGTCTTTTACTTTCGTGATTACATTTCTCACTACTTAATTAATTTGATCACCATCTTAATTCACTCATCTCACCTCTCCAACGACATTTACTATTCAGTGAATTATTTCTGTAGTTCACTTGGCGACTCCATAATGCAATTCCACTAGTGAACCAATATGTAGATTCCATTGGGGAAATCTTAAGTTAATAATTCATAATGGACCCAAATGTTCTGTGCGAATTTTTACGTGCCTCAAAAGAATTAAAAGAGTTCAATAAAAGAAATCCAATATTTCGGTATGAGGATGAGTATGAATATAATTATGGGTATGGACCTCCATATCAAGACTTTTATGATACCCATCATTTTCCTCATCTGTCTAATAAAATTTCTTCCCCAAATATCTTGAGTGAACCGATTAAAAAATATCAAACTCAACCAAGATCTTACAACCAAAACAATCACGGGAATGATTCTTATACCCCAGTTGGACATCCAAATCAAGTCCCTAGCAGAAAAGCTAGAGTAGTTAGAACGCAAGATAAGCCATGTCCCTTTGACTTCTATAAAATATACGGGGCATCTCATTCCATGCCAAATGGATACATCAGGAGGTCGCCTTGTTTCAATGGATGTAATGGTAAATATATTGAATTTTTTGGTTTCTCTCTGGGATTATATGGAATCTCTAGGTGTAGATGATGAAGATGTCTATATGCGAGCCCTTGGTGCATCCCTTGATGGGGATTATCGATTATGGTTTGATCACTTAGCACCGGAATTCATCATGAGATATTGATATGTTTACTAACTTGCTAAAAGAAGAATGGGGTGAAAACATTAATGAATCTATGGAAGAACAATTAGACGATGATTGTCTTTATGAGAATCAACTTGATGAAGATGATCAAGATACTGATAATGAAAAAACCGACGATTTTCCTTATCAAATTGATTCCTCTTCTTCTGAGCCAACATAATCTCATGAAGAAGTAATGTATGATAGTGAGAAAATTTTAACTCCTCAGGATTATTGCCTCAATATAGATATAAGAGGGGAAATTATGAGAATTTTGTCATCATTACCTCAAGAAGTCACAGATGAAGAGGCATGAATATTGATGATTTCCACCAAGAAGCATCTGTGGTTGAGTTTTCCACTAGTGAATCCTTTAAAGATCCTTTCAAGACGATTTTTCATAATCCTAGTGTAAGTGGAGATCATCCTGATCATGATATTAATGATGAAGAAATTGAAGAGAAATCTCATGATGGGGATGGGTTAGTGAATCATATTGATCAAGAGCTTTCCTTAATAGAATCCCCAAATCAATGCTTAACTGATTACAGGAAGTTCACAAGCAATCTTTCACTTAACTCATCTAGTCTTGATATTTATTCCCATCCAATCCTTGATCAGGATATCTTGATTCATTCCTTGGAGTTGCACAACTACAGTGAGTCTTATCCTCATAGAGTGAGTATTGACCTTGATATGAACCTTGAAATAATTCTTGAAATCAAGAGCGTTGTTTCTAAAGACTCTATATTTTATCAAATTCCAAGATCAATTATTCCAAGCCATCTAGGAGAAAAGATATTTTCAATCCACCCTCCCTTCCCAGCTTTTCAAGTCTTCTTGTATGGGTTTGTTCTCTAGTCAAGCTTCCACTTTCAAGATTTTCAACCTGGAGTCTCATCATTGTCACATAATTGGAGAAAAAGTGCTTCATTTCCCTCTTCAATCTTCTTTGATGAATCAATTTATTTAGTTTATCAATTGTTCTTATGGGAGCCTGAAGAAGGTATATAAAGATCAGTTTCATATTTTCTCCATTCTTGATAATGATAGAGGGGTTAATTTAAAAATTAATTGCATTACAATTCAATTTATCCTCACTTGGTTGGTCCATCATTCTTGGAGTGAACAAAATTTAGTGTCCTAGTTGGGTAAATGAGGAAAATAGTTTGTGTCAAGGGGAGTTAAATCTTTTATCACATCTTTTCCCTCCATGCATTTTGAACAATAATTTCTATGATCCTATTGATATCTTGATGGAGGATGTTTGCATTAGTATATCTCCTCCTTGGCATGATTTCATTCTGCACCATTCCCATACCTTTTTAAATTTTAAACAAGTCAGGAAAACCGTGGCATTAAATTCATTAATCTTTAACCTAATCTTGACTTGTTTTGTTAAAGAACATCACGGCAGAGTCTTTAATATGTTTGATGAATGGTTCATTGGATCTATGACTTCACTTAATACTTGTCTGATATTGGTAGATTAGGATAGGTAGGAACCAAATAAGTTCACTTGAACAAGTGGTTTAGTGCTTTTGCCACTGAGTATGGCCGTTTGCTTTGTGTTTTTTCTTTTCTCCGTTCTTGTAAAAACATAATAAAACAAATGTTTAATTTATGTTATTAGACCAGTATTTTAATTAAGCATTTTATTTTTCAGTATAGTTTATTTTTATTTTGTACATATGCGAGCTACTGACAACTGGTCCGTGAGTTTGGCGTAGCGCTTTGCACTTTGCAGATGATAGGTACACATTTTGAAGATGATGCAGAGCTAGAGTTTATGTTTGAGGATACGAGTAGCAAAGTGATGAGGAACAAATATTATGAGGTTCTCAAGAGCTCTATTCAACAGAGCACTTGTCCCAGCTTTAGCTAGATGTTATCACATCCATAGTAGCATGGGCTACCATGTCTTCAGACCAGTTTCCAATACTTTTTTGAGCTAGTCCTTTTACTATGATATGCTTGATATCGACAGATGATGAGCAACTTCACTATGATCACTCATATTTTCAGCGGACCCAGAGCATATACCTTCATCCTTATGCCAGGAATGAGCCTCATGACCCCAGATTTGATGATTGAGGTAGCCATTTTCATCCATGCAGAGCAGTATGATGAAAATTCCCAGATTTATGTAGCAGCAGAGTTCCAGTTGATAGTCAGTGGTTCAGATGATGGATACAGGTATATGGCTCAGCAGGTATATTGGTTGTGCATTGGATACTTATGATTGTGCTCTTTGACTTATCTTGGTAGCTTGACTGGGTATTTAGTGGTCATGATCTGGCGATATATATATGTATGTGGTTATTGATTGTCTGTTTATAATAGAAGTGATTCAATTGCTTGGAATTGGAAATTCTTGTGTATACTCATTTGTCCCACCCTCTTAGTAGTATGGACTTGGTCATTCCCACCATTTATGGCTTGCTAGTTATGGTTTCACTTGTCACTTTCCCCATCCATCCATTTTCATCCGTCCTTAGTTGTGTGTTGACTTACATTTAAGCTTGCGATATGGAGGATTTCCCCACTTAATGCCTCTATGTTGGATAGACTCCCCGTTGTTATGTGTCTCGGCTTTGAGTTGTGAAATAGAACTTGCTGAAGCCTTGATCCTTCTGGGCCAGGAGAACCTGTTGGTGTTGGTTCCTGAGCTTAGGTGAGTTGGTTTCTGAAGCCTTGATCTCTTTGGTCGGTTTCCCCCGATGTTTGGTCCTAATTGTGGATGATTCCCCCTAGTTGCCCGATTTTTGTCAGCTAAGACTTGAAGCAAATTGTTCTACCATTATTATATGCATTATGTGATTCATTGTTATATCTTCTCAAATGCAAGCCCATAATAAGTATAAAGTAAAATTGTGCTTTTAAGCACAATGAAAAAGGCTATGAAATGAAATGTAAAGCACCCTGGACGAAAGCTGCTATTAGTTGTGCTTCTAAGTGCATGCGAAATCCAAAGTATCATAAGGCATACAAAGTAGTGGTTAAATGTATGTTAAATTTAAAGATTGTTGGCCATGATTGAAATGTAATGATTATTTCCTCACGGAGCCTACGGGTTTGGGTGTGAGATGGAGTAAGGGACAACTAATTCTAAGTGTCCCCTAGAACCTCAAGTTACTGTTAACTGTGAACCTGGTCACAGTGGTTCTAGAAAAGATCCTCATGGATCTTGATTCAATCTTGGGTGTGAGCTGTAGACATTTTCTAAAGTTGAATGGGCACTCCTCAAATCAACTTATTCCATATGTGAGACACCGCCATTCTTTGTGTGTTTTCTGTCCAACATATGCTTAGGTGGTTTTCCCTTTCCCTTTATCCAAAGTGTCACAATTTTGAAGTTGTAAAGTCATCCCCTTGTCCTAGCCTTGTCTTTTCCACCTTCACCGATTTCTAGCAAAATGGTCACGTCCATAAAATGAGTACACTTGAGAGTCTTTTTCTTAGCAATTGATTGCTTTAATCTAGACTTATATTTGATGTTTTATTTACTTAATTGCTAGTAGAATGCCACTTTATACTTTAGTTTTGTTATTGAAATATTTAAAGGAGCATATCTTATCCATTTTCACATGCAACATCAATCAGTTTGAGCCTGGGTCATTATTTTGATCAGTTTTGACTTGGTCAACCCAGTTTGACCAATTCAACCGCAGGATCCGAGATGAGTTGGACCGATGATGTTCGATATTGATTATTTGTGGTCATATGGTTCCAATTTGATGATTCCATGCATCCAACACATGTTTCATATGATGGTTTGGTGGATTATTATTATTATTATTATTATTTACAGACCATTATTTTTATTATCTGGGCATGATTGAGCTTACATATGATTATACAGGAGGTCACATGTGGTATGGTTACTCATAATTACTATATTTGGACCTTATGAGTTTATTGGTACACTCAGATATAATTTTCAGGAACTTATTGATGAGGTTATGGTCAGTTTATCATTTTATTGCATATTTGCCATATAAAATGGCCTATTAGCACATTTTGAGATCTTTTTGGTTCTCCTAGGGTGTTACAGAGGGACTATGGGGTAAAACCACTCATTATTACCATCTTACCATGCTCCTATACATTTTGGTGTAGTCATATTGGTGCCCAGGGAAATTGGCAGATTTACAGGACTTTTATGATTTTACAGGTGACATTCCAGCAATAAAAATGGAAGAAATGGTCATTGAGGAAATAGATTTGGGAAAATGAGGCAAGGAAATGGAATGAGGTTTGATCAAAGAGTTATTGTAATGCATCCCACACCTTCTAGAGCAGTATAAAAATTCAGTGGGGTCCACATGTCCTTCGTGTTATTATTTGGGGGTTTTATATTGTATTATTGGGACAAAACGTCCTAGTGATTTTTATCACTTATTCATGTTATATTATCTTGATGTAGTTGGGGCATTAGTATAGTGAAGATAGTATCTCATAGACCCCCATAACAAAGTGTTATGTTGTGTTTCCTAGTTATGTTATGTCACACATCCCCCCTAGGGCGTCATTGAGGAAACATGTCCCCCTCTCTTAAAGTGATCCATGTATTATTTTTCCGGCTCATCTTAGCCATTGATTATAATTGTTGTATCTTATGATATCAACCACTCATTCAAAAAGTGGTTAGGTTTTTGGTCTCTCTCATTCCTATTAAAGAAGAGACCCCTCTCATTGTAAATGGACTTTTGGCTTTGGATTTTTGGCAATAAAGAATTATTTTGGGAAAAATTTTGTGCCTTTGTTATAGATTGTTCTTGTGCTTGATTGTAGCTCTGATATCCTATCACATCCTTTTTATCTGATGAGATGTCCATGTTATACATTTTGGCTTAGTGTGTGCTCTGCAGGAGGGCGATTTCACTGGAGGATTTCGTGGGGTTTCTTCGCATCTATTCATTGGGTGAGTAAAATAATCATGGAGTAATTTATATTGTATATTTGATCAATGTTTATGCTATATGATTCTTCTTGCATCATTTACTTTCTCTTTCTGTAAATCAATTTTCATTGAGATTGTCATCTGTAGGAAGGGGGGCGCATTAGCTATTGGAGGCAAATCGATTTCATCTTGGAGACTGTCAAATCAACTTGGAATTGCTTCGAGGGGGTCAGAACATCATTTCACTTGGAATATGCAAGTCACAGGAGGTAAGCACCATTGTTTTTCTTGAGTTATTTATCCATTCCATTAGTTTGTTGCTATTTTTATTTCAAACCCTAAGTTGCTAAAATTTATAAAAAAATTCTAGCTCAAACAACTTCAAATTGTGGCGAACGATTTTTAGGTTTTTAACTTTAGTCTTAGCCCAAATTGGGATCTAAAGGGTGTCTCCCTTGGTGGAATACATATTTCCCAATCCCCTATGCATTGTTCTACTACCCTAGTGCACTCCTAGACTTAGCAATTTTTTTTGAGTTGTTTGATGCCGATTTTGACTTGTGAGCTAAGAAACTGTCATGTCATTCACCAAGTCTCATCTAAAGGTACTAGATAGAGTCATATTGATCTAAGACCTTCTACCTTGGATACGTTTCCCAACGAAGAAGAAATATTTCTCATTTGTTAGTGATTTGATCCTAGATCTAGCTTCCATACTCATATGTCACTTGTACTTTCACATTTGGTCTACGTTTATATATTTTAAGCCTCTTGATCCAAATTTAACTCACCTTGTGACTTCATCCATAGATATAGGGTTTATCATATCTTACACCTTACGTTTTCTAGCTTGCTGGTTTGATCTGGTGTTTTGGTTAGATATCTCCTGTTGGGAGTTGATATGGGTCTCCGACATTGCTATCTAGGGCTTGGATAGCATAAAGAGAAGAGTTCCCAGATTGGCGTGACAACCAATCCAACTGGGGATCGAGGCCCTCTTAGGTCACCTCTTTAGTTTCCTAGCCCCTCTATCGTCCTGAATATGATCACATTTTGGGGCAACTAGAAGTTGTGTGATAACATTTTTGGTGCCGTTTCCAGGGAGGTAGAGGCTTACCTTCGGTGTCTGCGAGTGTCCGTGCGTTATTACATATCTCATCACATCCGATATTTTACTTTGGTGATTACATTTATCACCGCTTAATTAATTTGATCACCATCTTAATTCACTCATCTCACCTCTCCTACAACATTTACTATTTGGTGAATTATTTCTGTAGTTCACCTGGAGAATCCGCAATGAAACTCCACTAATGAACCCATATGAAGACTCCACTGGGGAAATCTTAAATTAATAATTCATAATGGAACTTGATGTTCTCTGTGAATTTTTACTGGCCTCAAAATAATTCAAGGAGTATAATAAAATGAATCCAATATTTCGGTATGAGGATGATTATGAATATAATTATGGGTATGAACCTCCATATCAAGCCTTTTATGATACCCATCATTTTCCTCATCCCTCTAATAAAATTTATTCCCTGAATATCATGAGTGAACCGATTAGAAAATATCAAACTCAACCAAGACCTTACATCCAAAACAATCACTAGAATGATTCTTATACCCCAGTTGGACATCCAAATCAAGTCTCGAGCAGAAAATCCATAGTAGTTAGAACGAAAGCTAATCCATCTCCCTTTGACTTCTCTAAAATATATAGGGCGCCTCATTCCATGTCAAATGGATACATCGGGAGATTTCCTCATTTCGATTGAAGTAATGGTAAATATATTGAAAGTTTTTTGGATTCCCTCTAGTATTATATGGAATCTCTAGGTGCAGATGATGAGGATGTCTATATGCGATCCCTTGGTGCGTCCCTTTATGGGGATGCTCGATTATGGTTTGATCACTTAGCACCGGGATCCATCATCGGATATGATATGTTTACTAACTTGCTAAAATAAGAGTGGGGTGAAAACATTAGAAGAACAGTTAGATGATGATTGTCTTGATGAGTATCAACTTGATGAAGATGATAATGACACTGATAATGAAAAAATTGACGATTTTCCTTATCAAATTGATTCCTCTTTTCTTGATCCAAGAGAGTCTCATGAAAAAGTAATGTATGACAGTGAGAAAATTTCAACTCCTCAATATTATTTCCTCAATATAGATATAAGAGGGGAACTTATGAGACTCTTGTCATCATTACTTGAAGAAGTCACAGATGAAGAGGCCCAATATCAATGATTTCCATCAAGAAGCATCTATGGTTGAGTTTTCCGCTAGTGAATCCTTTGAAGATCCTCCTAAGATGTTGTTTCATAATCCTGGTGTAAGTGGATATCTTCTTGATCATGATATTAATGATGAATAAATTGAAGAGAAATCTCATGATGAGGATGGGTTAGTGAATTAGATTGATAAAGATATTTCCTTAACAGAATCCCCAAATCAATGCTTAACTGATTACATGAAGTTGACAAGCAATATTTCACTTAACTCAGGCTAGTTTTGATATTTGTTCCCAGCCAATCCTTGATCATGATATATTGATTCATTCCTTGGAGTTGGATAACTGCAGTGAGTCTTATCCTCATAGAGTGAGTATTGACCTTGATATGAACCTTGAAATCATTCCTGAAATCAAGAGCGTTGTTTCTAAATACTCTCTCTTTGATCAAATTCCAAGACCAATTATTCCAAGCCATCTAGGAGAAAATATATATTTTCAATCCACCCTCCCTTCCCAAATTTTCAAGTCTTATTGTATGGGTTTGTTCTCTAGTCAAGATTTCACTTTCAATATTTTCATCGAGGAGTCTCGCCATTGTCACATAATTGGAGAAAAAGTGCTTCATTTCCCTCTCAATCTTCTTTGATGAATCACTTTATTCACTTTATAAATCATTCTTATGGGATCTCGAAGAAGGTATATGCATATTAGTTTAATATTTTCTCCATTTTTGATAAAATAGAGGAGTTAATTTCAATCTTAATTTCATTACAATTCAATTCATCCTCACTTGGTTGGTCCATCATTCTTGGAGTGAACAAAATTGAGTGTCCTAGTCATTAATCTATTTGATGAATGGTTGCACTGGATCTATGACTTCGCTTAATACTTGTCTGATATTGGTAGATTAGGATAGGTAGGAACTGAATAAGTTCACTTGAACAAGTAGTTTAGTGTTTTTTCCATTGAGTATAGCCGTTTTCTTTGTGTCTTTTGTTTTATATGTTCTTGCAAAAACACAATAAAACAAATGTTTAGTTTCTATTATAAGATTAGTATTTTAATTTCAACATTTTATTTTTCGGTATAGTTTATTTTTATTTTGTACATATGCGGACTACTTACAATCGATCTGTGAGTTTGGTATAGCGCTTTGCATTTTGCAAATGATAGGTACACATTTTGAATATGATGTAGAGCTAGAGTGCATGTTCGAGAATACGAGTAGCAAAGTGATGAGGACCAAATATTATGAGGTTCTCAAGCCTTCTATTCAGTAGAGAACTTGTACCAACTGGAGCCAGATGTTATCACATCCATAGTATCCTGGGATACCATGTCTTCAAACCAGTTTCCAATACTTTTTTGAGCCGGTCCTTTTACTATGAGATGCTTGAAATCAGAAGATGATGAGAAACTTCACTATGATCACTCATAATTTCAGCGGACCCATAGCGGATACCTTCAGCCTTATGCCATGATTGAGCCTCATGACCCCAGATTTGATGACTGAGGTAGACATTTTCATCCATGTCGAGAGTATGATGATAGTGCCCAGAGTTATGCAGCAGCAGAGTTCAAGTTGATATTCAGTGGTTCAGATGATGGATACAAGTATATGGCCCAATAGGTATATTGGTTGTGAATTGGATACTTATGATTGTGCTCTTTTACTTATCTTGGTAGCTTGACTCGGTATTTAGTGGGCATGATCTGGCGATATATATATGTATGTGGTTATTGGTTAACTGTTTAGAATAGAAGTGATTTAATTGCTTGGAATTGGAAATTCTTGTGTATACTCATTGGTCCCACCCTCTTAGTAGTATGGACTTGGTCATTCCCACCATTTATGGCTTGCAAGTTATGGATTCATTTGTTAGTTTCCCCATCCATCTGTTATCATTTGTCCTTGGTTGTGTTCTGACTTACACTTTATCCTGTGATATGGAGGACTTCCCCACTTAATGCCTCTATGTTGGATAGACTCCTTGTTGTTATGTGTCTCGGCTTTGAGTTGTGCAACAGAACTTGTCGAAGCTTTGATATTTCTGGGCCATGAGAACTCGATGATGTTGGTTCTTGAGCTTAGCTGAGTTGGTTTCTGAAGCATTGACGTATTTGGTCGGTTTCCCCCAATGTTTGGTCCTGATTGTGGATGATTCCCCCTAGTTGCATGATTTTTGTCAGCTAAGACTTGAAGCAAATTGTTCTACCATTATTATATGCATGATGTGATTCAATGTTATATCTTCTTAAATGCAATCCCATAATAAGTATAAAGTAAAACTGTGCTTTTAAGCACAATGAAAAGGGCTATGAAATGAAATGTAAAGTACCCTAGATGAAAGCTGCAATTAGTTGTGCTTCTAAATACATGCAAAATCCGAAGGATCATAAGGCCTAAAAAACAATGGTTAAATGTATGCTAAATCTAAATACTGCTAGCCATGATTTAAATGTAATGATTATTCACTCACGGGGCCTACAGGTTGGGATTTGAGATGGAGTAAGGGACAACTATGTAAGGAACCTGCAACAATTAATTAATTAAAATGCATGATATACTATAAATAATAGAACATAGAAGAGATTTATTGATCTCGGGCCACATCAAGGGGGAAACCTCCTTTGAGCAAGCTCAATACAAAATAACTCTTGGATGCCTTCATTAGCCTCAACACATACTTATATACTAATTCTATGCACCAATACTATGGATCAATATGTTATGAACCTATGTTAACCCTTCTCTTTACTATGTTAGTATATTGTTGTTGGACGCATATGCTTTGTAAGTTGTCCCGTAGTATTCATTGATCCGTAGTTTATATTAGCCCATAGTATTGACCCATAGTATTGGACGCATATGCTTTGTAAGTCGTCCCGTAGTATTATATGTCCCATGGTTTTGACTCATAGTATTGGGCATAGACTTAGTATATAAGTGTGTGTTGAGGTCATTGAAGGCACCGTGAAGTTAATTGTATTGAGTTTGCTCAAAGGAGGTTGTTCCCTCGAAGTGGCACGTGATAAAAAAAAAAGAAAAAAAGAAAAGAAAAAAGTATTATAAAATTCAGTTTTTTCTCCATATCTCCCTTGTTTTCACTCTGTTTCCCTTGAAATTTTCGGGGAACCCCTGTCATTCCATTCTGCATCTTTCATTCTTGAGGAGCCTATCCCCAATTCCCCTTCCCAAAGCCTGAAATCCCACATTTGTCTATTTTTAGGGTTTGCCATAACTTCCTCAGATTTCACCCAATCACCTTCAAATTTTACCACAGAATTTCTTTCTAAATTCTGCTTCTTTGTCCCTCTCTGCCAAATTTTCTCATTCTATCACCCCGCTTCTGAAATCCCCCTTTTTGCTTTCTTGTCCTTTTGACAGTGTCCAAAATCTAGTCAAACCCCAATTACCCATCAGATTGTTTCCCCAATCCAAATTTTTCTTTACTAAATCAGCTTCTGTTTGTGTTTTTCTACCCATTCCACAAAAAAAAAACCTAGTTATGGTTGTCACCCGTGCAGGAGCAAACACCATGGAGGAAGCACTTGCAGCCATCCAAACCAAACTCCAAGATCTGGATGAAAAATTTCTCAGTCTCCATCTTCAACATTCAGCCATGAACAATAACCGACAGCCATAATCTTTTGCAGCCACCGAGTTCTCTTCTTCCAGCAATTTTCGTGGGCCGAAGCTTGATTTTCCTCGCTTCAATGGTACTGATCCGACTGGATGGATATACCGAGCAGAACAATATTTCAGTCTGCATAATACTTTTGATGTTCAGAAAGTTCCACTTGCATCCTTTCATTTGGAACAAGAAGCCCTTCAATGGTACTGTTGGTACATCAAAGCTCATCCCGAGCCAAACTGGACAAATTTTTGCCAACTCATTTTGCCACGATTTGGTCCTAGTGCTTTTGATGATTTCACAGGAGCACTCACTAAACTTCACCAAATTGGCACAGTGAGAGAGTATCAGACAGAATTTGAGAAATTGGCCAATCACACAGAAGGATTGTCTGATGAATTCTACAGGAGTTGTTTTATTAGTGGTCTCAAAGATGAAATCCGCTCAGAGGTCAAAATGTTTTGTCCCAACACAATGATGGAAGTCCCAGGGTTGGCTAAGCTGGCCGATGACAAGATTGCAGCTCAACAACGCTCCAAACCCACCTTTGTTCCCTTCAGAAATATGGGTTCCCAATGACCTCCCATCACGCCTTCTCCTCAACCAACTCCTATCAAGCATTTGTCTGAAATAAGAATGTAGGCACGCCGAGAAAAAGGGCTTTGCTATAATTGTGATGAGAAATTCACTCGCGAACATAGATGTGTTCAACAAAATCTCTATATCTTGGATGTGGATTCTCCGCCTGCCTTAGAACTTGGTGAAGAAGATACAGATACAGTAGATGATCAGGTCGACATTCAACACCCGTCGGTTGGCACCCCATCCCAGGACGACCCACCCGAGATCTCTCTCCATGCTATAACCGGCGTCACCACCCCACAAACAATGCGGGCAGGGGATACTTCAAGAAGCTCCCTCTTACCATACTCATTGATTCTGGTAGCACTCATAACTTTATTGACCCTCGGATTGCCAAACAGACTGATTGTTTTGTCCATCCCTGCTCCAACTTTGAAGTTATGGTTGCCAATGGGGGCACCTTACCTTGCAAGGGGAAGTGTCACAATGTGCGTATCTCTATGGAAGATTATAACCTACGCTCTGACATGTTTGCCTTGTCCTTAGGCGGATGTGACGTGGTTTTGTGCATTTAATGGTTACGCACACTTGGCCCCATCTTATGGGATTTTGCTGAACTTTGGATGCAGTTTAAAGTCAATGGGGCACAACACAAATTTATTGGATTACAACTAGGGTCTCTTTGCATCATCAGTTCACATTGTCTGGAAAAAATCTTTAAGAAGAATTCACATGGTGTCATCGCTCAGCTCAATTCCATACAGATGCACCCATCAACAGTCTCCACTACTTCCTTGGATAGATATGCAGGTATCTTTGCTGAACCAATGCGCTTGCTGCCTTCACGAGACCTTTCCGGTAAGAATTTAGCCACATCTACCTCTCAGCAGGAAATGATGGCTATTTTGCATGCAGTACAGAAGTGGCAGCCATACCTATTAGGGAATTATTTCTGCATCAAGACTGATCTCCCGAGTCTGGAAAATTTTCTGGAACAATGGGTCTCCTCCCCAACACACCTGAAATGGGTTATCCAACTCATGGGTTATCCCTATGTGATCACTTACAAGAAGGGTAAGGACAATATGGTGGAAGATGCTCCTTCTTGCACAATTGATGACCCAGTTTCTCTTACAGCTCTTTCTCTGCTTGTTCCAAATTGGTTGCAATATGTTCAACAGGGCTCTCTCTTCTATGAACTCCATGCTTCTTCATCAACAGGGCACTCTGGGTTCTGCAAAATGTATGACTGGAAACAATGTAACTTCTTTTGGCAGGGACTAAAAATGACAATTCAACAGATGGTGGCTGACGATGATACTTTCCAAGTCAACAAGGGTGAAACGACACTCCTTTCGGGATTGCTCAAACCTTTGCCCATCCCTACATAGCTTTGGCCAACTATTTCTATGGATTTCCTAGCAGCGCTCTGGTGGTACAATACCACATCTCAAAGGCCACCATATGAAGCAGTCTATGGAAAAACACCGCCAGTTCTTCTTCCATACACCCTTAGCAGCTCCCTAGTTCAGGCAATTAACTCGGTTCTTCGAAACCGCGATCAGATTCTTCTCATTCTGCAGGACAATCTTCACATGGCCAGAATTTGCCTGAAACAACAAGCCGATCGGCACCGTTCTGAGTGCATTTTCCATGTAGTTGACAGGGTTCTTCTTCATCTACAGCCTTCCAAGCAATCCTCCTTGACACTCCAAAGGCATCAGTGGCCTGAAATGCAACCCGAGGATGCCACCGGGGAATCACTCCTTCAGCTTCTGCAGCAATTTCTCCAACCAAAGCTTTGAGGACAAAGCTTTTTCTAAGGGAGAGGGGATGTCAGGAACCTATGTCAACCCTTCTCTTTACTATGTTAGTATATTGTTGTTGGATGCATATGCTTTGTAAGTCGTCCCGTAGTATTTGTTGATCCGTAGTTTATATTAGCCCATAGTATTGACCCATAGTATTGGACGCATATGCTTTGTAAGTCGTCCCGTAGTATTATATTTCCCATGGTTTTGACTCATAGTATTGGGCATAGACTTAGTATATAAGTGTGTGTTGAGGTCATTGAAGGCACTGTGAAGTTAATTGTATTGAGCTTTCTCAAAGGAGGCTGCCCCCTCGAAGTGGCCCGTGATCAATATAAAAGTGATTCTGTTCTATTATTTCTGATATCTCGTGTATTTGCATTAATTAATTATTGCAGGTTCATCACACAATACCATGGAACATATAATACTACGAGACGACTTACAAAGCATATGCATCCAATACTATGGATCAATATCATGGAACATATAATACTATGGGCTAATACAAACTATGGAACAATACCATGGAACATATAATACTCTAGGACGACATACAAAGCATATGTGTCTAACAACAATATACTAACAAAGTAAAGAGAAGGTTTGACACGGGTTCCTAACAACCCCCCCCACTTAGAAAAATATTTGTTCTCAAAGCTTTAGATGTGGAAAGTGATGCTGAATCTGAAGGAGAGGTTCCCATGTAGCATCCTCTGGTTGCATTCCGTGCCACTGAATTAATATCTCTGTGATAGATCGAGAACGAAGTTGATCAGTGCGCATATTGAGGATGGCCTCCGGATCCAAAAGGATGGATCCTTCATTATCCAGTTCTGGTAAAATAGTTTGTCCTCTGATGTTGGTTCCAAAAACTTTCGCCAGACAAGAGACATGAAATACTAGAAGAATGCGGGAAAAAGGAGGAAGTTCCCATTTAGAAGCAACTGACCCAATATTCTGAAGAACATTATAGGGCCCATAGAAATTTGGAGGGAGCTTATGACGCCCTTTGAGTTTCAGGGAGTATTGCTGGGAAGGCTGTAGATGAAGAAAAACCATATCACTTGCTTGAAAAGTGCACTCAGAACGATGTTGATCGGCTTATTGTTTCATTTGAATTCTGGCCATGTGAAGATTGTCCTGCAAAATGCGAATAATCTGATCGCAGTTTCGAAGAACTGTGTCAACTTCCTGAACTGGTGAATTGCTGAGGGTGTATGGAAGAAGAACTAGTGGTTCTTGACCATAGATTGCTTCATATGGAGTCATTTTAGATGCAACATTGTACCACCATTCAGCGAGAGGGAGTCACTTTGCTCACTGAGGTTGTTGTTCGGAGGTGAAGAAATAAAGATAAGTTTCCACGAGATGACCCTTGTATCTTAGGGAAGTACCATCCCAAGAGTAATGCGGTACAAAAAAAGGGTTGTTGTCCAACCATTGGATGGTTTGAGAAGTCATTGACATAGCCCTGTTGAACAGATTGCAACCAATTTGGAACAAGCATAGAAATAACTGAAAGAAAAAATGTGCAAGAAAGAGAATCCTCCACTAGATTGTCCTTACCCTTATTGTAAGTGATCTCATATTCATAACCCATGAGTTTGCTAACCCATTTCTGTTGTGCTGGGGAGGAGACCCGTTGTTCTAGGAAATATTTCAGACTTTGGTGATCAACCTTGATGCAAAAATAATTCCCTAATAGGTATGGTCACCACTTCTGTACGACATGTAGCCATTATTTCCTTCTCATATGTAGAGGCGGCTAAATTCTTATTGGAAAGGGCTCTTAAAGGTGGCAATCCCACTAGTTCAGAAAATACACTGGCATATCTAGCCAAAATTTGTTGTAGATCCAAAGGAGTAGTGGATACCATTGATGGGTGCATCTCAATGGAATGGATATGAGCGATGACATCATGTGAATTCTTATTAAGCATATTTTCTAGGCGATGTGAATTGCTGATGCAGAGAGATCCTGGTTATAAGCCCGTCAATGTGTGTTTTTTCCCATTGACTGAAAAATGCATCCAAAGTTTAGCAAAATCCCATAAGATGGGGCTAAGTGTGAGTAACCATTGAGCCCCCAAAACCAAATCACATCCTCCTAAGGCCAAGGAAACATGTCAGAGCATAGGTTATAATATCCCATAGAGATACGCACATTGTGACACTTCCCCTTTCAAGGTAAGGTGCCCCCATTGGCAATCATGAATTCAAAGTTGGAGCAAGGATGGACAAAACAATCATCCTGTTTGGCGATCCAAGGGTCAATGAAGTTATGAGTGCTACCAAAATCAATGAGTATTGTAAGATGGAGCTTCTTGAAGTAACCCCTGACCCGCATTGTTTGTGGGGTGTTGACTCCGTCTAAATCATGGAGAGATATCTCTGGGTGGCCGTCCTGAGATGGAGAGTCAATAGGTGGTTGCTGAATGTCTACCTGATCATCTATATTATCTGGAGATTCTTTACCAAGTTCAGAGGCAGGCGGAGAATCCACATCCAAGAGATAGAGTTGTTTCTCAACACATCTATGGCCCCTAGTGAATTTATCATCACAATTAAAACAAATACCCTTTTCTCTACGTGCCCACATCTCTGCTTCAGACAAATGCTTGATAGGAGTTGGTCGAGGAGTTGTCGTGATGGGAGGTTGTTGGGAAACCATATTTCTGAATGGAACAAAAGTGGATTTGGAGCGCTGTTGGGCTGCGATCTTGTCCTCCGCCAACTTAGCCAACCCTAAGACTTCCATCATTGTGTTGGGACATAACATTTTAATCTCTGATTGGATTGCATCCTTGAGACCACTGATAAAACAAATCCTGTAAAATTCATCAAACAATCCTTCTATGTGATTGACCAGTTTCTCAAATTATGTCTGATACTCTCTCACAGTTCCAATTTGGCAAAGTTTAGTGAGTGCTCCTGTGAAGTCATCAAAAGCACTAAGACCAAATCGTTGCAAAAAGAGTTGGAAAAAATATGTCCATTTTGTTTTTTCATGAGCGTTGATGTACCAACGGTACCATTGAAGGGCTTCATGTTCCAAATGAAAGGATGCAAGTAGAACTTTGTTGACATCGAAAGTATTATGGAGACTAAAATATTGTTCGGCCCGGTATATCTATCCAGTCGGATTATTACCATTGAAGCGAGGAAAATCAAGCTTCGGCCCATGAAAAATGCTGGAAGAAGAGAACCCAGTGTCTGCAGAAGATTCTAGTTGCCGTTTACTGTTCATGGCTAAATGTTGAAGGTGGAGGTTGAGAAATTTTTCATCCAGATCTTGGAGTTTGGTTTTGAGGACTACAAGTTCTTCCTCCATGATTTTTTCTCCTGTACCGGTGACAACCATAACCAAGAATTTTTTTTTTTTGGAATGGGTAGAAAAAAAAAACAAAATCTTATTTAGTAAAGGAAAATTTGGGTTGGGGAAAAACTCTGATGGGTAATTTGGGGTTGACTAGGTTTTGGACACTTTCTGATGGACAGGGAAGCAGAAAATGGGGATTTCAGAAGCGGGGTGAAAGAATGAGAAATTTTTTCAAAGAGGGACAAAGAAGTAGAAATAGGAAATGAACATTGTGGAAAAATTTGAAGGCGATTGGGTGAAAATTGAAGAAGTTATGGAAAACCCTAAAAATAGACGTATGTGGGATTTCAGGCTTCGGGAAGTGGAATTTGGGATATGGTCCTCAAGAATGAAATATACAGAATGGGATTGCAGGGGTGTCAGTGAATTTTCAATGGAAACAGAGTTAAAACAAAGAATATATGGCAAAAAAAAAGAATTTTATCCGAAACGGATATGAAACGGCTCGGAACTGATCAGAAATAGTTCTGGAAAGATGTAATCTGCTATTTATTAACTGAAAATAGATATGGACCTCAGGTATGCTCGGCTTCCTAGCAGTTCAGGGTATTCACTCGACCATCAATGATGTCTGATAGCTTGTGTATTGGGGCAGTACTCCTCACTCCACGGCTTAGGTAAAACTGATAACCGCTTTGCCACAAATGACAACTCTTTGTTTACCTCACGGGTGGGAATTAGTCAGTCAGGTAGGGGTCGTTACCCTTTTCGTTGGCAGGTCCTCTCAATGGGCCAACTACGTTGGGGTTCCTGTGGTACTCTTCACAATGAGTATTAGGGCTATGCCCAAGTACTTCCTACAATTAAGTGGATAGGGATTATTCCCAGATCCGAACCTACAATTGAAATGAACAATATAGTTGTGATTTTTTATTGGGCAGAAATTCCACCCAACGAGACCAAGAAAGTGCTCTGATACCAGATGCAAGGAATCTCCAGCAATTAATTAATTAAAATGCACGATATATTAGAAATAACAGAACACAGAAGAGATTTATTGATCGCGAGCCACTTCAAGGGGGAAATCTCCTTTGAGCAAGATAATTACAAAATAACTCTTGGATGCCTTCATTGGCCTCAACACGTACTTATACACTAAGTCTATGTACCAATACTATGGATCAATACCATGGAACATATAATACTACGGAACGACTTACAAAGCATATGCATCCAATACTATGGATCAATACCATGGAACATATAATACTATGGGATACTACAAACTATGGATCAATACCATGGAACATATAATACTACAAGACAACTTACAAAGCATATGCGTCCAACAACAATATACTAATAAAGTAAAGAGGAGGGTTGACAAAGGTTCCTAACAAACTAATTCTAAGTGTCCCCTAGAACCTCAAGTTACGGTTAACTGTGCACCCAGTCATAGCGGTTCTATAAAATATCCTCATGGATCTTGATTCAATATTGGATGTGAGCTGTAGACATTTTCTAAAGTTGAATGGGTAGTCCTCAAATCAACTTATTCCATTTGTGAGACACCGCCATTCCTTGTGTGTTTTCTGTCCAACATATGCTTAGGTGGTTTTCCCTTTCCCTTTATCCAAAGTGTCATAGTGTTGAAGTTGTAAAGTCATCCCCTTGTCCTAGCCTTTTCTTTTCCACCTTCACCCATTTCTAGCAAAATGGTCACGTCCATAAAATGAGTATACACTTGAGGGTCTTTTTCTTAGTAATTGATTGCTTTAATCTAGACTTATATCTGATGTTTTATTTTTTTAATTGCTAGTAGAATGCCACTTTAAACTTTATTTTTGTTATTGAAATATTTAAAGGAGCATATCTTATCCATTTTCACATGCAACATCAATCAGTTTGAGCCTAGGTCATTATTTTGATAAGTTTTGACATGGTCAATCCAGTTTGTCCAAGTCAACTGTAGGATCCGGGATGAGTTGGACTGATGATGTTCGAGATTGATTATTTGTGTTCTTATGGTTCCCATTGGATGATTCCATGAATAAGACACAAGTTTCATATGATGGTTTGATGGATTATTATTATTATTATTATTTACAGACCATTATTTTTATTGTCCAGGCATAGTTGAGCTTATAGATAATTATATAGGTGGTCACATGTGGTATGAGTACTCATACTTACTATATTTGGACCTTCTAATTTTATTGGTACACTCAGATATAAGTTTTAGACACTTACCGATGAGGTTATGGTCATTTTATCACTTTATTGCATATTTTCCATATAAAATGGCTTGTTAGCACATTTTGAGATCTTTTTGGTTCTCCTAGGGTGCTATAGAGGGACTATGGTGTATATCCAATCGTTATTACCATATTACCGTGATCCTAGACATTTTGGTGTAGTGATATTGGTTCCTAGGGAAATTGATAGACAGTTATAGGCATTTTATTATTTTACAGGTGATATTCCAACAATAAAAATGGAAGAAATGGTCACTGAGGAAATAGATTTGGGAAAATGAGGCAATTAATGGCATGAGGTTTGATTAGAGAGTTGTTTTGATGCATCCTATACCTTCCGACACAGTCTACAGCTTTAGTTGGGTCCACATGTCCTCCGACTTATTATTTGGGGGTTTTATATTGTATTATTGGGACAAAACGTCCTAGTGATTTTTATCACTTATTCATGTTGTATTATATTGATGTGGTTGGGGCATTAGTCTAGTGACTATAGTATCTCCTAGACCCCCCCCAACAAAGTGTTATGTTGTGTTTCCTAGTTATGTTATGTCACACGCCCCCCTTAGGGCGTCATTGAGGAAACATGTCCCCCTCTCTTAAAGTGATCCATGTATTATTGTTCCAGCTCATATTAGTCGTTGATTATCATTGTTGTATCTTATGATCTCAAACTCTCATTCAAAAAGTGGTAATAGTTTTGGTCTCTCTCATTCCTATATAAAGAAGAGACCCCCCTCATTGTAAATGGACTTTTGGCTTTGGATTTCTGGCAATACATAATTATTTTGGGAAAAACCTTTTTCCTTTGTTATAGATTGTTCTTGTATTTGATTGTAGCTTTGATAGCCTGTCGCATCCTTGTTATATGATGAGATATCCATGTTAGACGTTTTGGCTTAGTGTGTGATCTGCATGAGAGCGATTTCATTGGAGGATTTCATGGGGTTTCTCTAGATCTCTTCATTGGATGAGTAAAATAATCACGTAGCAATTTATATTGTATCTTTGATCAATGTTTATGCTATCTGATTCTTCTTGCATCATTTAATTTCTCTTTCCGTAAATCAATTCTCATTGAGATTCTCATATGCAAGAAGGGTGGTGCATTAGTTGCTGGAGGCAAATCGATTTCATCTTGGAGACTGTCAAATCAACTTGGAATTTTTTCAATGGGGTCGGAACATCATTGCACTTGGGATCTGCAGGTCACAGGAGGTAAGTACCATTGTTTTTCTTGACTTATTTATCTATTCCATTAGTTTGCTGCTATTTTTATTTCAAACTCTAAGCTACTAAAATTTATAAAAATTCTCTAGCTCAAACAATTTCAAATCGTGGAGAACGATTTCTTGGTTTTTACCTTTAGGCATAGCCCAAAGTGGTTTTTCAAATGTGCCTCCCTTGGTGGACTCCATGTTTCCCAATCCCCTAGGCACTGTTCTACTACCCTAGCGCACTCCATTTTTTTTGAGTTGTTTGATGCCGGTTTTGACTTGTGAGCTAATAAACTGTCATATCCTTCACCAAGTATCATCTAAAGGTACTAGATGGCCTCATATTGATCTTAACCCTTTACCTTGGACACGTTTCCCAAGGAAGAAGAAATATTTCTCATTTGTTAGTGCTTTGATCCTAGATCTAGCTTCCATACTCATAAGTCACTTGTACTTTCACATTTGGTCAAAATTTATATCTTTAAACCTTATTGATCCAAATTTAACTCACCTTGTGACTTCATCCATAGATCTAGGGTTTATCATACCTTACATCTTACGTATTCTAACTTGTTGGTTTGATCTGGTGTTTTGGTTAGATTTCTCCTATCGGGAGTTGATCTGGGTCTCCCCCATTGCTATCTAGGGATTGGATAGCATAAAGAGAAGAGTGCTTCGATTGGCATGACAACCAATCCAACTAGGGATTGAGGCCCTCTTAGGTCACCTCTTTAGTTTCCTAGCCCCTCTACCGTCCTGAATATGATCATATTTTGGGGCAACTAGAAGTTGTGTGATAACATTTTTGGCTTCGTTGTTGAGGAGGTAGAGGCTAACCTTCGATGTCTGCGAGTGTCCATGCATTATTCCATAGCTTATCGCATCCGGTCTTTTACTTTGGTGATTACATTTCTCACTGCTTAATTAATTTGATCACCATATTAATTCACTCATCTCACCTCTCCTACAACATTTACTATTGAGTGAATTATTTCTGTAGTTCACCTGGCGAATCCACAATGCGACTCCACTGGTGAACCCATATGTAGACTCCACTGGGGAAATATTAAATTAATAATTCATAATTAACCCAGATGTTCTCCCTGAATTTTTATAGGCCTCAAAAGAATTAAAAGAGTATAATAAAAGGAATCTAATATTTAGGTATGAGGATGATTATGAATATAATTATGGGTATGAACCTCCATATCAAGAGTTTTATGATACCCATCATTTTCCTCATCTATCTAATAAAATTTCTTCCCCGGATATCCCGAATGAACCGATTAGAAAATATCAAACTCAACCAAGACCTTACAACCAAAACAATCACTGCCAATGATTCTTATACCCCAGTTGGACATCCAAATCAAGTCCCTAGTAGAAAATCAAGAGTAGTTAGAACGTAAGCTAAGCCATCTCCCTTTGACTTCTCTAAAATAGATAGGGCACCTCATTCCATGCCAAATTGATACATCAAGAGGTTGCCTCATTTCGATGGAAGTAATGGTAAATATATTGAATGTTTTTTGTATGCCCTCTAGTATTATATGGAATCTCTATGTGCAGATGATGAAGATGTCTATATGCGAGCCCTTGGTGCGTCCCTTGATGGGGATGCCCGATTATGGTTTGATCACTTAGCACTGGGATCCATCACTGGATATGATATGTTTACTAACTTGATAAAATAAGAATGGGGTGAAAACATTAATGAATCTATGAAAGAATAGTTAGACGATGAATTTCTTGATGAGAATCAACTTGATGAAGATGATCATGATACTATTAATGAAAAAAATGATGATTATCCTTATCAAATTGATTCCTCTTATCTTGAGCCAATGGAGTCTCATGAAGAAGTAATGTATGATAGTGAGCAAATTTCAACTCCTCAGTATTATTTCCTCAATATGGATATAAGATGGGAACTTATGAGACTCTTGTCATCGTTACCTAAAGAAGTCACATATGAAGAGAGTCTAAGCAACATGCGGTTGCTAAGTTGGAAACAATAGTCTATGATCTGAAAACAATGACTATTATGAAGAGAACATAAAATAAACTCAAAGTTGCTTCGAATCCTAATATTGTCACTATACAAGAAGTCCAAGTTGTTGAGGGCACAAATAAAGATTCAAATTTCACTACATCTGTAAATTTTGCTGCAACATTAGCTAATGAAGATAACATACACAAGCTAATGGAAAACATAGAAAGCAACAAATCCAAAGTGGTCAAATTGAAATATAATCTAGTGTAGGGTAGGAATGAAGGGATTGAAATAAGATGCCAATGAGATGCCTTGGAGCTGCAGAAAGAAGAATCCATGTAAACTATTCAGAATCTAGAAGATGAGAAGGACTCACTTAATGTGCATATAGTAATATTAGAAGGTGAAAAAGCAAATCTCCAGTCTCAACTGAGAGGACTACAAGAGAAAGAAAACTAGTGGGATCAATAGTTAGAATCTATTACTATAGAGAAAATATCTCTACAAGCATAAATAACGGAGCTTAACAGAGAAAAGGAATCACTAGTGATTCAATTAAATACTACACAAGAACATAAGAAAGACTTGACACCATTTTATGACCGTGTTTCTACCCTGCAAGAACAACTATTCCATTCCCGAGAATTTCTCACTAAATAGACTTATGAAGTGCAAGGGATGGTAACTCGGCTTAGGAAAATATCTTAGGAAGCCACTTCTACTAGGAAAAAGCTTACAGAGATTTATGATAGGATGAAGAAGCTGACTGCTTGGAGGAAAACAACCAAAGAAATCCCTCCACATTTTCCAAAGAGATCTACAACTAAACTCAAGTTAGATTTTGCAATTCTGGACAATTACCAGAAACTAGAAAAGAAATTGTAGAATGAAGTAAATGATTCCATTTCCAAATGTGAGGACATTCACCAAAGCATTACCATAGCTTTCAAAAAGTGCCATCTTCCTTCTTCTCACTCATTCGAAGTCTAGTACCAAAAGAGCAATGAATGGCTGAATTAAGGACCATCAAGGAAGAAGACATTACTGCTATCAGAAGTCTAGATACTATCACTCTAGAAGATCTATAGGAACGCATTGGAAAAGCTGCGATGAAGATACATTACTTAGAAAATGGTCATAATGCAACAAATAAAGGATTAAATTCCATGGTCAAATATTTACCATTTCATGAAGTAGCTCTGGAGTTATTAGAACCCCAACAATTAAATGTTATATCTTATGAAAGTAGTCTTTGGAATGAATATATACAAACTCAAAAAAGCGCTCCACCTTCTTAGTGTAATATTTTATTGTATTTTAATGTTTTGATCACTTATTTTGCAATAAAAAAGAGATTTCTTTTTTGGAAGGCAAAGAATCTAAGGAAGGTGAAGTGACAAGTCACCCAAAAGTTAGGATTGTAAAAATAAATGTGAGAAATTAGATGAGGAAAGGGATTTTGCTCGTGAAATATTTTACTAAGAATCATATGTGAGAAACCATTTTCTGCTAATGGTAAATACATTTTTCTGGGTGGAAGCATACATGGGATATTGTGTTGAAGAATGTGGACAAATGTGCAGAACTAATTTATTCATTTTGTTTATGGATATGCAGTAAGATATTTCCTATTATGTTGGTCTATTTTGATAGTTTTGAATCATCTTGTTGTTTGTGAATGCAAAAATACAATTTTCTATGTTATATGTGAGCAATGAGTGTAATAAATGTTAATCCTCAAGCTATTTATGCATTGGATTTATTATGTGACTATTAATACATTATTCTTAGTAGTTAGCTTCTGATATTGTATGATGCAGTTTACTATTATTGCTCCTTATTAAAATTTTCTCCTTGCAAGGATATTTTAGATAGGTTAGAACATTCCATTTAATTAGGACATATTCTTGGTTGACTAATAGGAAAGAGGTGATAAGGCGAGAGATAAGAACTTGTGCATCACCAAGTGAGGCCTCTTTCTAATAGTCAAACAAGCATAGGTAGAAGCATGTGCATTTAGAATTAGTAGCATGCATTGCATAAAATTTATAAAATTCTAAATGGTGGATCATGCTGTATCGAATAAACCCATTACAAGATCATCTTATATGGTAGCCGGACCATAAACCAGATGGGTTCCTTAATCCAAATAGTGGAGAGTTTAATTGGTTCTTTTCATTGGGGAGAGCCCCTACTTTCGACGCAAGGGATTTTCTAGGTGTCAACACCTGGAAAAGCTCAAAAGTCTGTCAACTTCTGTCAGTTACTAGAATTGACGATAAAAAAATCACTTAATTGTGCTAATATCAAGAACAAAACAAAAATATGATTTGACATACCTCAAAAGGATATAAGTGCGGATTCATAGGTTTATAGTGGAAAAATGGTAGAAGTTAACAAGAAAAGGATAAATTTGCTAATTAGGATAACCAAAACCATTGTTCAAAACAAACCAATTTAGCACCCTGAGAGTGTTGATGCAATCAAAACACCAAATCAACCAACAAATCGAAAAGTGGTGCTACCAGTAGCACATTTTTTTGTGTGGCTAAAATTATGACTTTGTAGAAATCCAATCGAGTGTCGTCACAATTAAAACCCTAAATCAACCCCCGAATCGCAAAGTGGTGCTACAAGCGGAACCCTTTTTTCCTTTGGGTTACAATTGCATTAAATGAATTTAATTCTGGGTTACAATTTCATTAGTGGATCAAATAGATGGATGGATTCATAAAAGAATCATTGGTCTTATCCCTAAAATTCCCTCTATAAAGTTCTATCATATTCGAAGAGAAAATAAATCTAAATTAGATCAACTCGCAAATGCAGCTTTGCATCTTCCACAGTGAGGTTTAATAGAAAATGGGAGCCAAATAAAATCTTGTTGGCTCCCCTAATGTTAGAAGTGCATTCGATCGATTCATAAGTATGTCAACTCATCCATTTATGGATCAATCAGCAGCAAGTTTGTGTCATCTATTCGGTACCGTCTTTGGCTATGTGGAGTGTGAAATGCTTCTAGATATTTGAAATTCCCCGAGCTTCAAGAACTTGCATAGATGGGGTTAATGCTGGTTAGTATGGTGGTACTATTGAACAGAATGTATTCCTGGGAAATAATACAAGATTCGTTTTTTATCTCTAGTTTGTAATCCGCAGCGGAGAGAGTTGGTTTGGAGAGAGCAAGAGTTGGAATTATGCAATGGTGGATTGGATTTTTGTGGATTATGTATCCTCCTCCTATGCACTAGGAGAGTGACTCCTAATTCTCTTCAATGTAGGCGTCAATAGTCAAGTATATTCAATCTACCATCATTTAGTTTCTCCCCTCTTGCTTGTCTAGAGAGTTTGGGATTCAAGGTCGATTATTGAAGTAGTTATTTGGTTATTTGGTTTTGTGCATTGGAAATTCTGTGAGGAAACTTTTATGATAATTGTGGAAAGAGTTGGGCAAGAAGTAGAGTTGAATTCCCCCTTTAGAAACCAATTATCATGTGTGGACATCTTTGAGAATATTGTGGAAGGTTCTAATTTGATCCTCTCCAAAAGATCAAACCCATGAAAGCCTCTGCTAGACTGATGAGCCCTAGTGAAAGAGAATTCTGTTCTAAAGAAATACAAGAGCTTTTGAGTAAAGGATTAATTGAGCCATCAAAAAGCCCTTGGGCTTGTAGAGCTTTTGTTGTCAACAAACACAGTGAGCAGAAAAGAGGAAAACCTAGATTGGTTGTAAATTTCAAGCCATTGAATGCAGTACTCCAGAAGGTCAGGCATCCTTTGCCTGATAAAGCAAGCCTGTTGCAGAAAATAACTGGGTGTACTATCTTTCGCAAATTTGATCTCAAGTCAGGATTCTATCAGATTGGTATAGAAGCTTTTGGGATTAGCTATTGAAAAGTAGATTGAAGAAATATTTGGGAGAATTGGGATTGTTCAAGTTGATATTCAGCTCAATTCCAATTTGTCTTGCTTTGATTCACACCTAGAAGAGGCTAAAGAATTGGTCTGTGCTCAAAATGCTAAAGTATAAGAAATCTATTTAACTCTAGCTAAAGATGAAGATCTTATAGTTGGAAAGAACTCCATAATGGGTGACAATTCTGAGAGTGAGAAAAACATTGGACATTATGTTCGTGAACCTTACCATGTTGATATCTCATGTTCAAGCAAGGACGTTGAAGCAGAACCAGAAGAAGATGCCTACATTGCTCGTGCCAATGTCAGTGAAGAAGGAGTAGAAGATCAGGTCATGAAAAGTGATGATAGTCTAGTATAATTTTCAGTTTGCGTACTTCATTTTTGTCAAAAAATACTAACCCAGTTTGTTAAAATATATAACAATGTAGTTATTCTAAGTCATTTTGAAATAGTTTTCAAACTTTGGAGGACTGTAAGGGTATTGAAATCATTTTGGGAAACACTACTAGATATGCTCTGAACTACTATTTTGTACTATTTGAAGCTGATTTTCTCAGTTGTTTATAATACAAAGTAGTTGTTTTAGTTTAAAAAAACTTTAAAAAAAGAGCCCAATTTTAATTAAAAATATATAATTTTCTAAAAAAAATAGACTAAATGAATTTGAAAAAACAAATTAAAAAAAAAGGAAAATGCATTTAAAAAATTAAAATGTACAATTTAAAAAAAAAAAAATTGAAATAAAAAAGAGAAAAATACATAAATATTGAAATTTTAAAAAAAAATTAAAAAAAGAATAAAAAAACAAATATTAAAAAAAAATTAAAGACAAAAAGAAAAAAAAACAATTAAAGAGATTTTATTTTATTTTAAAAATACAATATAAAAAGAGATTAAAAACAATAAAATTAAAGAAAATAAAAACAATGAAAAAATATAAACATTAAAATAAAAATTGTTTTTTTTTTTAATAAAAACAATTCAAAAAACATTTAATAATTTTTTTTTAAAAACTAAAATTTAAAAAACAAAAAAAATCATTTAATTCATCTAATGCAATTGTAACCCAATGTAAGAAAGGGTGCCACCTGTAGCAATTGGGTTACAATTGCATTAATTTAAATTGGGTTACAATGAGTTACAATTGCATTAAATGAATTTAATTCGGGGTTACAATTTCATTCATTTACTGTTAATTTGAGGTAGCTTTGAAAAAAATAGTGTTACTAGTGACACCACTTTTTAATTTGGGGATTGATTTAGGGTTTTGATTGCATCAACACCGGTCAGGGTTTCCAAAAAGTCATAATTTTAGCCTCAAGAAAAAGGGTGCTACCGGTAACACCACTTTTCGATTCAGAGTAAACATAGCCACTAAATTCAACTTATAAAAAAAGAGAACTCTTGAGATTTCTCGTCAAGTTGTATAATATGTTATATGTTTGCCAATTTTCTATGTTGAAGGTGCTCTACATTACATCATTTGTGATATGTTCATTTATTCATCATATTCATTTTGTTTCAAATGGGAGATTGTTGTGAAAGCACTTTATCCATAAATGATTTTGAAGCTAGGGACTCTTGTAAATCCCTCTCGTAGCATCCTAGTCTTGACTTGCATCCAATAGTAGTCTGTGTTTCCATATCATTTAGTTGTTCCATGTTGTCCATGGTCATCATTAGCATTGATTTCTCTTTTACACAAGAGAGGTTCAAAATGTCCACTAAGTAGATTTTTGTCATGAAACATTATGTCATGTGTGTTTTCCTTGGTTTGCCTAAACATGAATTGAAATGTAGGTAACTCTCCATCCTTGTCTGTGACCAAACTTTTATTGGTATTTTCAACCATTTAGTTATCCAATTTATGCAAAATATTCCTCCTCATAATTTTCACGTCCCCACCCATCAAACCAACCAGCAATGGGGACATGAACGAATTGTGGGGACTCTAAATTTATCCCCATGACTATATTATGAAATTCATAAAACATTTAAAATGCGTGTGCAGATGCATATTAAAAATACACAACGAAAAATAAATCATTCCATACACACACAACATGCATATACCAACATATTCATTAGAGGAATAACAATAATATCAATAATTCATTCACATTTAGAAAAACAATAAATTGAAAATTATACACTTATCTTTTCAATGAAGTCGTCCAAACAACTGGCTATGGAAGAGAAACGTTCCACCCAACCATAGGCACTTTGTACAACACTTTATATCTCTGCTAAGAGGCCACCCCTGAGCTAGGCTATGCTATCCACTAAAGGAGGAACTATGCAGGCTCACTCACAGCTATTGGAACACATTCTCATGCTAAGCCAACGCATAGCTAGATTTATCAAGCATACATAGAAGCAACAAAGGTGAATGTTAAGCCAATGATCTCAACCAAAAATATACAGGCATCTCAATTGGTCTCAGCCAGTCTTAGCACCCACATTACCTACCACACCCAACACAAGGAAGGTCCCCTTCTCTACTACATAGTCCCTCAGGCGCCCCTTCCCTCTAGTGCTATTCAGGGTGGGCATAGAAAGGTTCAAGCTTCTAAACCTTCAGAGATATATTTCCTTCATTGGCTTTATCAAGCCATTCCAACCTCTCATCTCTCTTAGACTTCAATGGTCTCTTGTATTTTCTGATTCCTAGCAACACTAATTTGCAACTACGAAATTTAGTTTTCAGGCTTCCATATCTGGGTTCTCCCATGGATTTTTAAGCTTCTGACACTCTCAAATTTTCCTCAGGGTTTAGCTTTATGGATCCCCCACTATATTTCATGACCAACACGAGTTTCCGGGGATTTTAACAGTCTAAAACCATGCTCTTTCTCAAGTTGTGTTTTCTTCTATTTCTCTTGTAAGGAATGCTTAGCTTACTCCGAATTGGTGTCTGGTTGCAAAACAATGGGATGGAAATGAAAGGAAACAAATTCCCCATGAGGAAGATGGAATTATGGGTACCAAACTGTGCCCATACTTAACCATATGAATTTCCGGGTTATGCCCATGCTCCCTTAAATTCATGAGTTGATTTCCCAGCTTTCTTCTTACAACAGAAATAGATATCAGCATGGAAGTCCACTTAGGTAGTTTCTCACCCTTTATGGTTCAAGGGGTTCTCAATATGACACTTGGAAACAAAGGATTGGATCCCATAACCCCTCACCTCTCCCTAGCGGATAAACAAAACCCCCTCATTTTAGTTTCTTCCATAGCCAGCTCTTAGGCATTTTATTTATATTATAAATATTTACATGTTGTTACATTTTCCATGACCGACTAGAACATGTCCACAAAATATAAAAATACCTTCCTTTATAATTCTAGGCAGTCACTAGCGGGGCCTTGGACTTTAGCTCCATGCTAGAAATCATGCATTACATATTTACAATATTTACATATCAAGTCGATAAGAGATAGGAATCGAAATGGGGATATTACATTCCCTCCCCCCTTAGAATAACACCGTCCTTGGTGTTCACATGATTTCCATACCTCATAAAATTGTTCCTTTAGCTTTCAGTTGCTCCCATGGTTCCTTTCTTTCTCTTCATCAGTATCCCTTGGATCTCTTTCTAATATTTAACTGCTTATACTGATCATTTTAGCACATCCACATGTCCAATTGCATCCTTAAGATGCCTTCAAGGTCCTTTCTTCCAGCAATACCTATGCTTAACAATTAGTCAATTCACATGTCAAATACATTTTATTTTATAAGATCCATCCCTTAACAAGATTTTTAAAGCCATAGCCAAAGCATATACACATGTACATTCACATTACATAAACAAGAAGATGCAAAATAAACCAAATACTTATCTACATAAGCATCTTGCTTTAGCTCCAAATGCATCACATTTGGACTTTAGACAACTATGGCACTCATAAGACCTGCCCCACCCAACACAAGGATGGTACCTCTTCTTTTCTATACAGTCCCTTAAGCTTACCCACCCCTTCCAGTGCTCTTCAAGGTGTGCATCAAAAGGTAACCAAGTTTCTGCAAGCCTTAGATCACATGTGCATGCATATAATACAAATGTTTAGCTAGCACGTTGGTTATGCCACAACATTCAAATAACCAATGCCAAGCTAGTATGATGACTTGGTTTATTAGGCATTTCATTAACCAATATGCTAAGCCATCTTTTTGAATAGGTTTATCAAGCATACAACAACCACTTCCAAGCCAACACCTCTACTAGGTTTATTAGGGGAAAAAAATACAACTATATGGCTCCTTCTCCTCTGCAAACTAGTGGTTCCCTCTAGGAACTCCATAAGTAACTCACTTGATTGTAGGCTAGTATGACCCCACAACACCCACTCACACAACAAAAGGATGGTACCACTTCTCTTCTACACAGTCCCTCGGGCATACCCATCCATCCAGTTCTCTTCAGTGTGAGCGTAGAAAGGTTACCAATACCCATGCAAGCCTCCTGAGTACCCATGCTCTTACTAGGTTTAATAACACCGTGGAGAGACAAGCACATGTAAGGAATTTTTGTAGGGTTCGTCAAACCCAAGCCACTCTTGGAATTCTTTTAGATTTTCAGCTTTAGAAGCTAACATCTTCCCCACTTGCATATTTTCACCATCTCACTTGCATTACATACAAGCATGTAGTTCACATGAGATATCATAAAAAAATTTAAACAAAATTTAAAGCTGAATCAATACATGTTCTATTTCATTTCCACAAGATATTCATCATAATAATTTCATTTAGAAATTCTCAATTCTTTTTTTTACACGGAAACTAGATTCCCCAAAATCGAGGTCCTTCTCATGATGTTTAACTCTTGCAGGCCATAACGCATGGTCTTCCTGCAATGTGTCCTCCTAACACAATTCACAAACAATCCAATAGTGAATAACATTAAAATTGAATTCAAATATGAATTTACAATTCTATCTCCTATAGAAATTATATTTATTTAACCATGAGGCCATCCTCATATCGTTTGGCTCTGGTAAGTGGAAGCACTATGTTCCTTATGGTTTTGCACTTGCGGCCATAACCTGGACTTCCACCTACAACATGTCCTCTTGACACAATTCTGGATTAGACAAATAGTTATTAGCAATTATTAGAAAAATTTCAAATCGAAAATTTACAAATACATTTCCTACATAAATTAGATTTTGCAACCATGAGATCCTTCTCATAAACTTAAATCACAAAATTTCGAATTTGTTTCATACAGAAACTAGGTTTCACAACCACAACATTATTCTCACAGTGTTTGGATTTTGCATGCTGTAGATTCCATCCTCTACTATGGACTTACACACATTTCCATGTCTAAGACAATTCTACCTGCGATCTGAATTTTTTTCAACCAATCAAACAAGTTGTGAGTACCCGCACATATGATATTTTCATTGCAACATTTACAATAGTCACTGAAGTGATATTAGAATTATAATACACAATAATTCAAACTCTATAATATGTTAATATCTCAAAGGAAATGAAATGCATTTACTTCCTATGCATCATTATCACAATAAAATTGCATGATGCAAGCACATTATCTATGTAATAAAATAAAAATTTCAATACTCTTGATTACACAATCAAGTCCTTTCATGCAACTCTGTCCTCCCAACAGAGCATTCTAGTAGGCCATCAAACATGACTACCTTCTTCGGGAAAGTAATTCCCATGCATCCATAACATCTCATGAAAGGATCTTAGAATTGTCAATAATTATATCATTTCATCTATTAGTGAATTGCAATGAAGCATATATCACATCCATGCATTCACAAACTGCATCTTAACATATGTACCACACATATGCATGTATAATCAACATGATTTACATAATCTCTTAATGTACATTCACCCAACGCACTCTGTCATTTATCTAAACATTTTTGTGTCCACATGGGTGTCTTACCATGGTAAGTTGGACGTCTTAGTCAATGCTTCAACACAATACCCAACAATATCCCCAATCACTCGGTTAACTATCTGGGTGCTTTCTTTCTTCACCTAAACAAAACATCAGGAGTTCACTCACTCCCTTATTGTTGGAAAAGAGGTTTCATCCCATATTAACACTAATAGGGAGTTCATGGGATACTTGTGCAACACTACAGGCCTCACAACCCAACATCCTCACGGTCTCACACATGGCATGCTCATATTTTTTATGAGTGCATTCAAAATTTTAAACAGTCACATGGTATAAGGATCCTTTACCTTACTACCCCATACCTAACCATACCCTATGGGATGTCATTCACATGAATGCATTCAATATTAAATGCATACCATTTATGATGATTAAAACATGGTTAAAAGGATTCTTACCCATCCTCAATCAACATTTATACAATTAGCATAAATAAAACATTGCTTGAATGGATACCATTAACATATATGATGTTACTTGATCATTTTGGACTCTTACCAAGGAATACAGTCCTTCCATCAACCTATTGATCATAGATTTTTTCTCTAACCCCTCTTCACAAGACTGCTGGTCACATGCAACATCATCATCAACACTTCATCCATGTTTTTGTTGACTTTGGTCCTACAACTAATACCAACATCAATAATTATTATCAACCACAATAATTATCGTAAGTGGCTAATTACATATGTAAAACCTCACTACTTTATCAATATGAAATATCATATTCATGCAAAAGCAAGTTCACATGCACTATGCATTATCTCTTAATATGCCCACTAGTGCATATGCATTTCATCTATCTATTCTCTTGCATTTTTAACATTCCTATGCAAAAATTTCTTTATATAAAATCAGGAAATGAAAACATATCAGTAAGAGAAGAGTTGAAGAATTCTCCCTTTCCAATTCCTCATCATAGCATCAATTTCCTCTTCCATATATCATAGATGATCCACTTCATGGCCTCTCTACCAAGCACAAAAGGAATCATTAGATATTCTTTTCTCACCAAGTGTAAATTCAATATACACATGTATAACACTTATACTTGATACCTTCCTACCATGCATTTCTTATGCTATAAACAAAATAGTTTTAAGGTGAAAATTTTCCCTCTTTATCAATGTTGGCTTATGGAGATCATTCTCCAATTTCTGCTACATCCATCTACCAGCCTTATGTAGCATCCATTGGTTATCGCAACAAATCTCATTGCACTCTGCTCACATCGCCTTGCTGCTCCAATTGCTTTGGGAAATTCTAGTCAAGTCCACCTTTCCCTTTCATTGAATTCCTAACACTTAATAGCACTGCAACTGACATCATTCCAACTCCATATGGAGTCTCCTCAAGGTCCATTGTTTTCCTTTGGGCCTCATTCAACTATGAGACTTGCTTTCTTTTCCAATGGAAATATTTTCCATAAGTCTGGATCACACCATAGATTCACACATGGGAATGCCCCCATTTATTATTCATAAGTTGCGAGTTCATATCCTGCAACATCCTGCAACTTCTTTTAACATGCATCCACTTTCCCACAAGGTTGATTCTCCCATCACCTTTACAATTTGCATGTCCCTTACTTGCTTGCCTATTCCATACCTTGCTGAGTATTCTCTTATGCAATAACCATATTCAATAATCAAGAGCTTCCATGTCTCTCCCATGCAATTCAAATTGCACACATTAATCACCATAATACCCTGGATGCATTCTTATCCATGGAACCAATGACAATTTCGGTCTCTTTTATTCTTTCCTGAATAGAATTGGTTATCACTCCTCCAACTTGCATGTTCCCCACTATGCCTACACATTACCATGAGAGCACCATTGCCATGGTATGGGCATCGTTATCTCTACTCATTTTGAGTTACTATTACTGTTGGCAAACACATGTACCATTACATAAAACTTTTCAAAATTTTCAGTCATTTTGGAAGTCACCAACCATTGAATTTTTTTACCCAATCCAGCATAGAGGCTCTGCTCTGCTTGCTAAACAGGTTATACAACTTGACGAGAACTTTATACTCAAAATGAGAACTCTAGCCATAAAAACTCATATTTTTGTGTGAAAAACAACAAAAACAACCCACAATTTGAAAAGTGGTGCTACCGGTAGAACATTTGTTTTTCTAAGCCAAATTTACAACTTTTTTGAAACCCTGATCAATGTGATTGCAATCAAAACCCTAAATCAACCCCTCAATCAAAAAGTGGTGCTTCCAAAATCACCCTTATTTTTTTTTGGAGGGGAGGTTAAAATTAGGCCTTACTTCAAACTGTGGCCCTAGCAACATACAACATTACAACGAAACACCTAAAAAAAAGAAAAAAGAAAAAGAAAAGAAAGACATAAAACACTTTAAAAACAATTTTATTCAACAAACCTATAAAAAAACATTAAGATATAATTAAATTAAAAAAATTAAAATCTACTTTATTTTTTTTAATAAAATTACACTAAATATTACAAACCAAAATAAAACATTGAAAAAACAAATATTAAAAAACTACGAAACAAAACATATAAAAAAACTAATTTAAAAACAAATATTAAAAACTAGAAAACAAAACCATATAAAAAACAAATAATAAATAAATAAAAATATTAAGCTTGATATGGTTCATGAGAATTTCTAAAATATAATGAAATGGATTTTTTTTAAATATGATTTAAAAACTTTAAAAAATTTATACTAAACATTACAAACCAAAATAAAACATTAAAACCATTAATAAAAAGTAAATATTAAAAAACTCTAAAACAAAACTATATAAAACAAGCACTACATGCAGTTTAGTCCCTGCCTTTTAAATTAAAAAAATATAAAAAAAAGCCTTTTAAATTAAAAAAATATAAAAAAAAAACAAATTATTCAAAATTATTTTTAAGTAAAATTAAATTTTAAATAATTAAGAAATAACTATTAAGATTATACATCAGTAGAGGGAAACATTATTTTTCAATATTGACACCTAACATTAAATAATGTTAAATATATAGCATCAGGAGACATTCTCCAAACCAATCTTGTGTAGCCAAGATTGATCCTCCTATATAGAGGTGAGCACTTTGATTGCCTTCCGTGTAAAGGTTATTCCTCCCGTATAGAGGTAATTGATCAAAGTAATGATACTTTAAAGTCTTGTTGGACAAGGCTTCGAATTTGTGTGTATTAAGTCATGATTATCATGTGAACCTTTTGTATAAAGGTATCCATGAGATCGACCTCCTGTATAGAGGTGAACCTTCCGTATAAAGGTATCCATGAGATGGACCCCCCGTGTAGAGGTGGACCTTTCGTATAAAGGTCATGATTTACCTTTTAAAAGCATTTAATGTTATGTGATATATTATTAACCATGATCACCAGATTGCTATTAAGTCTCCTTTAGAGATTGATCACCTCTAAAGTGAATTACTTTAGCATATGATCATTTGGTCTGGAATAATGTAATATGATCACAACATCCAATAATTCTTCTTAGTATAATGTAATGGATAATTAAAGTTAGCACATATTGACCATGCAGTAAGAGATAAAGAAATAAAAGATAAAGCATAGAAATCAAGAGAATTCGAAATTGCCCATGCAGACACTTCAACTAATTAAAGAGAACTCAAATGATTAAAGCTTCAGTTATAAAGATTTAGTTAAGTATCAATGGTCCAGTTAAAGCATCAGTTAAAGATATGTCTCAGTTAACTAAAGAATTCATAGTGGTCACTTCAAGTAAATCAATCAGCACAATTTCAGTTAACTAAGTGTTAAATAAAAGGGACTAGTTAACTAAAGTATTTACACTTTAGTTAAACTAAAAGACGACACTTCAGTTAAAGAGAAGATCTAGTTAATTGAGTGTTATTGCATGGCGAAACTTATGTTAAACTAAAAGATGACATGTGAGTTGTGACACTTGCATGTCAACACTTAAGTTATCCACTTAACTAATTGGGCAGGCTTTCAGTTAAGAGGCGAGTATCCTAAGTGACAGCTCAGTGAGATGAAGCACTACATGAGAAGTGGGGCGCACCACTCCATGCAAGATTAATACATCCAGTTTTAGGGCGAGTTCATCCTAAAGTTAGAAGTTAAAAATAGAAGAGAAGAATGTATAAATATGTTATACAGGATTGTTGAATCCAGTGTGAAGTGAATTCTCTTCTCCATTGAAGGCAAGGAGCTTCTATTTGTGTAGGGTATTGTTCGTGCTTATCATTGTTGTGTTGGGAACACATCCGATTGATCTCTCTTCTCTATTGATTTAGTATCTTCACCACGAAGTTTGTCGATCTCTTATCTTCCGAAAGCAATCTTCTATATTGTAAAAGAAAGCATTCCAGGCTATCCTATATATTATACTGAGAAGAATTTATGGGGTTTTTGTTCTCATAATTTTGAGGATTTTCCCCGGGGTATATCTTGTGTTATGGTTGTATGAATTTCATAGATTGAATTGTCACATTGCTTCAAGTCTCTACATCTAAAAGAATTAAAGATAAAATCTCAACCAAATTTCAACATGGTATCAGAGCTCAAGGAATGAAGGAGCTCAGTTTTGCATGCCAGCTAGAGCCTATGTAGATCTTGAGAAGTTGAGCACAAGATTTGAAGACTATGGCATCAGTCTCTGTACGACCGGAAGACTGTCTTGAGGGAACCTCAAACTTCAACACTTGGAAGGCTAGGATTATCAACATCCTATAGGAACATGAATTGGATGTATATGTATCCACTGTGGTGGAGGAGCCTACATCTAATGTAGGGCGCATCAACTTCAAGAAGAATCAAGCTAAGGCTAAACAGATCATCTATGATTCTGTTAGGAACCTATGTAAACCCTTCTCTTTACTATGTTAGTATATTGTTGTTGGACGCATATGCTTTGTAAGTCGTCCCGTAGTATTTGTTGATCCGTAGTTCATATTAGCCCATAGTATTGATCCATAGTATTGGACGCATATGCTTTGTAAGTCGTCCCGTAGTATTATATGTCCCATGGTTTTGACTCATGGTATTGGGCATAGACTTAGTATATAAGTGTGTGTTGAGGTCATTAAAGGCACCGTGAAGTTAATTGTATTGAGCTTGCTCAAAGGAGGTTGCCCCCTCGAAGTGGCCCGTGATCAATATAAAAGTGATTATGTTCTATTATTTCTGATATCTCGTGTATTTGCATTAACTAATTATTGCAGGTTCATCACATATGGTATTAGAGCACTTTCCTTGGCACAAGTGGGAAATTTTTTTTCTTTTTTTGGGCGGCGACTTTCAGATCAATTTCTGAAACTTTCTGCACACAATCAGAAGAAACCAATTGCATATCTCAAAAATACGCAGTTTCAAAAAAAAAATCATCTCATTTGGAGTTCTAAAAGTGGAGATATCGCGGATTTAAAATCAGCAATTTTTCAGAATTTCGGTGACGGCCGCGGAGATTGCGGCGAGAAAAAGCTTTTGATCGAGTGCCCAGATTTCTATTCCGCTTTCATGGGTAGAAGCAGAGTGGTTGTTCCAGTTCCGAAAACATGCTATAATAGCGATTCTGAGCGATATATATTCGGTTTTTGAACATTGGGTGGAATTTCTGCCCAAATTTTTTCTGTTGCAGGTTCTTTTTTCTGTTGCAGGTTCAGATTTGGGAATAATCCCTATCCGCTTAACTGTGGGAAGTACTTGGGCATAAGCCCTAAAACTCATTGTGAGGAGTACCACAGGAACCCCAAAGTAGCTGGCCCATTGAGAGGACCTGCCAGCGAAAAGGGCAACGACCCCTACCTGATTGACTAGTTCCCATCCGTGAGGTAAACCAAGAGCTGTCGTTTGTGGCAAAGCGGTTATCAGTTTTACCTGAGCCGTGGAGTGAGGGGTACTGCCCCAATACGCAAGCCGTCAGACAGCATTGGTGGCTGAGAGAAACCCCTGAACTGTTAGGAAGCCGCACATACCTAGGGTCCATATCTACTTTCAGCTGAACTATTGTCGATCACTGCTGCGCCGTTTCAGATCCATTTTGCAAGCCGTTCCAGATCCAGCCGTTCGGCATTGTTCCAGATTCCTTCCGAGCCGTAGCCGCTCCAGTCTGTAAAAAAAAAAAAAAAAAAAAAAAAAAAAATCCGAGCCGTAGCCGCTCCAGTCCAAAAATTAAAAAAAAAAAAAAAATCGGGTTAGGGTTGTCACCCGTGCAGGAGCACACACCATGGATGAAGCACTTGCAGCTATCCAAACCAAACTCCAAGATCTGGATGAAAAATTTCTCAGCCTCCATCTTCAGCATTCAGCCATGAACAATACCAGACAGCCAGAATCTTTTGCAGCCATCGGGTTCTCTGCTTCTAGCAATTTTCGTGGGCCGAAGCTTGATTTTCCTCGCTTCAATGGTACTGATCCGACTGGATGGATATACCGAGCAGAACAATATTTCAGTCTGCATAATACTTTTGATGTTCAGAAAGTTCCACTTGCATCCTTTCATTTGGAACAGGAAGCCCTGCAATGGTACCGTTGGTACATCAAAGCTCATCCCGAGCCAAACTGGACAGATTTTTGCCAACTCATTTTGCCACGATTTGGTCCTAGTGCTTTTGACGACTTCACAGGAGCACTCACTAAACTTCACCAAACTGGCACAGTGAGAGAGTATCAGATGGAATTTGAGAAACTGGCCAATCACACAGAAGGATTGTCTGATGAATTCTACAGGAGTTGTTTTATCAGTGGTCTCAAGGATGAAATCCGCTCAGAGGTCAAAATGTTTTGTCCCAACACAATGATGGAAGTCCTAGGGTTGGCTAAGCTGGCTGAGGACAAGATCGCAGCTCAACAACGCTCCAAACCCACCTTTGTTCCCTTCAGAAATATGGGTTCCCAACGACCTCCCATCACGCTTGCTCCTCAACCAACTCCTATCAAGCATTTGTCTGAAATAGAAATGCAGGCACGTCGAGAAAAAGGGCTTTGCTATAATTGTGATGAGGAATTCACTCGGGGACATAGATGTGTTCAACAAAAGCTCTATCTCTTGGATGTGGATTCTCCGCCTGCCTTAGAACTTGGTGAAGAAGCTATAGATATAGTAGATGATCCGGTCGACATGCAACACCCACCTGTTGACACCCCATCTCAGGATGACCCACCCGAGATCTCTCTCCATGCTGTAACCGGCGTCACCACCCCACAAACAATGCGGGTCAGGGGTTACTTCAAGAAGCTCCCTCTTACCATATTCATTGATTCTGGTAGCACTCATAACTTCATTGACCCTCGAATTGCCAAACAGGATGATTGTTTTGTCCATCCTTGCTCCAACTTTGAAGTCATGGTTGCCAATGGGGGCACCTTACCTTGCAAGGGGAAGTGTCACCATGTGCGTATCTCTATGGAAGATTATAACCTACGCTCCGACATGTTTGCCTTGTCCTTAGGCGGATGTGATGTGGTTTTGGGCGTTCAATGGTTATGCACACTTGGCCCCATCTTATGGGATTTTGCTGAACTTTGGATGCAGTTTAAAGTCAATGGGGCACAACACAAATTTATGGGCTTACAACCAGGGTCTCTCTGCATCATCAGTTCACATCACCTGGAAAAAATCCTTAAGAAGAATTCACATGGTGTCATCGCTCAGCTCAATTCCATTCAGATGCACCCATCAACAGTCTCCACTACTTCCTTGGATAGATATGAAGGTATCTTTGCTGAACCAATACGCTTGCTACCTTCACGAGACCTTTCCGGTAAGAATTTAGCCACATCTACCTGTCAGCAGGAAATGATGGCTATTTTGCATGCAGTACAGAAGTGGCAACCATACCTATTAGGGAATTATTTCGGCATCAAGACTGATCTCCCGAGTCTGGAAATTTTTTTGAAACAATGGGTCTCCTCCCCAACACACCTGAAATGGGTTATCCAACTCATGGGTTATCCCTATGTGATCACTTACAAGAAGGGTAAGGACAATATGGTGGAAGATGCTCCTTCTCGCACAATTGATGACCCAGTTTCTCTTACAGCTCTTTCTTTGCTTGTTCCAAATTGGTTGCAATATGTTCAACAGGGCTATCTCTTCTATGAACTCCATGCTTCTTCATCAACAGGGCACTCTGGGTTCTGCAAAATGTATGACCAGGAACAACGTAACTTCTTTTGGCCGGGACTAAAAATGACAATTCAACAGATGGTGGCTGACGATGATACTTTCCAAGTCAACAAGGGTGAAACGACACTCCTTTCGGGATTGCTCAAACCCTTGCCCATCCCTAAACAACTTTGGCCAACTATTTCTATGGATTTCCTAGCAGCGCTCTGGTGGTACAATACCACATCTCACAGAACACCATATGAAGTGGTCTATGGAAAAACACCGCCAGTTCTTCTTCCATACACCCTTAGCAGCTCCCCAGTTCAGGCAATTGACTCGGTTCTTCGAAACCGTGATGAGATTCTTCTCATTCTGCAGGACAATCTTCACATGGCCAGAATTCGCCTGAATCAACAAGCCAATCAACACCGTTCTGAGCGCATTTTCCACGCAGCTGACAGGGTTCTTCTTCATCTACAGCCTTCCAAGCAATCCTCCTTGACACTCCAAAGGCGTCAGTGGCCTGAAATGAACCCCGAGGATGCTACCGGGGAACCACTCCTTTAGCTTCTGCAGCAATTTCTCCAACCAAAGCTTTGAGGACAAAGCTTTTTCTAAGGGAGAGGGGATGTTAGGAACCTATGTAAACCCTTCTCTTTACTATGTTAGTATATTGTTGTTGGACGCATATGTTTTGTAAGTCGTCCCGTAGTATTTGTTGATCCGTAGTTTATATTAACCCATAGTATTGGACGCATATGCTTTGTAAGTCGTCCCGTAGTATTATATGTCCCATGGTTTTGACTCATGGTATTGGGCATAGACTTAGTATATAAGTGTGTGTTGAGGTCATTGAAGGCACCGTGAAGTTAATTGTATTGAGCTTGCTCAAAGGAGGTTGCCCCCTCGAAGTGGCCCGTGATCAATATAAAAGTGATTCTGTTCTATTATTTCTGATATCTCGTGTATTTGCATTAACTAATTATTGCAGGTTCATTACAGATTCGGTAAAAAATAAATTGATGCCCATGATCACACCGTTGAAGACCGCGAAAGAATGTTATGATACATTGACTAATCTATATGAGAAGAAGGCCTTGATTCAAAAGAGGGAATTGAAGAATAAGCTTCGAAACTTAAATATGGAGACATGAGAGACAGTGGCCTCCTTCTTCTCTAAGATCTCTCAGGTAAGAGATCGGCTTGCTAGTATTGGAGTAGTGGTGGATGAAGATGATATTCTCCAAACTGCTATTGATGGTCTCCTATCCTCCTGGGAGACATTCTTGGTTGCAGTAAATGGACGAGAGGTACAACCTAACTTCGAAATTTTGTGGCATGAATGCCTCCAAGAGGAGGGGTGAATCCAGAGAAAGTCAGTCTGCATTAAATAAGAAAATATTTTCCTCACAACAAGAATGAAGAAAGGAAATAAACCCTTCTTCCAAAATAAATTCTCTCATTCAAAGAAGGAGTTCAACAAAGTCTTTGACAATTCAAAATATAGATGCTTCAATTGCAAAAATAAAGGCCATTTCTCAAGAGATTGCAGAGCAAAGTGGAAAGGAAAGTTTCATGCTTCTACCGCCATAGAATATGAAATCACTCAAAAGAACGCATCTGAAGAAAATGATACAAGAAGGGAGTCTTATCTTGTCTCATCCCTTTTTGGATCCGTCATCACAAATGCAGACACATGGTTGATTGAAAATGGTGCATCCAAACATATGACTGGTTACAAGAGTACCATCATCGACCTAAAAGAGAAATAATTCACATGCATGGTAGAGTTGGGGGACAACTCAACGTATTCGATCCAAGGAGTTGGATCCACCTCATTCCAACTGATCACCAATGATATTCTACATGTGGAGTACATTCTATATGTTCTAGGCTTGAATAAGAACCTCCTCTCAGTTTCGGTTCTTGAAGACAAAGGCTTCCGAGTTATCTTCATAGATAACAAAGCACTTTTATGGCCGAAGAAAAAAATCCTAAAATCTGCTATTGTGATTGGAGTTTGAGAGGGAGGATTCTTCAAGGTACCTGGGAAGTACATTCAAGCTATGATTCACCACACTATCAGTCCATGTGAGATATGGCACCAAAGGCTTGGACACCTACACTACAAAGAGCTACCAGGACTTCAAAAGATGGTAAAAGGTATGCCCGTATTTTATTTTGAGCATGATAGTGTATGTCAGGGTTGTGCACTTGGGAAGAATGTTAAGAAAATATTTTCTAGCAGTTCTACTAGATCTAAAGGGATTTTATATTTAATACATTCTGATGTATGTGGTCCCATGTCACCTCCCTCCCTAAGTGGCTTCTTATATTATGTATTGTTCATAGATTATTTTTCTAGGAAGTTATGGATTTATTTCATGAAGGATAAAAGTGAAACTCTTAGCAAATTTAAAGAGTTTAAAGCCCTAGTTGAAAATCAGAAATAAAATCACATTTGTGCATTAAGGCATGATAATGGAGGTGAATTTGATTCACATACATTTAATGAGATATGCAGTGATGCAGGAATATATAGACAGTTAACAGTACCAGACAACCCTAAAAAAATGGGGTTTCTGAAAGAAAGAATAGAACCATATGTGAGGCTACAAAAGCCATGATGCATGATCAAGATATGTCTACCTCATTATGGGTAGAAGCCACCCATACATCTGTGTACTTCCAGAATAAAATCCCGCATGCCATTCTATATGAGAAGACACTAGAAGAAGTGTTTACTGGTGAGAATCCAGACATCTCACACTTGAGGATCTTCGGGAGCCCAGTATACATTCATGTACCAAAATAAAAGAGATCAAAGATGGAGCCTTCTAGAAAGAAAGGAACCTTTGTGGGTTATAACGATTCATCCAAAGCATACCGAATATATGTCTATGGTGAGAGACACATTGAAGTCAGTCGAGATGTTACCTTCCATGAGGAAGCTTCTTTCAAAAGATAGAAAGAGATTCAATGTGATTCAAAGATGGAAGATCCCGAGTTTGATTCTCCCCCTTCAGAGCTAGAGAGGGAGAAATCAGAAGGTGCCTCAGATTCGATAGATCCCGAAGAATCAATAGAACTGGTTGAGAGGTCACCTGATGAACTTCCCACTACAAGAAGATCTTCTTGGTGCCGGGACATCTTACAAAATGAAGAGAAACATGGAGCACCAACAGGTCCATCCAGAGAGAGCAAGCAACCTGATAGATATTCAGGGTATGTTACACTGATGAGTCACATCATTGATTTAGAACCATCCTCATATGAATAATATGCAAAGAAGCAAGTTTGGAAAGATGCAATGACAAAAGAGTACAAAACTATAATGAAGAATGATGTTTGGAAGGTTGTTCCCAAACCTGATGGGAAGTCCATTGTGACTTTCAGATGGCTTTACAAGATAAATCATGCTACGGATGGTAGCATTGAGAAGTATAAAGCTAGATTCATTGCCATAGGTTTCTCTAAAAAAGAAGGCATCGATTATTATGAGGCCTTTGCCCCTGTGGAAAGGTACACCACAATTCGAGCAATGATTGCACTTGCATCTATTATAGGATGGAAACTTCACCAGATGGATGTGAAGACAACCTTTCTCAATGGTGAGGTTGAGGAAGAGGTTTATATTCAACAGCCTAAAGGATTTGTGGTGCATGGGAAGGAGTCTCATGTTTTCAAGCTAAAGAAATATATATATCAGCTTAAGCAAGCCCCTAGGGATTGGTACTCTAGAATTGATAGCTACCTTCAGAAACTGGGTTTCTGTAAGAGTGAAGTTGATACAAATTTGTACTTCAAAGTAGTGAATAACCAACTGTTGATATTGGTTCTTTATGTTGATGATTTGTTTCTCACTGGAGAGGAACATCTGATTGCTTGGTGCAAGAGGGAGCTCACATCAAAGTTCGAGATGAAAGACTTAGGTCTAATGCACTACTTTCTTGGCCTTGAGATCTGGCAAAGAAAAGATGAAATTTTTCTATCTCAAGGGAAGTACACTGTGGATATATTGCGTAGGTTTGGCATGATAGATTGAAAATCTATGACTACACCGATGGTTTCCAATTTGAGGAAGCTTCATGAGTTAGGATTTGGATAAGATCTAGTAGATTCCACTTTGTATAGACAGCTTATAGGATCACTAATGTACTTGATACATTTGAGGCCTGATATATGTTATGTTGTGAGCATTCTGAGTCAATTTATGTCTGATCCGAGACACATAAACTGGAAAAATTCTAAGCATGTGCTTAGGTACCTTTTAGGTACAATTTCATATGCACTCAGATATTCCTCCAGTGGAGGAATCATGTTACTTGGTTATACAGACTCGGACTGGGGAGGAAGCATTGTGGACCGTAAGAGCACATTCGACTATTGTTATAGCCTAGGATCAACTATGATATCTTGGTCCAGGAGGAAGCAGGGCTCTGTAGCCCAGAGAACTATCGAAGCAGAATGCATAGCTTCTAGTGTTTCCTGTTGAGAAGCAGTGTGGCTCAGAAAGCTACTTGCAGGGTTGTTCGGTGAAAATCTTGAGCCTATAGTTATTAGGCGTGACAATCAGAGTTGCATCAAGCTTTCCGAAAACCTAGTGTTTCATGATAAGTCAAAGCACATTGAAATGAAGTATCACTTCATCCGAGACATGGTACATAAAAGTACAGTGGAAATTCAATACATTGCTACTAATGAGAAGATTGCAGATGTGTTAAAAAATCCTTTCTCAGTGACGAAGTTCAGGTACTTCCGACATAAGCTTGGTATGGCAGAGAATTCCTCCCTCGTTGAGAGGGAGTGTTAAATATACAACATCAGGAGACATTCTCCAAACCAATCTTGTGTAGCCCATATTGATCCTCCTGTATAGAGGTGAGCACTTTGATTTCCTTCCGTGTAAAGGTTATTCCTCCCGTATAGAGGTAATTGATCAAAATAATGATGTTGTAAATTCTTGTTGGACAAGGATCCGAAATTGTGTGTATCAAGTCATGATTATCATGTGAACCTTTTCTATAAAGGTATCCATGAGATGGAACTCCCATATAGAAGTGAACTTTCTATATAAAGGTATCCATGAGATGGAACTCCTGTATAGAGGTGGACCTTCCGTATAAAGGTCATGTTTAACTTGTTAAAATCATTTGATGTTGTGTGATATATTATTAACCATGATCACCAGATTGATATTAAGTCTCCTTTAGAGATTGATCACCTCTAAAGTGAATTACTTTAGCGTATGATCATTTGGCCCGGAATAATATAATATGATCCCATCATCCGATAATTCTTCTTAGTATAATGTAATGTGATGGATAATTAAAGTTAGCACTTATTGACCATGTAGTAAGAGATAAAGAAATAAAAGATAAAACATAGAGATCAAGATAATTCGAAATTTCCCATGCAGACACTTCAACTAATTAAAGAGAACTTGAATTATTAAAGATTCAATTATAAAGCTTTAGTTAAGTATCAATGTTGTGGTTAAAGCATCAGTTAAATATATGTCTCAGTTAATTAAAGAATTAACAGTGGTCACTTCAAGTAAATCAATCAACATGATTTCATTTAACTAAGTGTTAAATAAAAGGGACTAGTTAACTAAAATATTTACACTTTAGTTAAACTAAAAGACGACACTTCAGTTAAAGAGAAGATATAGTTAACTAAGTGTTATTGCATGATGACACTTATGTTAAACTAAAAGATGACACATGAGTTGTGACACTTGCATGTCGACACTTAAGTTAGCCACCTAACTAAGTGGGCAGACTTTCAGTTAAGAGGCAAGTTCATCCAAAGTGACAACTCAGTGAGATGAATCATTGCATGAGAAGTGGGGAGCACCACTCCATGCAAGATTAATACATCCAGTTTGAGGGCGAGTTCATCCTAAAGTTAGAAGTTAAAAATAGAAGAGAATAATGTATAAATATGTTATACAGGATTGTTGAATCCAGTCTGAAGCAAATTCTCTTCTCCATTGAAGGCAAGGCGCTTCTCTTTGTGCAAGGTATTGTTCGTGCTTTTGATTGTTGTGATGGGCACACATTCGATTGATCTATCTTATCTATTGCTTCCGTATATTCACCAAGGATTTTGGTGATCTCTTATCTTCCTAAAGCAATCTACTATGTTGTAAAAGAAATAATTCTCTGCTATCCATTATATTATACTGAGAAGAATTGCTGGGGTTTTTTTTCTCATAATTTTGAGGATTTTCCCCACGATATATCTTGTGTTATGGTTGTATGAATTTCATGGATTGTATTGTCTCATTGCTTCAGGTCTCTGCATCTAAAAGAATTAAATATCAAAGCTCAACCAAATTTCAACAAATAATAGCTTAATACGAGGTGTTACATTATTCATCACTACATTATATTCCATCATTGTTGAAGTATAGATTTACTTAGATTTTGAGCTCTGCAAAATATTAATATGTGGTAATTTAATTATCACTCTATAATTAAATTTAATCTTAGTTTATGAACAAAATTTAAAATTAAATCCCTAATTTAAATGACTTTATGCATACTTATTTCTACTTAGATAGTTTATTGCATGCATATATAAATTTAAATAATTTTAATAAATTCAATTTTCAATGAAGAATTTTACATTTAGATGATGTAACTTTGTAAATTGGACAATCCTTTAATCAATAATTTTATATTTAGATGATATATCTTTGTAAACAATCATTTGAAAGAGATTGATACATATTAAACGAAAAATGGACTGAAAATTTAGATAGGTAAATAGAAAGACCAAAATTGGACGAAACTATTATCCATGCTTAAAGGGTAGTTGGAATGATGGTTGAAAGCTAACTCTCAAGAAGGGGATGTATAATTTCGTTGTCCATAAACTCAAAACACCATATAAAAGAATGTTTGTACTAAATTAAATTGATTTTTTTCACAAATATTACACCTATTTAGATTTATAGTTTTTTAAAAATATATGTTTTACTTTATGAATGGCTAGAAAATGTATTTATGTTCTTAAAAAAATTTCAAAACATTTTTAAATACTAGAAAAAAATTAACTCTTGCAAAAAATTCGATAACATTTCCAAGTACTAGCAAAATGAACTCCTATACAAAATAGTTCTAATAGTTCCAAATAGTTCCATATTGAGTAGCAAAATGAATTCATGTACAAATAGTTCCATATTTTTAGATATTATCGTAACAAATGAAACACTTCACAATTTCCATCATTAAGCTTAGTTTTTCTTTAGAATTGTTTGCTTGTCTACAAATAGTTCTAATAGTTCCATATTGAGTAGCAAAATGAACTCTAATACCAATAGTTCCATATTTTTAGATATTATTGTAACAAATGAAACAACTCGCAATTTCAATCATTAAGCTTAGTTTTGCTTTATGAATTGTTTGCTTGTCTATGTTATAAAGAAAGTATTGTAACAAATGAGATAGATGCCATTTTTCCATGACTAAACTTAGTTTTCATAAGCAATATTTTTTAATTTTCATAGTCAATGTTGAATATAATTTGATACCTGAAACAAACTTTCTTTATGGTGGGAAGCGTGATATTCATCTCTCTTTTGAAGCTAAATCATATGCAAACATTTCCATTAGATATAATAACAATTTTTCCTTAGTGTGTTAAACATATATTTCATCTATCTTATGAAGCCAAACCATATGTAAACATTTCACTCAAATGCAATAGCTGTTAGTAAAAGACAATAGCTAAAAACATGGCTAATGTAATTTATGTTTCAAGTTTTCACAGTTTCAATATGGTAAGTAGAAACTTGGAATGGAATAACATGAAATTGATATTAGACAACTAATGGAAAAGTGTGGCTAATGTAATTTTTGTTCAATTTCTCATAGTTGCAATATGATAAGTAGAAAATTGGAATGGAATAACATGAAATTGATATTAGACAGCTGGTGGAAAAGTGAATTATGCTACACAATTTTCCACAAGATGGTGAAGGCTAGGATCCAACGGCTAGGTGCATTTGTTGTAGTCAATTTGTAGCAAGTACTCCCAGCCAACCAAAAGATCAACTTTACTACTTACTAGACAACTCAATACCATGCAAAGGATAAGAGTCTTATAACAATATGCATACTTCGATAACTACAAGAGACCATTCCAAGCATTGAACAAATAAAATATGTCTACATGGTCATATATCTGCATTTCTAGTCCCTAATTGTACAAACAAAATAGACAATGTCGAATAAATGAAATCAACTCACAACTCAAATTAAAAATTAAAAATTAAAATAAAATAAAGGTTATCAACTTTAAAAAGACTGTGCTAGGATTTATGAGGATGCAACAGGATTTGGATCGCTAAACCTAAACGACCAGTTTCTTATGGCAGTGGATTTTAATGGTAGGAGGTTATGGGTACACACCATTTGTCACTTCATCATCACGTTTTGATATGTAGGTGTCTATCATTTATGTGTGTATTAATCGTAAGTTTTAGACAGTTTATTTTTCCATAAGGTATACGGAGGTGTGAGTTTAAATTACCTGTTCCTGTAGTTCATTGGGAGTGAAAATAATGGTAAAACCCCTTTTTTACACTACTCATTTGTCTCCTATGATGAGAATTTGAGCTTCGGGTTTCACCCATGTCTGGGCCTCATTCCAAGCAAAATGTTCAACACCTTGGAATTCATTGTCTCAGTTATAGAGGTTGTAACCGAATATCCTGGTCCATATTTTTGACAGATCTCTGGCTGGAAGGGACTTCGATGAGATTATTTTCGGGTATTTGGATGATAAACTCAAGGATTAGTCTCAAATAGACGTGTCATCTAATATTCTTGGTATTCCATGTGTTATGAAGGTAGCAACTGTTGGACACACCGAGCACACTGAGAGGGGGGGGTGAACAGTGTGTGTAGCTTTTATTACTTTTTCAACTTTAGCAATCATTAACAACTTATTCAATACATCATTCATTAATGCATTATCACATTATCATTATATCATCAGCATTATTAACAATTACAGCTCATCATATCATCATCACATAGGAAGCATAGAAAAACACAGTACACAAGATTTTTACGTGGAAACCCAAGTCCCGAGGGAAAAACCACGGAAGCCTTTATAATAATAATTTACCAGCAACTACTGGAATGAGGCAACAACCCCCTTTGTTACAAAGACTTCAATTCTCCAGCTACAACTGGAAGGAGGCTACAACCCCCTGGTTTACAGGCTACAACCTGAAGGAAGCCTTAGCTCCCTCAATTTCCTTGCCCCGTCCTGCCACCCTGATATGAAGATAGAAACTGAACTACTGAACCACAAAATGCACTGATCCTGCGGACCTGCTATCCAACACCTGTACCACACTGCACAATCTAAACCACACTGCACAACCTGTACCACACTGCAAAACCTAAACCACACTGCACAACTTGTACCACACTGCAAAACCACTTTCACTGCTCATCAACTGACCACTACTCATCACAACTGTTCCACATTTTTCATCAACCTGTACACTCAATTTGTCCAATCTAGATGTACCAATCAATCTCAATCAATCTGTCTGCATAAATCAATCTGTTGTTCACATCATTTGAACCAATCAATCTGAGTTTAACCAACTGTGTACCAGACCACCTGGGTCAAGCCAACTGCTCATACAACTCAGCCAATCTGAGTTAGACCAACTGCACATAAGGCAACCTATGCCAAACCTGTACCAAGCTGCTTATGTACCTGTGCCAAATTAATCATATGCCTGTGTCAATCTGATCATGTACCTGTCCATAATTGCTCTATGGGAAACCTACTTTCTTACTTGGTCAAGATAGAGTTACAACCATAACTTTACTCACCCAATCATACTTAGTTCAATGACATCACAACTATTCTCACAATTTGACAGGCAACATAGTCAAGCAGAGCTTGACGGACAACTTCAAACAAGCAATCAACAAACTGTAAGACAATCATGTCTTCAACCAACTTGGTCAATGCTATACCACCTGTGGATACTTTCATCAATATATAGTCTCATACAATGTTAACTAAATCAAATACAGTCAATGGTTTCTCAATACTGGAATGCCAATTACTTAAGATCAATATTGACTTACTAAGTCAATGGTGAATAAAACAATTGCCCAAAACCAATCACATCTCAAATCAATCAAGAGAAGTATTATCAAATCAATAAAACAACCTTTACTTTGTCAAATCATCAACTTGCCAATGTTACTCAGATAACAGTTAAGGCTCATAGGCAACCACTAACAAGTCAATCTTAGGTCAATCCACTTAGTCAATGACAAACCCTTACAACATTGTTTTGTCAACTCAATGAAGGTCATCAATTAAGTCAAAGAGTACTGTCAATACAGTCCTAATATAATACTATTCAAAATGCAATGGAAGAATGCTAAGTCAATGATGACTTGTCAAATCAACATCAAGTATACATCATAATGCATAGGAGAGCATCATCACACTATGGTATGCATGTACATCATATTGTATAGGAGTGCATCAACTTCATAGAGTGTACATCATTATCACATGCATTATCATCATAAAGTGTATAATATCATAGCATAAAGGTATGCAACTTCATCATCATATCCTCCATAATGACTTCAAATATATATACCAATATATAGGCTCACATACTAATATCAAAGATGAACTCTATCCATGAGAGACATGTGCCATTACAAGAGAAACCTAGAAGCATGAGCCATACCTTTTTGAAGATCATAAGGTCAAGAAACAATAGAAAAACAAAAATAAACTCTATATCATGTCATCACATAGCCCTCGTAACAAGCTTTCCAACGAGCCAAGAATTTTGTAATTCTGATTCCGTATGAGAAAGTTATGCCAATTTTAGTGAAGATACCCAAAAAAAAATTTCCTCCACAAAATTTCGCACTTTTCTCCAAGAGTTGCGAAATTCCAATTGATGAGCAAATGAAATGTTTTATATTCTATTTATATATAGGTCATAGAGGAAAGTTATTACCTCAAATTGGGCCGACATGCAATTCAAAATTACAAATAATTAATTTTTCTTTTGTTTGGTCGGCTCACCCAAAAAGGTGGGGTACACCAACTTCAAAAATTCATATCTCTTCAACCGTAAGGAGTTAGAAGATGCTCCACATATCAATGGAAATGGCTTGATGAGGACTATATCCCTATGATGGGTTTATTTGCAAATTCTTGGTATAATACACTTAAATTATTCAATATGTCCACGACGTCAAAGACCCCACATATGAGGGTGCCAAAGACCATACCACTAACTACAAGAGTTTCAAAGTCTTCTTCAACATATCAAGGCACATCCGTGGGATCTACCTCCATCTACATCCCAATATCCATACAACCACAAATAGGACCATACATCACCATGGTTCAAGACCCAAGGCACCACATGCAAGGGTTTCAAGGACTCTTTCAAGGATATCATATAATATTTAAAGATACTTTCCATGGACTTCAAGCCCATCACATAGGACTCCATCACCAAGTGATGAGGGCATCATGACCAAGGATTCTATCATATCAAAGGCTCCAACAATCATGGGATTACAAACCACCATATGTATGGATTCCAAGACCCAAATCATTTCCAAATGCACCATCAATGATCATATAGTGTCCAAGGGTCATCATGCCGCCATTTATGTGGGTGCCAGACCTTCTCATGCATAATGACCATCTCCAAGGGTTCCATGAACCCAACAAGGGATACACGGGCATCAAGATCTTCGTCAAGGTTTCTAAGTCTTCATTAAGTCATTAATGGCCACATCATCACCTTTAAGGGGACAAGGACCATTAAGCCATCAAATGTGGGTCCAAGGACTTCTTCATCAAGCAAGGGGATTCATAGGCTTCTTCAACCACCTCAACCACACCAGGAGACCTCCAAGGGTCAAGATCCATCATGACATCACCTGTGGGGTTGCTAGACCTTCTCTTGGGGTACCATGACCTCAATAAACACAAATGACCACTGAAAGGGTCATTTGGACTCTTGCAACTTGTTCAACACTTTTGTAGCGTACTGGGGCATAAGTTGTGGTACTGGGGAAACAAAGAAACAATTGGGGAAACGCAAAACCTCTTTGGGGTACTTAAACACTCTACAGGGTGTTCAGGGCTTTTGTCATTGTCCCAAGGGCTCCAAGGGCTTCAAACTTGGGCTTGGACAAGATCAAAAGGTCTCCTTAGACACTGACAATTACTTAACCCTCAGGGGCTCCTCAAGGGGCACCAAGACATGTTGGCATCAATGACTATACACTGTTGGCATCAATGACAACTTAATCAACAATCTCCCCCTTTGTCATTGATGACAACACTCAGGCTCCCCCTGAGAACAGGCTCCCCCTGTTCACAACTTCTCTCCCCCTTTGGCATCAATGGCAAAGGGAACATCCTTTGACAATACAGCTCCCCCTCAGGGCATGCTCCTCCTGTCAACAACTTCTCTTCCTTTTTGCATCAATGGCAACGAGAACTTTCTTTAGCAATACTGCTCCACCTATCACTGGGCACTGCTGCTGCTTATATGCTGGAACCAACTACTGTAGGATAATCAAGTACATAGCTCCTTTTACACTTCATCACACTGATCGATAGTCTTCAAAATGGTATTGGGTTTTTCCCAATATTTTCATCATTTATGTTTTGATCATTGGTGCAATCTACTGACTTTATTTTCCATACTTTGGTAGGCTGATCACTGTTCATGACATTCGGTTGAACTTGCTTTCTTCTCCAAACTTTAACTTCTCCCTGCATCCTGCAATGTTTTGCAAAATGACCATAATGATAACAATTATAACATTGAATGGAAAACATACCTTGATTTCTTTCTGGAGTGATTTTGTCATGAGCTCTGCAATGGATGGCTTTGTGACCATAGTTGTTACACTTGTAGCAGTGACCACTGAACATCATGGGATATCCCTGAGCAAAGGATCTTCTTTGTGATGCAAGTTCTTTGTTTCTATTCTTCCTTGAATCTTGCTGATCATGGGATCTACTGAAAATATCTGTATAACTATTATCCTTTTCTTCTTTTTTCCTGGAACTTCCACTTTCTTCAATGTTCTTTTCAATCTTTGAATTTGTCTTCAACTGAGCAACTGTCTTGTTTAGATCTTCCTTTAGAGAGCGGATCTTCAATTCTTGCTTTTGACAAATTTCTATCTTTTCTTGGAGTTGTCTTGTTAGGTCTTCTTCAATTTTCTTGACTTCTTCTATCTGTTCTTTCAGATCAAAGACAATATTGTCTTCCATCTGTCCTTTTATTTCTTGATTTTCTTTTCTGAGTTCTGAGAGTTCCTTTTCAAAGTCAAAATTCGTCAGACATACCTTTCGTAATTCTATCTTCAAGGATTTGATTTCATCTTCTTGTTTTCTTCTTATTTTCTCTTCAATCTCATGACTGAAATGAATTCCCCTTTTGTCACTTGGATCTTCTTTCTGACTGGCGGATCTTTCCTTCTGCATTTTTTCAAGTAAGATACTGATCTCATTATCTTTGTCTTGAAGCTTGCGAGTCAATTCTTTCTCCTTATCTTCTAGCTGTCTTCTGAGCTTGTCGATTTCTTCTGATTGTCTTTTATTTTCAGCAGCAGACTTCTCAAGTTGATCTTTCAGAGAGTTGGATGTGGCTTCTTTGATTCTGGTAGCTTCTTCAACTTGGAGATTTAGATCAATTATAGTCTGTGTGGCCTTCTCACATTCTTCTTGATTCCTCTTCTCAGATTTGTCTAATTGCTCTTGCAATACCTTGTTCTGTTCACAAAGTTTCTCAACCTTTTGCATAGCATTAGCAATATCATTATCTAAACATTTATTTCTATAATTTGTCAGGGAACAATGGGATTCATCACATTTTGAAGTATGACAATCTATGAATTTAGAATAGTGCTTATCTTCTATACTTGATAAACATATTTCTTCAAAAACATTACAAGCAGGGTGTTCAAGAGACTTACCTTCAAACTTACCTGGATCTTGTACTGACCTTTCTATGGAGTTGTCTTCCGCTTTCTGTTCTTCAATGGAGTACAGTTGATCTAACTTTAGTGACAATTCTTCAATTGAGTTGCACTTTCCTATTTTTTTCTTTTGGAGATCTGTCAAATCTGCAATCATGAGTTTCATAACTTCTTCTTCATGTTCCTTAGAGGAGTAGAGATGTTCTATTTTGAGCCATAGTTCCTTAGCAGTGTTGCACTTTCCAATATTCTCTTTTATGGAATCTGATAAGCCTTCAAGAATGGATTCCATAGCCATTGAATTATTTTTCCTTGCTTCCTTCTGAGCTGCTGTTTTCACTTTCTTCGGATGATCGTACCCACTAAGCACTGACTGCCATACTCCACTGCCTTCTGCTTCAAGATAACCTTGCATTCTTCTTTTCCAGATCAAGTAATTTGTCCCACAAAACAATGGTGCTCCATTCACTGAAAACCCCATGGTGTGTCAAGGATCTACTTCAAGCTGGTAAGGCTTTCTGTGAAGGACCCGCTCTGATACCAATTGTTGGACACACCGAGCACACTGAGAGGGGGGGGGTGAACAGTGTGTGTAGCTTTTATTACTTTTTCAACTTTAGCAATCATTAACAACTTATTCAATACATCATTCATTAATGCATTATCACATTATCATTATATCATCAGCATTATTAACAATTACAGCTCATCATATCATCATCACATAGGAAGCATAGAAAAACACAGTACACAAGATTTTTACGTGGAAACCCAAGTCCTGAGGGAAAAACCACGGAAGCCTTTATAATAATAATTTACCAGCAACTACTGGAAGGAGGCAACAACCCCCTTTGTTACAAAGACTTCAATTCTCCAGCTACAACTGGAAGGAGGCTACAACCCCCTGGTTTACAGGCTACAACCTGAAGGAAGCCTTAGCTCCCTCAATTTCCTTGCCCCGTCCTGCCACCCTGATATGAAGATAGAAACTGAACTACTGAACCACAAAATGCACTGATCCTGCGGACCTGCTATCCAACACCTGTACCACACTGCACAATCTAAACCACACTGCACAACCTGTACCACACTGCAAAACCTAAACCACACTGCACAACTTGTACCACACTGCAAAACCACTTTCACTGCTCATCAACTGACCACTACTCATCACAACTGTTCCACATTGTTCATCAACCTGTACACTCAATTTGTCCAATCTAGCTGTACCAATCAATCTCAATCAATCTGTCTGCATAAATCAATCTGTTGTTCACATCATTTGAACCAATCAATCTGAGTTTAACCAACTGTGTACCAGACCACCTGGGTCAAACCAACTGCTCATACAACTCAGCCAATCTGAGTTAGACCAACTGCACATAAGGCAACCTATGCCAAACCTGTACCAAGCTGCTTATGTACCTGTGCCAAATTAATCATATGCCTGTGTCAATCTGATCATGTACCTGTCCATAATTGCTCTATGGGAAACCTACTTTCTTACTTGGTCAAGATAGAGTTACAACCATAACTTTACTCACCCAATCATACTTAGTTCAATGACATCACAACTATTCTCACAATTTGACAGGCAACATAGTCAAGCAGAGCTTGACGGACAACTTCAAACAAGCAATCAACAAACTGTAAGACAATCATGTCTTCAACCAACTTGGTCAATGCTATACCACCTGTGGATACTTTCATCAATATATAGTCTCATACAATGTTAACTAAATCAAATACAGTCAATGGTTTCTCAATACTGGAATGCCAATTACTTAAGATCAATATTGACTTACTAAGTCAATGGTGAATAAAACAATTGCCCAAAACCAATCACATCTCAAATCAATCAAGAGAAGTATTATCAAATCAATAAAACAACCTTTACTTTGTCAAATCATCAACTTGCCAATGTTACTCAGATAACAGTTAAGGCTCATAGGCAACCACTAACAAGTCAATCTTAGGTCAATCCACTTAGTCAATGACAAACCCTTACAACATTGTTTTGTCAACTCAATGAAGGTCATCAATTAAGTCAAAGAGTACTGTCAATACAGTCCTAATATAATACTATTCAAAATGCAATGGAAGAATGCTAAGTCAATGATGACTTGTCAAATCAACATCAAGTATACATCATAATGCATAGGAGAGCATCATCACACTATGGTATGCATGTACATCATATTGTATAGGAGTGCATCAACTTCATAGAGTGTACATCATTATCACATGCATTATCATCATAAAGTGTATAATATCATAGCATAAAGGTATGCAACTTCATCATCATATCCTCCATAATGACTTCAAATATATATACCAATATATAGGCTCACATACTAATATCAAAGATGAACTCTATCCATGAGAGACATGTGCCATTACAAGAGAAACCTAGAAGCATGAGCCATACCTTTTTGAAGATCATAAGGTCAAGAAACAATAGAAAAACCAAAATAAACTCTATATCATGTCATCACATAGCCCTCGTAACAAGCTTTCCAACGAGCCAAGAATTTTGTAATTCTGATTCCGTATGAGAAAGTTATGCCAATTTTAGTGAAGATACCCAAAAAAACATTTCCTCCACAAAATTTCGCACTTTTCTCCAAGAGTTGCGAAATTCCAATTGATGAGCAAATGAAATGTTTTATATTCTATTTATATATAGGTCATAGAAGAAAGTTATTACCTCAAATTGGGCCGACATGCAATTCAAAATTACAAATAATTAATTTTTCTTTTGTTTGGTCGGCTCACCCAAAAAGGTGGGGTACACCAACTTCAAAAATTCATATCTCTTCAACCGTAAGGAGTTAGAAGATGCTCCACATATCAATGGAAATGGCTTGATGAGGACTATATCCCTATGATGGGTTTATTTGCAAATTCTTGGTATAATACACTTAAATTATTCAATATGTCCACGACGTCAAAGACCCCACATATGAGGGTGCCAAAGACCATACCACTAACTACAAGAGTTTCAAAGTCTTCTTCAACATATCAAGGCACATCCGTGGGATCTACCTCCATCTACATCCCAATATCCATACAACCACAAATAGGACCATACATCACCATGGTTCAAGACCCAAGGCACCACATGCAAGGGTTTCAAGGACTCTTTCAAGGATATCATATAATATTTAAAGATACTTTCCATGGACTTCAAGCCCATCACATAGGACTCCATCACCAAGTGATGAGGGCATCATGACCAAGGATTCTATCATATCAAAGGCTCCAACAATCATGGGATTACAAACCACCATATGTATGGATTCCAAGACCCAAATCATTTCCAAATGCACCATCAATGATCATATAGTGTCCAAGGGTCATCATGCCGCCATTTATGTGGGTGCCAGACCTTCTCATGCATAATGACCATCTCCAAGGGTTCCATGAACCCAACAAGGGATACACGGGCATCAAGATCTTCGTCAAGGTTTCTAAGTCTTCATTAAGTCATTAATGGCCACATCATCACCTTTAAGGGGACAAGGACCATTAAGCCATCAAATGTGGGTCCAAGGACTTCTTCATCAAGCAAGGGGATTCATAGGCTTCTTCAACCACCTCAACCACACCAGGAGACCTCCAAGGGTCAAGATCCATCATGACATCACCTGTGGGGTTGCTAGACCTTCTCTTGGGGTACCATGACCTCAATAAACACAAATGACCACTGAAAGGGTCATTTGGACTCTTGCAACTTGTTCAACACTTTTGTAGCGTACTGGGGCATAAGTTGTGGTACTGGGGAAACAAAGAAACAATTGGGGAAACGCAAAACCTCTTTGGGGTACTTAAACACTCTACAGGGTGTTCAGGGCTTTTGTCATTGTCCCAAGGGCTCCAAGGGCTTCAAACTTGGGCTTGGACAAGATCAAAAGGTCTCCTTAGACACTGACAATTACTTAACCCTCAGGGGATCCTCAAGGGGCACCAAGACATGTTGGCATCAATGACTATACACTGTTGGCATCAATGACAACTTAATCAACAGCAACTGCACATCAAGTTTGTTCTTAGAGTCTTCATCCTAGATTTATGAATCTATTCATCTAGCTGCAACTTCCACACAGATTTATTTCCATCTATTGATGAATCTTGTCCAAGCATCTGTCCTTTAGTTGCTTCTCTGTGTGCTTAATCCCATGAGGGCTAAAGTCTGCACCATAAATGTACAAACAGTAAATTCAACAATACTTTGAAAATCAAATGTTGATTCCATTCCAACATATGATTATAACGTCAAAAAAATTAAAATGTTGGAGACAAAGATTACTTGAAAACTAATTATTTTACCTATGAGATAGAAAATTATAACTAGAACTTGGGGCCATCGTAATGATGAAATAAAATCCTAAAAGCATCTTCCTCCAATGGTTTGTACAACTTTCTAACTTGAATCATGAGCATCAAATTTGTAAAAATATATATTTAGATTCTTCCCTGCAACATGAAATGAAATGATGAGAGCACTACAAGGGCACCCACTACTAGACTTACATATAAAACCACAGTTAGACAAAAATTTGCAACAATCCAAGATGCAATATGATGCGAGATTCATAAAACATCAAATGATATTTTATTTATGATTCATTGAAATCTTGTTTCTACATACATGTACTTGGATCAAAGTCCAAACATCTCAAATTTGGGACCAATAAAATGATGGGTTGTTTGTATAAGTATACATGCAGATTCCAATACTTGAGACCTTGATTATAGGTTGGTAGACACGACGGGATTAAGAATGCTTACTATGGTATAAAATGATTTTATATTTTCATGGAACTGATTGCATCCACTAATGGCTAGCTATCATTCTTTCCAAAATAATATTCTAGGCGATATTACATGAATTACTTGTTGGGTTTTTAGCAATAATGAGAAAACAACTTTGACCCAACTTGTATTCATGTATATCCTTCTAACTATGGAATTAATTGGTTTAGAATATCCTTCTAAATATTCTTCTTCACCAATTAATCCTTTAAATTGGGACACGCTGCAAAATAGCCTTAACCATCAATCTTTTTAGAACTCATCCAACATGCCTAGGAGGCTTGTCCACACCATTTAGAATGGCCCAGTCACTTAATGGGAACTCACATGCTCAGGAGGCTTGTCCACATAGCATAATTTAATGTTTCTTTACTAGCATGTATGCATACCCAGAAGGTCCACAAGTGATCAATTTTTATTAGGTATTTAATTGTGTTCTTATTTAAATATTAGGTTTGTGTTTTTCCCTCCAAGGCCCATTGGTACTTAGATATTTTTCTCTTTTTTTCACATGTACTAGAGCGAGGGAATCAGGGTCTATGGTTCACTTGCACATTTATTACATTTTGAACCCAAGTCTATTGGAATGAGTGTTGGTTGATTTATTTAACTAGGTTGGCAAGTGCTAAAATCCCGTGCTAAACTCGTTAAAAAAAAATTGTTGTATAAGCTTGTGCATCATATCAATATGATAAGCATTATGAAAGTTCCCACCTCAACAAATTTGATCTCCAAATGACTCTTTTGAAATTTGATATCCATCTAATATGAGATTGAAGGGAGGTTTAGTTTCCTTTACTCAAGCTCAAGATGCTCCCTTAGTAATTTTTTCCTTTAACCAGACCAAAGATGCCTAACATTTTGTATTAGGAATGTGTTAGGATACAAATATTAGAACTTATAAGAATCTACTCAAACAAACTCTATCAGTTGTATCACCGTTTTCTTTCCTTCTGTTTGGTTTGCTAGTGGAAACAAGAAATAGGAAGATTCCCATGATAACTCTGACACTATATTAGTGAGACAAGGAAGATCCTCTTGCTATCCATCTAGCAGACCTACCCCTACAAGTTACTTGAAGAGTTAGTGTTTGATCTCAGAACAAGGCTCATCTCAGTTCTTATATGGGCTACTTTCATCCCCCACCCACCCCCACAAAATTTAGGACAACAATTTGTCATCATTAGGTTCTTTCAGTGGCCTCACATGTCAAGGAGAGTCTTGTTGGATAATTTAGACTTCCCCCCAGGTTTCACAGTGCAACTCTCTTAGACCTGCACTCTCCGCTGAGGATATCGTTAGATAATTGTTTGGATACCTCTTGATGGATGATGATCTTGTAGGGACATTTCCATCCTTTTCCTATAAATCCATTTCTATCTAATGTGGATGCATGGGCTCCCCCCTCATTCAATAATTGATTTTGATGATGTGTATCCTATTGTTTTGTTCTGTCTAGGGTTATGTTATTGTTTACTTTTCTCATACAGTAGTTTATATTCTTTAGCTTATGCTTTACCTATAGGAATTACTTTGAAAGTATTGTAGTTTGTCGCTACTGATTCTACTTTTTAGTCCAATTGACCTACATTTTGGTCATTTGTGGACATTGATAATATTATCTTATCTTATCTGGAGTGAACTTGAACAACTTGCTACCTATCAAATTTGTGCTCAAGACTTCCAAATTTTTACCTTCTTGTATCCTTGATTGCTTGGAATAGGTTTTCTATTGGATCCAGTTTATTGATTTTTTCAGCTCAACGTTTGAGTGCACACTATTACAACTAGACTTTATTCTAGCATGTAGCTTTATTCGTTTGGCCCCTATATCAACAAATATAAGATTGAAGTACTATGTTATTTTGAACTTGCTATTTAATAGTCATCCAATAGTAATATGAATTATGAACTGAATGTTGCATTCAATTTTCAACACCTTCCTGCCTGTTAGGTATCAGTCAGTTTCTTTGATTTTGGTTTCCTCACCATTTCTTGTCAGACAATGGAAATTTTCTTCCTCAGTTAGTTGGAGATAGATCCCATCCTTTTACCAGTAGAACCTAGGATGATTATCTTGTTCTACCTATATTTGTTTTTTCTCTGCTAGAATTTTTTTATCTTGTATTTATTTATTTATGTGCACATTGTTATTGCTTGATTCATATATTTACATAATATATAAGATATGAAACCTTTTTTCTCTATTGGAAATTGTTTTATATTTGTAAATTATGAAGTGATGTGATTGTTTATAGAATGGTTTGGATAGTAAATCTTGAACATAGATGGTTTACCTAAGTTAGATGCAATATTGTTTACCAGTTGATTCAGTCCTTAAGCCCGCCCAAGAGTAAGGTTTCTTTTTAAGGGGCTACCTGGATCCAGTGAGTAATTTATTGAAATACAACAAAGATATAGAGACCTCGCGGGAACACGGTTTTCTCAATGGGAAGAACACAGAAAAGGAAAGGTAGGGACACTCGCGTTGGAACCAATGACGGAATAAAAAAGAAAAAAGACACATGCCGAGACAGATCATTGCCCCGGTATTTTTGAAACCTAGTTGGGTTTTGTGTTAGGGACCTAAACTAATTGATTATATATAAATGTGGAATTCTTCGTAATATCAAAAATATTTTAACAATCTCACAAGTTGGAATAAGAAATTGGTAAATAGGGTTACGTACATTTGTTATAGTTATGCAATTTGTAGCACGAACCACCTAAGCATAGAAAAAAATATTCTATAATACAAAAAACCGAACTTAAAGATTGTGTAGTGTCCCTTTTTAATAAATTTGGTAAAATTGAAAAAATTGCACTTTTTGGCCAATTCGATCCTTAGACTAGTAATGACTCAAATGCTTCCAAATGGATCCAAATGCTTCCAAATTGGGTCTGAATGTCTTTGAAAGGTATTGAGACATAAAAATGAAGCTGATGGATGCTTGTACACTCTCAAAAGACTTCTGCAACTTTCATTTACAATTACGAGAAAATAGGGAAATTTACTAGTCAATTTGAGGTTCAAAACCCCCAAGGGTAGGGGACACAAATGGCTTCCCAAATGCAGTACCACCCTCCCAAATTTATGAAAATAGATATGGAATTGTTAAAGGAATTAAATGGGGTCTCAAATGAATCATTATTTAGTTCCTAAAGGCTGCCTCAACTCTAATAAAGTAGAGGTTTGTGGACATGTCTTCACCTAGGGGGAAATGATAGGAAATTTCACCATTTGCTATGAAATTCAAGATTTATGTTCCAAAGGCTTAGGTAATGTATATGAAACTTCTTTAGCACATTAATTAATATCCATACATCATAAAATTACAGAGATGAACTGATACAAGTCGAAATAAAGCAACTTGAAGCTTTCATAACAAGATATGAGGAAAATGGCAACATTTATACATTGTTTGGTATTTTGACATAGTTTCACTTGGTATTTAGACATGAGGACCTTATGAACAGAAAATAAAGAGTATACAAATAAATGGGGCCACAAGAACGCCCCCCAAAATATAAGTATCTCACCAAGTGCACCCTTCCTCCAAGAGCCAAAATATGAAGAGAAAAGTGAGAAAGGTGTGGAAACAAGTTGAAGAAGAGAATGTCACGAGCAGCCATGTAGATTCAAACTGAAACAAATGACTCCATTGTAGCTCCAATTGAAAGGTTTGAATGGAATCTCCAATTTCCAATTAGGATGGGAATCTTTCACCCTCGAAATTGGTACTAAGGCAAGTAGAGTAAACACTGCACAAGCATTGACAAGTTATGCTCTCCAATATGCAAAATGAGAAATGATCAAAAGCCACCCTCCTTATTTTTTATTTACTTTTATAAACTTCCAAAGACCTACTTATCTTGAATTCCATCCTTGAGCTTCATGCCAACTCGAATTGGAAAGAGATTCCATTGTGTGCCACTTGACCCTCCATTCCTAGCCTCCTCGTTCACTCAATTTGAATGGATGACTCTTTTGCTGCCCCAACTACCTTGTGCGCCTTCTTGGAGGCTAGTTTTAGCCCTGACATGTCGTATGAGTAATATGTCAGCAATCAGATCTGATTTGCGTCATAGGTTTCATAGCATCTTCATCATTGTTGTCATAGAAGCCAGGGAATCTATCCCAAGTGTCTCAATATCTCTCAAATGCCTCTTCCTATTCCATGGGAGTTAATATTCCACTCCAATTCAAACTTCATTGATTCATGCCAAGTATATTGACCTTCCAACTTCCCAATATCATTAGACTTGACCTTGGATTTGAATGGGTGAGAATATAATTCCATGTGGCGTGAGGAATCTAGCTTTTTGTGGGTCCCACACCACCAATGTGTCTCCATGACCAAGTGCCACCTTATTTTCCTATCATAAATATTTATTTAAACCCTTTTAATATATTTATGTCAATCTAATTTCCATTTGGGGTTTTATAGTCTCCTTATTCCAAATCTAATGTTTCCACCCCAATATAGGAAACTAGTAGATTGGTGGAATTTTCTCTTTTGAGATTTATTTGAGTGGGGACATTACAGTCCTCCCCACCCAAGATTGCTTGTCCTCAAGCAATTTCAATTTAGGATGCTGCAAAATTGTTCCTCCTCTATCAGGTGGCCTTCCAGAAGCAAGGTCTCTAGAAACCTTTTCATTCTTATGTAGTAGCTACCTCATCTCCCTTGGATGTCCTGAAATATTTATTTTTGGCTTGGGGAAAGTGATGCAACATTCAACAACCCATTCAATATCCTTATGCCTCAATGTGGAATTCATACTGTGGGAGGACGCTACATGAGTCGGATAGGTGTGCATTCCTCTCAATACTCTTTTTTTTTCCTTCCGAATCTTTGAATATCATTTCAGGGATTTTGATAGTTCACTGTATGTTCCCCTATAGAGTACAACCATCAAGACCACATTAGTATCAGAAACATCAACCACATAAAATCTATCAACAAATGTGTAATTACCTATGGTGAGTTGTAGCTTTGGAATCCATGTTTTGCACTCCATAGTATGGTGACCTGGAATGATGACTGTGAAGCCATCGAATGGTTTATCAGGTAGCTTTCTACTCTCCACCATGGATGCATCAATTAATCTATGTGGCGGCACCAATACCAAAACCATTTGTCCTTGTATAGCTCCCTGGCATCGAATAGTGTGGAAACAAGGAACTCCTGAAAGCACTACTAGTCTCCCTTTGTTAGGTAATGGATGATATTCTTCTTCTTTCTCTTCTTCTTCTGTGGCAGATCCCTCTTATTGGGATGAAACATGTCCTCCTTCCTCCATACCCCCTTCATACTCATTATCAAAAAATACTTCAATGAATTGTGCCTTTCCCTTAGCACATTTATGCCCTGGTACCAATGGTTGGAAGCATGTGTAACATAGTTTATTTCTTATGAGTTCTTCCCTGCTTGGTCCCTCTTTCTTATCCTTTCCAAATGCATCTTCTTTCCATGGCTTATTTTCAAATCAAAACTGGGAAGGAAAGTTGGGTTGGGAGGACACATTGTCTTGGGTAGCATATTTTGCAGATCTCTTTCCAAGTTCATGGCATCTTTCAATGAAGTAGGTTTGTGGGCCTTAACAAAACCCTTCAAAGGTTAAGCCAAACCTTCAGTAAAGAGAAATACAAATCTGACCATAGATATATTAGCCACCTTAATTGATCATTTTTTAAATTCTAACATATATTCATTCGGTGTTCCATTTTTCTTCAACTGTGCTAGTTCTTTGAAAGGCATTTATGGGTCTTTTTGCTCAAATATTTCCAATACCCCGTTAACAAATTCTTCATATGCTGTAACCTGATCATGTCCCAATGTTGTAATTCCATGGAACCACCAATCATTGGCATCTCCCTCAAGATGCAAAATAGCCATTTTTAGAGCATCCCCTTCAACCATTGGATTCAGCTGAAAATACACATCTAGTTTTTGTATCCAAGTATTTGCAGAACTTTGAGATGAGCCATCAAAAGTAGGAAGTGGCATTTTACTTATTGCATAATTCAATTCTTTATTTTGAAAGGGATTCCTATTATATCCTCTCATTTTGAGCTTGTTTGAGACAATAAAGAATTGATCAAATGGTAGGGTCCTTCTACAATCTTCACTCAATTGATCCCATTCTGCTACAACTTCATGCATGCCATATGGGGTGTTAGGATTTTATTTGGAATCAAGAAAATTAGGTGTAGTAGCTCTTGTTGAGCTCTGAAATTCATGAGGTCTATTATGAGGCCCTCTCCTTGAGAAAATACTCTCACCCATTTCCTTCTTTTCCTCGAAAGGAGAACTACTGCTGCCTCCTAATGCCAATTTGCTTCCAATTTGACTACCCAACAATTCGAACCCCTTCATTATCTGTTTTTCATATTTTCAAAGAATGGTTTCATAAATTTACTAAACTCCTCATTCTCCTATGAGGTTCCCTTCTCATCCTTAAGCATAGTTTCAACAAAATGCACTTCTTTTCCTACTTCTTCCTCTTCAACAAAGTACTTTTAGTTTCGATTTCTAAGGGTGGTCCCTGAATTCTTGTCCTCATTAATGTTCAATCGAAACAGGTGCAAGGACCATGCTTTGATACCACTTGTAGTGTCCCTTTTTAATAAATTTGGTAAAATTGGAAAAATTGGACCTTTTGGCCAATTCGACCCTTAGAATAGTAATGATTCAAATGCTTCCAAATTGGGTCTGAAGGTGTTTTAAAGGTATTAAGACATAAAAATGAGTCTTATGGATGATTGGAAACTCTCAAAATACTTCTTCAATGTTCATTTACAATCAAGAGAAAATAGGGAAATTTACTAGTCAATTCGAGGTTCAAAACCCTCAAGGGTAGGGGACAAAAATGGCTTCCCAAATGAAGTACGAGCCTCCCAAATTTATGAAAAGAGACATGGAATTGTTAAAGAACTTCAATGGGGTCCCAAATGAATCATTAATTAGTTCCTAAAGGCTTCTTCAACTCCCATAAATCAGAGGTTTGTGGACATGTCTTCACATAGGGGGAAATGATAGGAAACTTCACCATTTTCTATGAAATTCTAGATTTATGTTCCAAAGGCTTAGGTAATGTATATGAAACTTATTCATGACATTAATGACTCTCCATAAATCATAAAAATTACAGAGATGAAATGATACAAGTCGAAATAAAGCAACTTCAAGCTTTCATAACAAGATATGAGGAAAATGGCACCATTTATACATTGTTTGGTATTTTGACATAGTTTCACTTGGTATTTCAACCTGAGGACCTTATGACCAAAAAATACAGAGTAAATACACCATATTACAAATAAATGGGGCCACAATATCTCCCCCAAAGAGATCAACATCTCACCAAGTGCGCCCTTCCTCCAAGAGCCAAAATATGAAGAGAAACGTGAGAAAGGTGTGGAAACAAGTTGAAGAAGAGAATGCCACAAGAAACCCTGTAGCTTCAACATGCAACAAATGAATCCATTTTAGATCCAAATGAAAGGTCTGAATGGCCTCTCCAATTTCCAATTAGGATGGGAATCTTTCACCCTCGAAATTGGTACTAAGGCAAGTAGAGTAAACACTCCACAAGCATGGACAAGCTATGTTATCCAATATGCAAAATGAGAAATGATAAAAATCCACTCTCCTTCTTTGTTCTTGACTTTTATAAACTTCCAAATACCTACTTAGCTCGAATTCCATCCATGAGCTTCATGCCAACTCAAATTGGGAAGAGATTCCAATGTGTGCCACTTGTCCCTCCATTCCTAGCCTCCTCCTTCACTCAATTCGAATGGATGAGCCTTTGGCTGACCCAACTCCCTTGTGCACCTTCTTGGAGGCTATTTTTAGCCCTGACATGTCATATTAGTCATATGTCAGCAATTAGGTCTTATTTTTTTCATAGGTGTCATAGCATCTTCATCATTGTTGTCATAGAAGCTAGGGAATCTAGCCCAAGTGTCTCAATATCTCTCAAATGCCTCTTCCTCTTCCATGAGACTCTTACTCTTCCACTCCAATTCAACCTTCATTGAGTCATGCCAAGTATATTAATCTTCCAACTCCCCAAGATCATTAGACTCCACCTTGGATTCGGTGTGTGAGAATAGAATGCCATGTGGCATGAGGAATTTAGCTTTGTGTGGGTCCCACACCACCAATGTGTCTCCATGACCAAGTGCCACCTTATTTTCCTATCATAAATATTTATTTAAACCCTTTTAATATATTTATGTCAATCTAATGTACATTTGGGGTTTTATAGTTTCCTTATTCCAAATCTAATGTTTCCACCCCAACCTAGGAAACTAGTAGATTGGTGGAATTTTATCTTTTGAGATTTATTTGAATGGGGACATTAAAGATTGCCGCAGTCTCAAGAGAGATTGCACAAAATCAAATCCGCATCTCTAGAATTTGTAATTAGCTCTCTGTAATGTGTAACTAGCTCGATATTTGATTAATCATCCACCTAGGAGTTTGTAGGTGAAATGGAGAGCACATCACATAAACTGAAACAAAGGGTTACTGAATGGAAATTCACACCAGGAGCCACACAACTGCAAATTGTAATTGCGAGATAAAAAAAACTAGACAGAGAAAATGGTAAAGAAACTATTACATGGAAACCTTCTTCGCTGAAATTCTTTTTGCCGCAAGTCTCGCAATTTCGTTGTAAGACAAATGCAACTAGAAATGCGGGCACTAGAAGTGGAAAACCATAGGACGCATTGAACCACCAAAAAACCCATATCCCACAAATAAACTGCTGCTCTGATTTTTCATTTATAGTCATTAAATGCAGTGGAACAATCAAAACCTGGAAACCTGGAAACTGTAGACAAAACCGCTCACAAAATCACAGGCTGCTCACGAAAAACAAGCTTGATTTGTTGTAGCAAGGGCTCTCACAGACAATCTATTATGCATTAAGTATACTCTGCCCAATTCACACAGAATTAGGTGCACAATTAGATGCAACTCTCGAATATAAAACTTAGTACAAGGGAAAATGGTTACGGGCGACGGCTGCACAGGCGCGAGTCAGTCGAATTTTCTCGGTCATGGAGATCACTCTGTGTTCCAGTGCTTCAGAGCGTCCATGCATTTAATAGAAGGCATTCCAACGGGGAAAAGCCAATTAATACCCTTGGTGTTGTCGCACTGTTTGGACAGCCATGCATTAAATCCTTTTCGATGCACTTGCGTTGGACTGCCATGCATTAAAGCCTTTTCCACGCACCTGCTTTGAACTTCGAGATAACACTCCACCTGGAACATATCTGCTATAATGAATGATTGTTTGATAGAAATTAAAGTTTGCAACTAAGTTTGTGAAGTATTTTTTATATATTTATATTTTGTAATAATCTCCGACAATGATAAAATTAATCAAATCATACCCTATAATCCAATATAATTGTTACACATTTGAAAATAATTATTCTTAAAACATTAACAAATCATTATTAAAATAAACATTAGCTATTTATATAGTCATTTTATGTTACTCTACAAATTATTATAGTTAAGCAGAACATATAGTCTCTGCCTATGGTAAGGACTAAAAAAAATTAAAAAAACTACATAAAAACAAAACAATTAATTAAAATAAATATAATTAAAATAAAAAACATAAAAACAAAAACAATTAATAAAAAACAAAAAAAAATGACAAAATGAAAATATTAAAAAAGTAAAACAAATAAAAAAAAACATAATAAACAAAACAAGTAATAAAAAAACATGAAATACAAACAAATATTATAATACACAAACCATAAAAAAAAACAAAAAAAACAACAACAAATAAGAAAAACATAAAAAACAAAACAAATAATAAAAAATCATAAAAAACAAATATAAAAATAAAATAACAAACAAACATTACGTCATAACCAAACCAAACATTACGTAATAACCAAAAAAACATGAAAAACCAAAACAAACATTACGTAATAACCAAAAACACATGAAAAATGACAAAACAAATAATAAACATAAACATAAAAAACAAACATAATTTAAAAAAAAAAAAAACATCATGCATTACGTAGGGAGGGTTAAAGGGGATTGGAGGGCCTTAATAGGGGGCACGACTTTGGGAATTGCGCCATCCCTTAAGCGTCATTCCAATTGGTTGCGCCTCCACTTGGAGCGGCGCTTAGGGGGTAGTGCGATTCCCAAAATTGTGCCCCCTATTAAGGCCTTCCCATCCTCCTTTAGTGTCTCTACTTAGAGCAGTGCTTGGGGGTAGCACGATTCCTAGAATTGTGGATTAGAGAGCCTTAATAGGCCATTCCAAGTGGATGTGCCTCCACTTGGAGCAGCGCTTAGGGAGTGGCACAATTCCCAAAATTGTGCCCCCTATTAAGACCCTCCCATCCTCCTTTAATGCCACCACTTAGAGCGGTGCTTAAGGGGTAGCGCGTTTCCCAAAATCGCGCCCCCTATTAAGGCCCTCCCATCCCCTTTAACCCTCCCTACGTAATGCATTATGTTTTTTTTAAAATTATGTTTATTTTATTAATTGTTTTGTCCTTTTTCATGTTTGTTTTGCTATTACGTCATGTTTGCTTGTTATTTTTTTTATATTTTGTTTGTTTTTTATGTTTTTTTATTATTTGTTTTTTTTTATGTTCGTTTATTATTTGTTTTTTTTATGGTTTGTGTATTATAATATTATAATATTTTATTATTATTATATGGTTTTGTATTTTAGTTTTTAATACATTTTTTGTATTTTTTTTAAATGTTTAATTTTGATTTTTAAAGTTTAGGATCAATTTTTTAAAAAATAGAGTATATTTATTATTAATTGATCAAATTTTGATTTAGGAGTTTCAACGTGGTTATATTTTTTGAATTTGATATGGGGTACTCTTTCATGACATAACACATTGAGATACAGAAAGATAGTTAATCTCTAAAAAATGTTGATATTTTCGTAATATTTTGACTTTAAGATTTTAGTTTAAGAATAAATTTAATGTTTTTAATATGTTATTTAGAAATATATTGTACACTTTTTGCTGAGTTTATGTGAATCATTTCTTTATGGAAAATATTGCTAAATAGTATCATTTTTATACATAAAATATCGGAAAGTACATTAAAAATGGTTTGAAATGTTTTTTATTTTTACAATTTTGTCCATAGAGTGACTTATTTAAGATGAAAGTTTAAAGAAAAATACTTCTGAAATGTATATATTTTTCATTATAACTAGCTTCTAAATCTGAAAAAAAAAAAAAAAAAAAAAAAAAAAAAAAAAAAAAAAAAAAAAAAAAAAAAAAAAATCATTATAACTAGCTACTAAATGTATATATATTTTTGTTAAATTTGAAAAAACGTATTTATAAATACAAATTATATTTTTTTATGACCAAGATGATTCAAAATCGCAAAAAAATGGCTCAAAATGAAAAATGGTGCTACCACTATATAGACATTTTGAAACGGAGGTAAAAACAACTACTAAAATTGACCTCCAAAAAAATGAGAACAATATTGGGTTCTCGTCAAGTTGTATAACTTGTTGCTATTTCAAGCAACTAAAAACGTTTCAAAAGCAAGAACCTTCAATTTGATTCTCCTGTATTTTTGCTTTATTACATTCTTAGAAATTCGCAATATTAAATTTTTCATGCATTTTGGGAACTATCCAAATTGACAATTTCTGCCAAAACAAAGTTATAGGCACTTTTATGTTTGAATCCCAGACATATATGAATTCCTCTTTCATATTTTGAATGTGCACCATTGTTCCTCTATGGATACTATTTCCAATGAGAATCTTCATGCTGCATTATGATCTAGGGGCTGAAAATTACATCCTCCCAAAAATGCTAATTTTGCCTAATTTTGCACTATTTTTATAGGTGCAATTAGCGCCGGAGACCAATTTCAGCCGACTGCAAAAGAAAATATAGTAAGAAATATATATATATATATATATTGGGAACAATTAGTATATATAACAAGGATCACTTATCAACTTTCATATCTCTAATCCGATGCTCAATCAACCTCTACAAAATTTTGGGTTTGAATACTTTTAACGTTTTTGACTTTTTCCTAGACTTTTGATTTTTACCAAAACTGGCTATCTCATAAACTAAGCATTTATGGAAAAACTTCATGTAACAAAAGTTGTCCGTATTGATGATTAGGTAAAATGTCGAGTTCAATATTTTTTCTAGTTTCGACATCTAGGGTCACTTTTGCCTCCTGCAAGTTTTCTAAAATCCCAAAAGAGTGCTACATAACACACCTTTTGGAATTTAGCTCCAAGATTTTGTATTTAGCTGCATGCTTAGTCAATGATTGCACCATATAAATTTTATCCCAAATTGAACACTCATTGGGTCTCGGGACATAGATATTTAAAAGTCATTAATTTGAAATTTATGCCAAATCGGAGCAGAATGGGCTCAAGCCTCTCACTTGTGTTTTTGTGACATTCATCAATGGTGCCTGAATGCTTTATGTCTCATCATATTCTGAGGTAAGCTGCTCCTATTATGGCCTAAACAATTTTTGGGCTCCATAATTTTTTTTTTTGAATCACCACTGCGGGGTCAGACCTTCCTAGTCGACCATTCTCATAACTATATCTTGGAAACCCCCAAAATGGAACTTCAAAGAGGCGTCACCGATGCCTCGCGAACCTTTTTCTTGGGAGGTAATTTTGCACCCTCTCGGACCGACGGGTGACATCCGACTACCGATGACCAATGACCACTGCAGACATATACCTTGTCGTGCCTATGGACTTATCCTTGTGGCCTATTCCTCGTGAAATATTTCGACAAATCCATAGATGCGTACCGTCGATCGCCAACCGACGACCGACTACCGATGCCGACTACCGCCGACTAACGACCTCCGTGGACTTATACCTCGCTACGCCCATGGACCTTTCTCCGTGCTCTATTCTTTACGGCACATTTTGGCAACTCCATGGACACACACCAACGACTGACAACCGCCGAAATCCATGCACCTTTTTGCTTGTTGCGCCCACAAACCTTTCTCTACAACTTTTCACAACTTCTCCTTGTGCAACCCCCGCGAATACATGCCGACCACTGATGACCGATGCCAACCGACAACCATCATGGATCTATACTCTGCACTGCCTACAAATTGTGGACGTCATCCACCCACATGCCTTCCAATGTGGTTGGTCCACGTCATACTCCTCTTTCCCACATGGCACGGATGGGATCCACCTCAAATTTCCCAATTTTCCAATTTCAGAAGTGGTAAAGACTCACTATGAAAGTAGTTTTGGAAAAGCTATTGTTGGAGTTGTTGCTAATCAAAATCGAACACATGGATAGACGATATCTTCCCAATGAATTGCCCACTCTCCATTATCCAGTGTGTAATTTGCAGATGTGTTGTGAATCATACCTATTGATCATGATTCTTTCTTTCTGCTAATAAACCATATGTAGTTTTTAATCTCACGATTTTAACCAAAACATTTTCATCACTTCCTATGCAACTGATTTCCTGCCTGTGAGTGTGGATTCTGGCCGAAACAACCCTAGTGTTGCAACCATTCACTCTGATACCACTCTGTCATGTCCCCACCCATTAAACTGACCAACAATATGGACATGAATGAATTGTGGGGACTCTAAATTTCTCCCAACGACTATATTACGAAATTCATAAAACATTTAAAATGCGTGTGTAGATGCATATCAAAAATACACAATGGAAAATAAATCATTCCATACAAAAACATCATGCATATACCATCATATTCATCACAAGCATAACAATAATATCAATAATTCATTCACATTCAACAAAACAATAAATTGACAATTATACACTTATCTTTTCAATGAAGTCGTCTAATCAATTGGCTATGGAAGAGAAACGTTCCATCCAACCATAGGAACTCTGTCCAACACTTTATCTATTTGCTGAGAGGCCACCCCCGAGCCGGGCTATGATATCCACTAAATGAGGAACTATGTAGGCTCACTCACAACCATAGGAACACATTCTCATGCTAAGCTAGCGCACAACTGGTTTTATCAAGCATATAGAGAAGCGATGGAGATGAATGCTAATCCAATGAGCTCAACCATCGAACTACATGTATCTCAATTGGTCTTATCCAGCCTTGGTGCCGACATTACCTACCACACCCAACACAAGGAAGGTCCCTTTCTCTGCTACACAGTCCCTCAGGCACCCGTTCCCTCCAGTGCTATTCAAGGTGGGCATAGAAAGGTCCAAGATGCTAAACCTTCAGATATATCTTTCCTTCATTGGGTTTATCAAGCCATTCCAACCTCTCATCAGTCTTAGACTTCAATGGTCTCTTGTATTTTCTTATTCTTGGAAACACTAATTTGCAGCCACAAAATTCAATTTTCAGGATTATGTATCTGGGTTCTCCCAAGATTTTCAAGCTTCTAGCACTCCCAAATTTTCCCCAGGGTTCAGCTCTATGGATCCCCCACTGGATTTCATGACCAACATGAGTTTCAGTGTGATTTTAACAATCTAAAACAAGGCTCTTTCTCAAGTTACTATTTTTTTTATTTCTCTAGTTGGAAGTGCTTAGCTTACTTCGAATTGGTGTCTGGTTGCAAAATAATGGGATGGGAATGAAAGGAAACAAATTCCCCATAAGGAAGATTGACTTCTGGGTACCGAAAACTATTCCCATACTCAACCATACGAATTTCTAGGCTATGCCCATGCTCCATTAAATTCATGATTTGATTTCTCAGTTGCCTTCTTACAACAAAAATAAATATCAACATGGAAGTCCACTTAGGTAGTTGATTACCATTAATGTCTCAAGGGGTTCTCAATATGACACTTGTAAACAAAGTACTGGATCCCACAACCCCTCATCTCTCCCTAGTGGATAAACACAACCCCCTCATTTTAGTTGCTTCAATAGCTAGCTCTCAAACATTTTATTTATATTATAAATATTTACATGCTATTACATTTTCCCTGGCCAATTAGAACATGTCCACAAAATATAAAAATACCTGCCTTTGTAATTATAGGCAATCACTAGTGGGGCCTTGGCCTTTAGCTCCATGCTAGAAATCATGCATTACATATTTAAAATATTTACATATCAAGTCGATAAGAGCTAGGGGTCAAAATGGGGATATTACAATAATCCTCATTGTTCTGGTGGTATGGAAGGTGAAGCTAATTTTGACATCCTATCCAAAATAAATGGCTTGCTTAGAAATATTTTTCATTTCCATCAATGATTGTGTGTTTAACTCATTTTGATAGGATGCTATTACTTCAATGTTTTGTTTTTCCAAGAAACCTCTAAAATATTCTAATGTTCCCTCTCGTAAATATATGGATGTGCACCTAAATTTTAATAGAATATGGAGAGAATCATACAAACAATCCACAATAACATATTACAAATTGTATAGATGAAACAACCCATAAACCCCTTGAAAACAACATCAAGTTCAGGTTCCCATTGGACCTCAAATGCCCCTGCTTTGCATTTGGTATTCCTACATCTTGTTTTCGTATTTGTGTTTTTTTCCATGCCAATCTGTCTGACAACCAACATAACAACAAAAATATCTTGTTGGCTACTGACTTGTCCTAAATGCTTAAAATGGAGTATCTAGCTCTAGAAGAGTCTACTATGCACGATGTCTAGTGATAAAGAGAGTTTGCTATAAGGAAATTTAGTGTTCACTCATTGGACAAAATATTCACATTAAATTGAAGAAAGTGACATGTGGAATTTGCACGAACTTTGAATTCAATGGAAATTGCATTGGGTGGAACAATAAGTGTCATTTTTCACACCAAATTGTTCTTTCCAAGCAACATAAACCATGGTTAATGCAATAAAATCATAGCATGAATTTGAAAAATTCAAGTTAAAATCGAAAATAGCAATGGAGACACTACTAACTAGTGCTAAATATACACCAAGCTAGAAACTTTGTAGAATACTAGAATTAGCTGTCAACCATTACGACTCTATGTCTATGATTGAAACAGAATTTTGCAATATAGTGGGATGACATTGCCATCTTCATGTGAAATACAGAATGTTCAATTCATTTTTTTCTTTTAAGATGGGGAATGTTAAAATACATGCTTTAAGAACATTACACAAAATATATTTCTAAATTGGAAAACATATTAAAAGAAAAAAATTAATGAAGAAAGGATGTAAGATAAATGGTGGTCTCTAATCAATACACAAAATAAGAAAGATATTTTTTTTGTATGTCAGGTAGAGCCTTCTATTCTATTATCATACAATAAAGGTACATAATATACAAAACTGAGCTCTGAGGTTCTCCTTCCAAAGGAAAGCAAAACAACCTGAGAGCTGCATAAAGATTGTCTGAGTTTAAAACCAAATAATTGAAAGTAACTATGTGTAATTCCCCTCCCCGAGGCTAGATAAATCTAATATACTCTAATCACAAAATTGACCTAAAACTGAATCTAGCAACTTATTTTTATTTTCTTTTATCTCATACAACAATAACATATCTATAAAATATTACCAACGGACCTAAACTTTCAACATTAAAATTAATCCAATTTCATTCAATGCATAATTCATAATGAAAAACAATAATTATATAATACTTGAAAAATCGCTAGTTGTTGAAGGTTGAGGACGAAGCTGAAGGTTTTTATTGTCGCCAAATACACCGCAAGATTAGTCTTCAAGATTTCCAATCCAAAATGATCTACTGGTTTCCTCCCTACCATACCTAGAGTACTCTTTTTTCTCTGGGACCCCCGAGTTGCGACAGGGCTGGTGATACTCTGCTAGCCAATGAACTATGATACCAGACTCTCTGTTGAAGGGAATCCCAACCACACTTATATCATAGTGAACCACTACCACACCCTCCAACAGTCATCTAGACAGGAGCCACAATCCACACTGATTCCAAAACTCTTTTTCCCGGAAGATATATCTCAAGCTCCTTCCTCCTTTCTTTTATAGCGACCGACCTGCTTTATTTTCCTGCCCCTTTTTATTTTATTATTATTTGTAATGTTTATCTTATTTTATTATTGTTATTATTATTATTATTATTTCTAATGTTTGTCTTGTTTTATTATTATTATTATTATTCCAACTACTTGCTTGATTAATTCATTTTTATTTTATATTTTATTAATTATTGTTTCCCTTTCCCAATTATGAATTAATTATTTGTTTCATTTTCATCACGACCATGGATATCAAGGCACCATACTTCCTACATGTCCTTTATATATTTCCTCAGGTGGGGATATGGTATGACAGTTGAGACATTGTTAACTCAACCTGTCTACACTATTGAGGGACTAGTGGTTCCTGGGGGATAAGGCTGAGTCCTTATTGCGTGCCCCCCAACAATATACCTCGTGAGTGACCATACTATGGCCGAACCTCAGAGCAACATGCATCTAATGAGTCAGAGCCTCTCTCACTCTAGACGAACTAATCGTATGGACATTGGCTAGACTTAACTTGTATCAGGTTCAACCCTGTCCCTTGATGTGGATCGATTGGAAATCGCATCCGACACCTGCACGTAAATACCTCACACATCAAATCTTATAAAATAAGATTTAAAATAAAACATGAATCATAGTTTGACATCACCTGTCAATGTATCCAACTCATTCTGAGTCCATGCACATCATGTGCATCAAATATTTTTCCAAGATTTCCACATAATCACATATATATACAAGGTTTTCAATACCTATTACTGATTTGCGAGTCATACCAAGTCCATGGCATATCGATGCCTATTTGAGGAACATGTAACTTCTCTGCTTGTCACACTGAACAACTCATCAGAGTACATGATATATAAGCATAAACCTTAATCAACATTTTCACAATGCACCTTCATTCAATCATATTGAATCACGATAAAATCATATAACATCTAAACCATCTCAAAATCATAACATAGACACCACATTTGATCAACATCAAATCATATCATGATCATATGAGCTGTCTATATACATCAACATCATAACATGATCTTTAGTGAAATCATAACATAATTATCAATGAGATCATAACATGTCCATCACAACATAATCATATGAAATCATCATCAATGTCACATAAACATCACATAGTCTAAGCCACACATAATTAGGTCATTCGTGATTGAATGCCCTAAAATCATAGTCATAATCAAAGTATATATCCTATAACAAAAAATGGGACAATACATACACCCCCACTTCAGGAAACTCCGTCCTGAAGTTCTAGAATACGTAAGGAAACTCTCGATGCATCACTGATACATCATCCTAGGTCGTAGAACTAGGACTATAACTATCCCATCAAACCTTGACTAGATCGACTAATCGATTCCAAATATATCGAGTTCGTTGCTCCAAAATATGAATCAGCTGATCCACTAAGGCTCCCTAATCTGATATCTACAAATTACTCAAGTTGACGACTTGAGATGGATCTGACATATAATGTCTCAAAACAAAACATGAAAATACATCATGAATCTGACTCAGTGATGATGGGAAAGAAATATGCTAAGAAATTGGTATTGATCTCAAATGGTCCTTCAAATCGTGATGACAATTTGGCTTACTTTCCAAATTGAAAAAAATCTTCTACAACTTCACCCACAAGAACACTTTGTCTCTAAACTCATGGTTCTTTTCTGTCTGATGTGCATCGTCATAACCTTTAAGTCAGTCTTTGGCCTCTTTCAGCCATGTCCAAATGGATTGCATATGCTCATCCATTTCCTGAATTGGATCATCTCCTGGATGTTATTTGGACCCACAAATATACTATAACCCATGTCATGAGCCTAGCTACACTAGGTAATTCTATACTCCCCCTCTTCAAGAAACTTCATCCTAAAGTGAACATAAAACACTAATCATCCATCATGTGCATTTTATGTACTGACGTAGTATCATCAAAATCATTTATACTCTAGGTCCATGCCATTATATTTAGTCATCTAGTTTATTCTCATCATTGATACTCCATTCTGAAGCATTAGATCTTAGCATCCTAGAAAAATATGTTAAATTTTATTGCCTAGTCATTTTTTCAGTACCATCGTGTCCAGGTCAAGGATTTCATCATGTCCTTACCTAATTTCATCATTTCCATTGTCTTGTAACCCCTCCGTAGACTTTCCAAGTCACATCATGTGTGGATTGTCATAGTCTCATCGAGCCTATCTTGAGGACTAGTCATTTTTCCTTTTCGCTTCACCATATCAGGTGGTTAGCATCATTACGTTCATCTTGCTATGTTGATCATCTCCATACTTCATTTTACAAAAACCGTCTTCATAAGACCCTTTCGACAGGTTTTCCAAGTCACATCTTCCCATCACCATATCATGGTCAAGTCAAGTTGTAGTTTTTCGTTTTTTTTAATGGAACCCTCATTCTACAAAATCATTTTCATTATGTTCATCTCATCATGTTGGTTGCCTTGATATCTCATTTTCCAAACTCCTAGTTTGTTTCACCCCCTCGGCATCCTGTCGAAGTCTCGACAAGTATATGTCTTCAACTCTATCGTGCCATAGTTGTTAAATGTTTTCCATATCATTCCCTTTTTGGGAAGACATGACACATATTTCTTTAATCCCCCATTTTCCTTTACACAAGAACAATATATAGAATTTCCATTTCCTTTATATACGATGATTATACTACATTTTTATAGTGCCTTCATAATGTATATATATATGGGATCTTTTACACACACACACACACACACATACAATACAACTTATCAACAATTAATGTCCATAGGATATTTTCCACTCCATGTGTAATTATATACACATATAAATCCCGCACTATCAAATGGATTTATGTGATTTCATAATCACATCGAAATTTCATAAACCACAAATGCTTATTCTTGAATTCGTACAGCCACCATGTATACATATACACATAGCCCATTGGGTGGCTCAATCCATGAAATATCATCATCCATATGTGATCGACTAATATGTCATACCAAACTTGTACATATGATCATAGTTGTCGCAATATCCAAAGTTAACCACCTTGAAACCATCATAGATGTCCTTTTTAATACGTTGATTTTTCCAAAATTCCACTTTTTTTGTATGTCTAATTGAGACATTTTAGAGATTTTGATATGGTAACCCTTCTACTATGGAAGGCTTGCGACGAATGCATGTTAATATGTGTCCTTATACGTCATGACACAACTACAATTGAGGGTTGTTTATTAGCGGGGAATGCGGGTTAGGTTTGTGACACCCTCCCTTAATTGCGACCCCAAAATATTTAGGTGTTGCTCCTTTCTCAACTTTGACTATATAGGTCTAACAACCTCAAAGGTAACGTTGCCATTTGGAACCACTAGTTGGCATTTTGTGGTAACTATTTTTCATTATACTTCTTCTAGGTAACAATTCTTGGTACAAACATAAGCATTCACATAAATGAATTCTTTATCAGCATAGCTCCTGAACGCCACTCATTCCTTTATAACAAATACATGGACCTGATTTTCCCATTCACAACCCTGACATATATACCATTGTAATCAATTTACTATAACAACACATCAACCTAGTCAACTCATTATGCAATAAATATAAACCTACTCTTATAAAAAAAACATATCATTCATTCGTCACCCTTCGACTTGACTAACTTATAAAATTCCATCATAAAAACATAATACATTAATACATTAATATTAGCCAATTCATTATAAAAACATAAGTTGATGCATGTAAGAAATAACATATCCAAATTGCATGAATCCCCTCTTCTTTTAATAACCTACTATGTTCATGTAGATATACCTCTTATATAACATAACATGAACATAAGCCATTTATTATATAATAACACCCTCCTTTATGTAAATCAATCCATTATGAGGTAACCCAATCTATTCATATAATCTCATGTGTTGTACAACAACATGAAGCACAAGGTGACCCATTAGAAAAAAAAACATGGTGCATCGTCACTTTATATATAGACCCATCATAACCAAATGTCCAATAACTTCATGATGGAATATAATGCTTGCTTTCCTTACACTAATTTTGTTTCACTATAAAGGTGTAATGTAGGGATTCCTTCCCTTACGAAACCTTTTTAACCATTTAATTGTATCAGAACCATACGATAATTTATTTTATTAAAGTTATCTTTCGGCCTTGGACCGATACATATAGGGGACACACCATTTACACAACAATGGCCCTAATGTATCACATGATCTCTCTCTATGGTTCTCTAATCACTGTAACGAGCTGAGTCACATAAGTTAGTAGCCTCGAACTATGGTACAAGGGATTGTTTATATTAACCAAAAAAAAGTCATATTCTAATAACAATTTCCAGCTTTTGTATAATGTCCCAACACACTCAGAGAAATGATACCTTAATGCATTAATACCGTCGGTTCATTATAAGATTAACCATGCATTCATTCGACCCTTCATTCTCTGAGTATTATGTACGTAAAATCAATTTCCTGGAAATCAACTCATTCACCTTCCAATTATTATCATGCATATCTAGTCCTGCGGTGGTCGTTGGTCACAGTCTTGTGGATTTCATAGGTCTGATAACGGACAGATCTCTAGGGATACTATAAGATTTGGGTATTTGGGGAATACATGAATAAAGTTAACATATATCGATCTAGACATCCGATTGAAATAATAACTAATTTCTCCTTTCCCTGTCATTCCATTTCTGCCTTTCAATGTTTTTCCCTCCAATATGAAAAAAAATGTACCAGATAAACAACTACAAGATCCTCGCCCATCTGAAAGAAGGAATTCATATTCAACATAAACCCTTCCTCATTAATTTGGTCTCTACTTTTACTATGTTATTTCCTATCTAAATGTATGTCCGGAAAGCAACATATGAGAAGGAAGATATATTTGAATCTCTGAAGCAAAAAGAGAAAAAATTGAATGATATGTTGTATAGAGACTTCAAAAGGACCTTGTTGTTGCTCTAATAGTCGTCATTATGATCAATAGAATGTCATATTTTATTGAGGAGTAGAAGTCCCCAACACAAGATGATTTATAGCATCATGAAACTTTAGATAATAACTCATAGTATTGTATATTTGATGGGATATTCTTGCATAAGCTGAAAATGCTGATTTTGGACTATCATTTAGGTCACAGTCAAATTTTGCTATTAGCTTTCTGTAATATATTGGAACTTCCACTCCAAAATCCTTTCTCAAGAAGGTCATCATGTCCATAGCATCCTTTTCAGAGCCAACCTTCAAAGAATCTGGTAAACCAACCATCAACATTGACAAGCATAATTATGGAGGGGCACCCAAATGGGTATCCCAGGCCTTAATGAGCACCCAAATGGGTATCCCAGGCCTTTATGAGCACCCCATGCAAATAACAGAATCATGGTTTTGATGCCTTCAATACCACCCTCGAATTGTTTAACAAATTCCACTACAACATGCACATAAAGTTGTGCGCTGTAGTCATTGTTTCCAATCCAAGCCAAATCTATAACCAATCTGTTTCCATATTCACTCGAAACAACTGGGTGATGCATATTAGGATTAAAGGATTGATGGCAATAGAGAAACACAATCGATGGAAGACCAAAAAACAAATTGTGAAGATTACTAGTGTAAAAGTTTACACAGATGTCTTGCTCATCAATGTCCAAAATCCCAATAGGATGAGCTCCCTCTACAAAAACGTTGTCCACACCATCTTCCCTGCAAATCCTAATAATCTCTTTTATGGGAAAAAAAATGACGGCATCGAAGTCACATGATCAAGGACTGCTAATCTGATTCTGCCTAACTTAGCCTTGATTTACACATTCGATGCACATGCCCAGCTGATCATTGCAGCGTTCAACAGGTGGAATAACTCAATGTTAAGGGTAGACTCAAGTTCGACAGGGATAACTCAACATTGAGGGTAAACACAGGTTCGATAGATCACAACCGAAACTAACAGAGTTGAAGATATAAAATAATTCAGCGTTGGTTACAATATAACTAGAGCTAAAGGTTATGATAACTTAGCGTTGAGCAGATCCTTTTACTTCCTTCTAATCGATTGAAGCCTGTCTCATTTGGAAATTGAACCACCCAGTTGATACCCTTTATTCTCTTGGTGAAGGTATTCCACTCTAGGTCTAGTTAGAAATCTAATGGCACGTTGCAGAGCTACCTTCCCTCAACGTTTCTTGAACAAAACTAAAATAAATATCTTTTAAAGCAATAGGTTTGTACAGATTGCCTTCTCAATGTTTTATGAATGGATCTAAGATCTACATGCATAAATCAAAGAAAAACCTTCGCAAGAAGTAAATGCAAAAATAACATATTATAATTATCATTGCGGCACCGAGACACAATCAAATTTCTTGCGAGGAGCTATTTTCAAGAGTTAAACAATTTTAATATATCATTACCGGGAAGAGGCACAATCAAATTTACACCCCAAATAAAAACATTTAGTCGTCCAACAAACATTTCATTCTTAACCATACTAAGATCGGGAGGACTAGATTGAAGCCGTTGCAAGGATCTTTCTTAGGGTTAACATTGCATACCACTGTTTGTTGTGCAGATTATCGATCGATACAAGATGATAATGTTGAACTTTGGTTGTCATTGATGTCAACTAATGTCAAAGAGGAATCAATATTCCTGTGGTAGTTTGAAGAAGTATATGGATTCCAGTCTAAATAAGTATATCAAGGAGTACATCAAGCATATCCAGCTTGAAGAAGTACACAAGGAATACACTTAGTACATATGGTACATGCGCAAGTCCCAAGTCCACCTAGGATAAGTCAAAATAATTAGTTGGACAAGGTTCGAGAGTGTGCAAGTGGCTTGAACAAGAAGTGGCCAATAAGTTATGAAAGCCTTGGAAGCACACAAGATACCCCAATCAAAAGAAGCATACAAAGCTCCTGAAGCATGCAAAAGTACCAAGAAGAAAGTAGCAGTTGTAGAAGTCAAGTGCGCAAATCCCACAAGCGACGGTACATCAAGGGCTCAAGACCAAACTGCAAGGGTGCAAGCCCCACTAGCCAAAGGACCAAGTATGCGCAAGACCCACAAGAGAAGACACATCAGTGACGCAGACCATGACAAGTGGCGGAAGCGTGAAGTAGTGGAATCGTGAAGCAAGGAATAAGGGACGCTACGACCAACTTGTGGACATCACCATCCATGTAGAACAAGTATAAATAAGAACCCGACTAGGTGAATGAAGTAAGCTTGAGATGTAAGATTGTGTGTGGAAAGCTTGAAGATATAGATTTATCAAGCTTATAATTCTCAGGGCATCAAGGGCTTGTGGAACCAGAACATCATGATGTAGTAAGAAATCCGAGTGTGCACAAGCAGAGGAGTGGAATAGTTGAAGGGGTGCAGTATGATGCAAGTCTATCTGTGACAGTTGTGCGAAAACAGAAAGGTGGAAATACAGAGGATGCGCAAGGTTGTAAAACTAGAATGACAGTTTCACAGATAGCATAGATGTTCTAAAATAGATGCACAAAGATTGAGTTGATGTATATCTTGCGGTGTGCAAAGTAAAGATTTACATGAGATGCGCAAATACAGAGTTGCAACACAGTAAAGGATGCGCGTTAAACAGAAAGGCCATATCACAGATGCTGCACTGTTTGTCACATATGATCTTAAGGATATTGCACCAAGAGAGAACGAACATATCACTGAAGGTATGCAGTTCCATCTGATACTGGTGTACGAAGTCAGAATAGCGGGTTATCAATTGAGATTGTAGATGCATAGTAGTAGAATGGAATATTGAACCTTGGGATAGACTACAAAATTTGTTGAAGTAGCACACAGTTTGTGGAGTGCGAAGTCAATTGTAATGTTGTGAAGTGTTTAAGTGAAGTTCGTGATACAGAACAACAATTGCAATATCTCAAGGTTACGGAAGGTGTGCACAACATAAAGAATAGTATATTATCATAAGTGTGCATGGATCAGAAGTACAACAAAGTAATATCTTTTATTGTATATCAGGGTGGTGGGACAGGGCAAGGAGCAGGGGGTCGGTGCCTCCTTCCAGTTGGAGTTGGTAAATCAGGGAGTTGGTGCTTCCTTCAGGCCGATGCCTGTAAAACCAGGGAGTCAGTGCCTCCTTCTAGTTGGTGCTAGAGAACTTAGGAAGTTGGTGCTTCCTCGAATGTAATATTTTATTATAAGAGATCATTATGTGGTTTTCTCCCATTTGGGTTTCCACGTAAAAAATTAGTGTGTTCTGCATTTTTCCGCATATGTGGATGAATGTTTTATTTATGGTGGATGCATAATTAAAGTTCATATTAATCAGTTAAGAAGTTAAAAATTGTTCATAACTACACTAATATTGATTCACCACCCTCTCAGTATTAAATAGATTCCAACAATTGGTATCAGAGCGCGTGTCTTCAGTAACAGCTTAACATCTGGAAGATAGATCTTTGTGCAGAAATGAACATGAAATAAAAATTGTTCTTGGACAACAAAGAGGATATAACAAATATGGATTCAGAGCATGAAGAAATGGAAAAAGTAGACTTTGAAGGATAACTGATCAGTGCTCTGGATGAACTAAGGAAATCTAGGAATAGATCCAAACATCTACATGAATCACTATTGATATTATAAGCAGATACCATCAAGCAGTTGAAATTAAGAGAATAAATGTGTGAGAAACTGGAAGGTGAGGTCACTTATTTGAAAGAAGAAATACAAAAGATCAACAGTCAATTGGAACATGAACAAAAATTTGAAAATGGAACCAATAAAAATTCAAACTTTGTGTGTTTGAAGCAAAGAGTTACACAGATGTGCTCAGAACCCCTTTTCCAAGGAACAATCACAGGTTCAAAAAAAAGCACAGGGAGTCAATCCACATGGAAACTGGACTCTATGCAATTCAGAATAGTTCATCGAATCAAGTATAAAAAATTCTTTATGGGAAAGTGTTACTCTTGTCATAACTTTGGTCATAAAGCAATACATTGCAAAGCACGTGCACTTGCGTATGTTAAGAGAAATGGTTTCATTATTTAGATGAACCCTAGACATAACAACATCAGGAAAGTAGTTGAAACACCAAAATAAAATATCAATCCCTTTCTCATTTTGAACTTAGATAATGAGTGTTGTAAGTGTCACAATCATGGTCATGATAGTCAAGACTACAAAAATCAGTTGTCATTTGCGCAGTTGGTCGACACCAACAAAATATAATCTATTGAATCTCATAAGGTTCAAGGTTATCAGTAGGGATATAGTCTGGCTTTACATGCATAAAATAAAAGAGGGCAATGGTACATAGATAATAGTTTCTCTAAGAACATGACATGGGACAAAAATACCTTTCTAAAATACAAGGAAGATAAGGGTGGGAGTGTCTACTTTGGGGATAATGGATCTACCAAAATTTTGGGAAAAGGCTTAGTAAGTTTGGGAAATAAAAGGACCAAAGCAGAAAATGTCTTATTGGTCAAAAACATGAAACACAATCTTCTCAGTGTCAGTTAGATGTGTGATCAAGGGCATACACTCACTTTTGACTCAGAAAAATGCAAAATAAAAAACAAGAATATAGATAGACTAGTAGCAACAACCTCCATAACCCCTAATAATGTTTACATTATGGATGAAGAAAAATAAGAGAAGTGTTATATGGGACAAACAAATGAAAGTTGGCTCTGGCATAGAAGATTGAGACACATCAACTTTGACAATTAGGTCAGAATCAACAAGAAATAAGCTGTAATAGATATTCCAAGGATTACCAAACCATTGAATTCATTCTGCAAACTTTGTTTGCACAAAAAGAAAACAAGAGTTACATTAAAGACCAAAGAATATACTACTTCAAAACTGTTGGAATTAGTGCACGCAAATCTTTGTGGTCCAATGAGATCCAAAGGACTAAATGGTGAGTCTTATTTTCTTCTTTTCATTGATGACTATACTAGAATGACATGGGTGTTCTTTCTTAAAGAAAAATCGAAAACCTTTGAATGTTTCAAAGTATTCAAAGAAGTAGTTGAAAATGAAACTAACTTGAGGATCAAGTGTTTGAGATTTGACAATGGAGGAGAATACACTTCAAACAAATTTGACAACTTTTGTGAGAAACATGGAATTAGAAGACAGTTCTTAGCAACTAGAACTCCACAACAAAATGGAGTGGCAGAAAGAAAAAACAGAACTATACAGGAAATGGCCAGAACATTGTTGAACGAATCAAAGTTATCATATATGTTTTGGACCCAATCCATTCATACAGCTGTACATACTCTTAACAGATGCCATATCAGGAAAAATAGTGACTCAACACCCTATGAGATCTCGAAAGGAAGGCTAGCTATTGTCAGCCACTTCAGAATATTTCGAAGAAAGTACTATATCAAAAGAAATGATGAAAATATGGGAAAGTTTGACTCCAGATCATGTAATACCCCATTTTGACCCTTGGGATATATTAGCTTTTAATGTAAATATTGTATACATGTGATGTATGTTGTCCTAGTGTGGAGCTCAAGGACAAGGCCCCGCTAGTGGATGCTCGAATTTTATTTAAAAGGCAAGTATTAGATATTATGTTACCTATGTGCTATTTAGCCATGGAACATTGTAAAAATGATGTAAATAAACATCATGCAATAAAATATGAAAACTGGCTATGGAAGCAACTAATGAGAAGGGGTCATGTGTATCCACTAGGGAGTGGTAAGGGGGTTGTGGGATTGAACCATAGGCTACCAAATGTCATTTTGAGAACCCATTTGACTTTCTTTGCTGGCATTTAATTCTGTGTAAGAAAGTTGTTGATAAATTCAATCCATGGCTTCAATGGAGCATGGGTAGCCCAGAAATTCGTATGGCAGAGTATGGGCTTTGTTTTCTTGTACCAAAAGTCACTATACCTCAGGGGAATTGGTTCTTCCTCATTCCCATTCCATTGTTGAAGATCCCAGCATGAGTTTTCATCGATTACGAATGCCCAGCAGTGAGAAAAACCAGAAATCGCAACTTTGCAAGAACCCACGTTTTGAAGAGCCATAGACGCCCAGAATTTGGTATTGACAGTAAAATCCAATGGGGGATCCATAGATATGAACCTTGTGGCGAATTTGAGAGCATTAGATACCCTGAAATCCATAGAAAAACCCAGTTTTTATAGCCCAGAATTCTAGTGACGGGATTGAGTTATTTGATGACAGAATTATGAGAAATCCAAGTGTGAATGTTTGAACAGAGGATTGGATTGCTTGAATTTAGCTTGAGATTCCTGTAGCTTTGTGGTTGAGTTCACTTGATTAGCATTCTCCTCCTTTTTTTATTGCATGCTTGATAAACCCAACTGTGTGTTGGCTTAGCATGATTGTTTGAGTGAAACCATGGCTGTGAGTGAGCTTGTTTAGTTCCTCCTTAGTGGATACACATCCCAGCTCAGGGGTGATCTCTCAGCTGAAAGAATATAGGATGGACAGAGATCTATGGTTGGGTGGAGCGTTGCTCTCACATTGCCAGTTGTTGGATAGTTTCATCTTAAAGATAAGTATTCTCTGTGGTTTAAATTGTGATCATTTTGTGTTCTGTTCTGCATGTTTAATTATTCATGTTAATTGAATGATATGATTATCTTAAGCTAGTTGGCATGAAGCCTATGCATAGCATGAGAATTGGATTGATTATTGTATGATTGTTTCATTATTCTACTTGGAAGAAATAGGCTGAAGTATTCCCTTCTGCATGTGTGTTGTTATGGTTATTCCGTTGTGTTTATATTGAGTATGATTCTGCACTACATTTTAAGATAAGTATTCTTGTGGTTTGAGTTATGTTAATTCTGTGCTCTGCAATGTTTTAATTAATGATTGTTGGTTATATGCTAAATGCATGATGAAATGGTGGGTGGATAGTGTGTAATTCCGCTGTGTTATTATTAAGAATGATTTGCATGCATAAGTTTTTATTTATCCATAAATTTCTTACTAATGAATGGGGCTGAGATTGTCAAATATGTTGATGTATTTGTAACTTCGGAAGATATTCACTTGTATATTGTATGTATTACATTTGTACCTTATTGTATCCCCAACAGAGATGTATTAGTCCTCCGATTGAAAGTGTCATCATGTGTACTTGCAAGTGTCACAAGTTATATTGTAAGTGTCGTAACTTATACTTGATGGGTTATTAGACCACCTTGATGGGGTCGGCCCTGTATGAGTCATGTGGGTCAAAGGGTTTTTAGACCACCTTAGAGGGGTCGGCCCAGTTAGCATTATGTTAAGTGGTTAAGTTGGGGCCAACCTAGTTGAGTAAATGTCAAGTGAAAGTTAGTGTATAAATATAGAGTGTGTCTCTCTCATTTTACACATTCTTTTATTCACTCACTTCGCATTAGTGAAAGAAGAGGAGGGTACGCACAAGTGTAGGAGGAGCATGCTACTGAATATATCTATCTCTTGGGTTTGATTACGGTGATCCTTTTATTGGTGCTTATCCTATCTCTGAGGAAGTTGCAGGGTTTTTCACCTTCTTGGTTTTCCCTGGTGAAATGTTTTGTGTCTCTTGTCTCTTGTCTCTTATGCTTGATATGTTGTACATGTTATTCTTTTAGTTAAGATCCTATATCTATTGAATTAAATGATGAAAAACTAACATGGTATCAGATCTAGCCTAAAGGAAGGCATGGTATGGTGTTGGAGAGAACTTCCGCAGCATTTAGGAAGCTGCTAATTTTGGAAAAGATAACCAATTTTGGGGAGAAAGTACCAATTTTGGCAACAAGACAAAGATATCGCCGTAGCGCAAATTCCGACGGGAATTGCGGCGATATGTACAGAAAAGTCAAAGCGTGTGGTACAAGGAAGAGGCCGAAGGGAGAGCTCAACCACCATAATAAAGGCGCCGAAGATGAAGAGAGGGTTCAGCTACCCTCATTAAGAAGAAAGACTACAGTCAGCGTTGCTTGAACCAAGAAGAAGCAACGGGCCGATGCATTAAAGACTAAGGACTGCAGGAAGCGGCGACGAGACAGGAGGCGGCCATGGAAGTACAAGTAGTTGACTGTAAGTGGTTAGGGTTGAGTCACTGTTGGGATAAGGCCCACAGTTTTGTAACTGCGATGAGACCTTCGGGCCATCTATATATAGGAGTCTTTTTGTATGAAAAGGGGTTGGCCACATAGCTACAAAATTCATTAAGTAGAGGGTAGTCGAGTCTTTGATGATACAGAATCTGAACATCCTCCAGAGATCAGGGGCTGACCCATTGAGCAAATTGTGCAATCCACTAGGATTGAGGGAGAGAGAGAATGCATTGTAAGAGGCAGGAAAAGAGGAGAGGTCTATAGAGAAGGGCTCCCAATGGGGTGGAGTTTCCCAGAAGACCTCTGTTGCAAAGAGTTGTGACGGAACTGTGTTTTACTCTCTCAAATTATTAACAGGAAACACAGTTCCCGTGGACGTAGCTCCCCTCCTGGAAGTGAACCACGTAATTATCTGAGTAGCGGGATTGTATTTGTGTAGTTGTTGCTCTTATTCGCTTATCTTTACTGTACATGAATGCCTCCTTCAGTTTGTAAGTAATGTATATGGTCGTCAGTTTAGTTCTGGTTGATGTGTAACAATTGTGAGAATCATAGCTGAATCCTAGTGAAATAGATCTCTGTTCAATAAAGGATAATGCTTGAGTATTGAATGAATATAATGCATGAAGAGTTCAGTTAGAACATTGCTCAAAGTAATATTTTATACAGTCACATCGTTGTGAAGTATTAAGGGTCAAGCTCATTAGTGAGGATTATGCTTAGAGACTAAATGATATTAATATCTTTCAGTAAATGGATAAGGGTGGTTGAGACCGCGTATTAATCCAGGAAGTGGCTAAGTGTCTCATACCGCGGGGGCAGAAAGGAGGAAGACATCGCACCCGCGATATCTTAGGTATCGCTAGACAGGCTCATATAAGGGGAAGGCTTATCGCACTGCCTGCGTAATGCGATAAGACAGAGGTATAGCCGGAGTAATAGAATTAGAGAAGTCAGCCTTTTAGGAGAGGGCTAAGGTGAGTTTACCAAGCACCTTGGATGCCTCGGAACCTGGTTGAGGACACTTGAGTCTTCTGCCACCCCATTAGAATCACTTCGGGTGAGACTTCAGGTTGCTTCTGCGACCTGTTGCCGAAAGGGCCAGTGAGCTAAGGGTTCTGTTGGTCTAACAAGTACAGCTAACCCGGGTCTGCCAAGAGCGGGAAACCAACAAATGGTTCCGTTGCCGGTTTGAACACATTGAGCTGATGTTCTGTTGGCATCCTACCAAGAAAGAACTTAACCAGTGGGTTGAGTCAAAAGAAAGAGAGTTTGCTGTAAAAGAAAACAAGAATCCTAGACTGAGCACTGAGGCTTGGCTGCAGAAGCACATTTTTACAGATCTCCATGAGATATTCTTTGTAACCTATGCTATTGAGTTATATGATTGGTTATCGAAGCTTGCTGACAACAGCGGTTTCAAGAAGAATTGAGAAGTTGTCTGGACAGCAGGGCTGATTCAGACCTTGAAAGGTGTCGATAATCCCATCTCACGCGCAGTAGACTTCTGGCTTGCGAGTTTGCTGGAAGGCTTCATCACAGAGTTCGCGGTTGATCAGAGAAAGAGTTTCAGCGCAGCAGAATGGTACTTCTTCAAGGGTTATCACGGTAAGTACCTAAATTCTCTGAATCTGTCCATTAACCAATTACTATATGAAAAAGGAGTACTGGATATACTCTCAGATGAATAGTAGTATGATATTGTAATGTCAGTAGACTCTGAGGGTGATTACGATTATCTTGGACATACACGTAGTGGTAAAAGATATAGAGTCAACGATTCATCTTCTTCTGAAGAAGACAGCTCAGATAATCCTAGACAACAGATTCAGAACCCTAGGACTCCTCAAAAACCAGTCGGGACTCAGAGTAACCCCGCAGGAACCCCGTCCAGTAGCTCTCATACAGCGCACACTACCGCTACACCCTCTACATCTACACCGCCGAGTGGTAGTAATACAGCAAACCAGAATCCACCGCCTAGAAACAGAATGGGAGATGATATGAAGTTACCGACATTTAAAGGTACAGGGTCGGAGGACCCTGAGCAGCACTGGTTCTTATGCGAAGCCATATGGACCATTAAGCAAATACAAGATGATAATGTCAAGCTTGTCCAGCTGGCCACCACATTCAGAGAAAGAGCATTAACTTGGTATATGAAGTATACCGCTGGACATAACAGAACGCTTGCACAGGTTAGAACTGCTATGATCAAAGAGTTTAAAAAACCTAAATCTGAGTCACAGTGCATAGCAGAACTTAAAGACATTAAGCAATTGCCTACGGAGACTGTTTGGGATTTTGACCAGAGATTCAAAACCCTCATTGATCAGGTAAGCTTTGAGCTTGCGCCTCAACAGCATAAAGAGTGGTTTATCGCAGCAATGTTACCACACATCATACTTCCACTAATGCAACAGAAATTAAATACACAAGATGAAGCATTAGAAATGGCAATGAAACTAGAGGCTTCACCTCTAGCAGAGACTAGCGCAGGTATCACTAATCTGCAAAATCAACTAGCTAACCTCACCTTACAGCTGCATGAAATTAAGAAAGGAAAGGAGGTTGAGCATGAAATTTGGTGTACTAAGTGTAAAGCGCAGGGACACAGCAAGGATAACTGCCCTGTCTTTGTTGACTATATCGCCAGTGGAGCTCCTAACCCGTTGATGCAGAATCAGGGGCCATGGTGTGAGATTTGTAGAACTAGAGGACACAGACCTCAGGAATGTCCTCTCCTTCAGAAATACGTGCAGACACCAAAGAACCTATATTGCAATTTTTGTAAATCTGTTGGACATGATGAAAACAACTGTAGAGCTTATGATTTAATGATAGAAAGAAAGCATGACTTTTACAGAGTCCAATCAGAAGCATCTGGACCATCAGCAGGTCCACAAATTGATCTGGCTCAGGGAGGCCGTGGAGGAAATTTCAGAGGTCGAGGACGTGGAGGAGGCTATGAATCTGGCCGTGGCCGTGGACCTATTACCTGTTATAATTGTGGAGGAACAGGACATTACGCTAGGGACTGCCAGAACCCTACTACAACATGCAAGTATTGTAAATCTTATGATCATACAATAGAGGAGTGTCCCATATTGATAGCCAAGATCAAGGACGCCAAGCCAGCAGCCAATCAGACTATCCAGTTTATCGCTGCTGAGCAGAAAGAACCAGAACCACGAGTTAATATTGTAACTCGCAGTGGTCTCTCTACTAGTAACATATCGCAGGATGTGGAAAAGATGACAGGAACGCAGTGGGTGCGCAAAGCTCCAGAAAAATCTATCCCACTTGACCTACAGAAGAATAAGGAGGCATTTCAGCAAACTAAGACCTCCTTTGCTGAACAGACACATTCCAGATCACTAGTATTACCATCTCAGGGTATACCGCGAAAGCCACCACATGATGTTAGTACTGTGCAGATACCGCAGGCTAGCACATTTGGAAGATGCGATGAAGAGGAATTGCCAGGAAATGTACAGTCCTTCCTGCAGAGTTGTTTGAAACTTCTGAGAAATGGGAAAGCTGTAGAGGAACTTCAGAAAGTTATCGATCAATGTCAACAGAGTCCTTCCTTGAGCAACACACAGCGAACTATTCACCATATAATGGGCCATACAAGGACAGGAAGAGAGATGAGGCTCACAGCGCAGATCGGACTATTTGAAATGGATGAGGTTATCCTAGACTTAGGATCAGAAGTAAATGTCTTGACTAAGCAGACATGGGAATAGATGGGTAGTCCAAAGCTAAGCAGATCCCCTATCCATCTGAGACTAGCCAATCAACAGAGAATATCACCGATGGGTCGCCTATCGCATGTCCCAGTTGACATTGATGGAGTTCACACGTATGCATATTTTGAGATCATAGAAATTATTGGTGATACCAAACCCTATCCAGCTCTATTAGGTATTGATTGGGCTTTTGATAACAAGGCTGTTATCAACTTGAAGAAAAGGCAGATGACATTTGAAGATACTCAAGTCCGGGTTATCGCACCACTAGACCCTTTACAGGGTCCTCGCTACATTGAGCCAATCAAAGCAGAAGAGGAGGTGCATAACATGGAAAATTTGTATCAGATGACTTCTAATCAGACAGATTACATCGACCCTACAGCCGATGGACATATTAGCTGGAGATGCGATAGCTCATGCACATCAGATTCAGATGTTGGCTTAGAGAATTGGCAAAATAGACTCCATGAAGTTTCTACTCGTAGATGCGCATTCATGACTAAATCACTGCGATGGATTGGAGCAGAAAACAGGTATATTCCAACTTTTGATGGATTAGCAGATGTCAATTATTTTTTACAGCAGTTTGAACAAGAGATTCCTCAAGAGCAGAGGATTGAGGTTTTTGACCTTGCGGTTAGAGCTACACCTGCAAGATGGTGGTACACACACAAGGAACATATCGCATCATGGTATGATTGTAAGAGATTGATGCGTATCAGGTTCTCTAAAGAAAGAGACTGTACACAGCAGAAATACACAGGAGAAAGTGATCCCAGAACACACATTATGATCTGTGAACAGAATTGGCTAAAAATTCCAGCAGATGAGTTGGTTCATTTGTTTATCCACACATTGGATACAGTTCCAAGGAACTGGTATACAGAAACAGAGCTAAGAAAAGGAACTATCTCATGGCCTATTATGATCGAAAGCTTTTTGCTTACTTTCAGTTTTGAATCTGAGTATCCAAGCATTGATCGGGCCTTGAAGATCATAAAGACTAAAATATTTGAGGATTGCACATTACCAGCGTATTCGCAACCCGAGTGGGCTATTCAGATGGAACATGCTTTGGAATGTTACAACTTCGCACAAGATTCAGGCGATGAGGATGAAGATCCTCGCAGTATCAATATCGCAGAAACAGAAGGTACGCGTGAAGTTGAAGGTCCACACTTAGAAATTCCAGCTGTAACAGAACCAATCAAGATTAAAAAGAGCAATATTGGCACAGAAACAGAACCTAAGTTTTCCTCTATTGGAGATTATTGGGATGATGAGACAATTGGCCAAATCACAGATCTACTACATGAGTATCAGGACCTATTTCCTACCAACTTTATAGAAATGAAGGGAATAGTGGGTGACTTAGGAGTAATGAGAATACCGCTTAAGGAGGATGCTAAGCCGGTTAAGCAGCGTCCATACAGGTTGAACCCGCGGTATAAAGCAAAAGTAAAAGATGAAATAGATAAGATGCTAGCAGCAGGCATCATTGAGCCTGTTGAAGAAAGTGAGTGGGTTAGTCCCATGGTAGTACAAGAAAAGAAAACAAAATGAGACATCAGGATCTGTGTCGACTTGCGCAAACTGAATGATGCATCGCTGCATGACCCATTTTCGACACCCTTCACTGATGAAGTCTTAGACAATGTTGGAGGACAAGAAATATATTCATTCACTGATGGCTTTTCAGGCTATCACCAGATAAGAATCCATCCAGACGACAGGCACAAGACCACGTTTGCGACAGAATGGGGCTCCTTTCAGTATACGGTAATGCCCTTTGGTCTTAAGAATGCCCCAGCAATTTTTTCTAGAGTAGTTGTTGCTGTCTTTAAGGAATACATCCATCGATTTCTAGAAGTTTATTTTGATGATTGGACTGTATTTGGACTAGTCAAGAAGCACATAGGAGATCTGAGATTAATGTTTGAAAAATGTAGACAGCACCAGATTTCCCTTAACTTGAAAAAATGTATATTTTGTGCGCCTTTTGGTACTTTGTTGGGTCACATTGTTTGCAGACAAGGCTTGATGGTAGATCCTGCGAAGATCGCCATCATTGTCAATTTACCAGCACCTAACTCAGTAAAGCAACTGAGAACTGCACTTGGTCATACCGGGTACTACAGAAAGTTTATTAAAGGTTATGCCAAGATTACCGCACCAATGGAGAAATTATTGAAGAAGGATATCAAATTTCAGTGGAATGAGGAATGTCAGAAGAGTCTCGACGCTCTTAAAGAAAAAATGGTTACAACACCTATTTTGGTATTTCCAGATTGGAACAATCCTTTTCATGTTCATGTGGATGCATCTGGCATCGCACTAGGCATTATTCTCACGCAACCAGGAGAAGGGGGTATTGATCACCCTATCGCATATTCGAGCAGGAGATTATCGACAGCTGAGAAGAATTACACCACCACAGAGAGAGAAGGGTTAGCAATGGTATATGCTTTACAGAAATTTCGGCACTATCTGTTGGGTGCCCCGTTCAAAATGTTCACTGACCATTCTGCATTAAAGTACTTGGTCAATAAGCCAGTGCTAGGGGGAAGAATATGCAGATGGCTATTGTTGTTTCAGGAATACGATTTCGAAATCATTGTCAAGCCAGGAAGACTAAATGCAGGACCTGATCACCTGTCAAGGATAGACTCAGGTGAAGAACCAAGTAATTTAGAGGACAACTTGCCTGATGCGCAAATATTTTCTATTCAGGTCGCAGACGAATATTATGCAGAAATAATTCAATTTCTCACTACAGGGTGGGCACCGTCTGAGTTTACTAAGCAACAAAAGAAACAATTAGTGGTGAAAGCAGCAGATTTCACCTTGATTGCAGGACATCTCTATAAGTTGGGTCCAGATGAAATTTTGCGTAGATGCGTTATGCCCCATGAGAAACAGACCATTCTTAAGGAAGCACATTCGGGCATCGCAGGAGGTCATTTCGCAGGAAATCCTACTGCTCAGAAAATCCTATCAGCGGGATTATGGTGGCCTACATTACATAAAGACAGTAAAGAGTTTTGCAGATCATGCGATATCTGCCAGAGGACAGGAAAGCCCTCCAGAAGAGATGAAATGCCGTTGCGACCACAGATAACGCTACGCGCATTTGATAAGTGGGATATAGATGTCGTGGGTCCTATTAACCCCCCAGGAAAACGAACTGGTGCGAGATATATTATTACAGCAACAGAATACCTCACCAGGTGGGCTGAGGCAAAACCAGTAAGGAATTGCGATGCTGCCACAGCAGCACAATTTATTTTTGAAAACATCATCACTAGATTTGGATGCCCAGTGATTTTGATGAGTGATCAAGGCACACATTTTTTGAATCGCACCATAGAAGCCTTGACAGAGGAATTTGAAATCCAGCACCATAAGAGTAAACCTTACCACCCTCAAGCTAATGGTACGGTGGAGGATTTTAATAAGATATTAGAACATGCTCTTACAAAGATTTGTAACAGTCAAAGGGATGATTGGGACCTTAGAGTTAATGCTGTATTATGGGCTTACAGGACCACATGCAATAAATTAACAGGACACACACCTTTCAGCCTGGTGTATGGACAAGAGGCTGTTATGCCTATGGAATACATTTTACCCAGCCTAAGGATTGCTTAGCTTACAGAGATGGCTGATTCTGATACTTTAGAGGAGAGATTGGCACAGCTGCTCAATCTGGAGGAAGACAGATTTATCGCAGGATTTCATCAGAAAGTGCAGAAAGCACGAGAAAAAGCTTGGCATGATAGACATATCAAGAACAAAATCTTTCAGCTTGGAGACATGGTACTCCTTTATGACAGTAAGTTTATAAAGTTCCCTGGAAAATTCAAGACTCATTGGTTAGGGCCATATCAAATTCAGCAAATAACAGATGGAGGTGCTATTCAGCTTCGTACTGTGAGTGGGGAGTCTCTTCCTACCTTGATCAATGGCAGTAGGCTTAAGCTGTATTGTGAAGGCCATGCTACCTCCTAGCCCCAGCCCAGAAAAGGAGCATTTGGTGCAGATGTCCAGTGTAGTTGAAATGAGGCATCGCACCCTAAGGAGTCTACACCGGGAAATACTTTAAGTAAGAATTCGCAGCAAGATTTTCTGGTTGTTGCGATAATTTTGATGCGATGCGAGTTTTTGCACTTTGCATTTCCAGGCGACGCGATATCGTATCGCAGGAGACAGAAAACAGATCGATGCGATAGCAAATTTTGAATTGATCAGAGGGCTAGTCACTTCGCCTTCTGACAAGCATTAAGTGTACGACTGACAAGTATCTGTTGTACTAAGATTTGGCAGCAGTACGTCGATTCTTCTAGATTTGGAAAATTCGATGCGACACCACTCCGGCGCACAGTTTCCCAGCGAAATTTCAAACGGCGTTTTCAATAAATGGGCGCGGGGTGCTGTCTTGTCTATGCATTAAATGCCGCCAACGGGCCCAGTTCACTGGTCCGTTGCTGTTTGAAGTTCCCGCCTTATGATAAATACACATCTTATTCAAAGAACGGGGCTACTTGTTCATTTTTATCGAAAGAGTTTAGAGCATTTGAGAAGAGCAGAGCGTATTTTCAGTAGAGTTCTTAGCAGGCAAGTCAAAAACAGTTACAGACTTTGATTTGTCTCAGATTAGCAATCATAGGAAGTCCAGAGTACCACAGGGGAAGGTTCCTCGCGCCAGACGAGCCTCTCGAAGACGTGTTGCAGAGATTCCAACGGGGTGGAATTGAGTGTGCTATGACTTCAACTGTGGCTAAGAAAGGAAAGAAAGTTACTGCTGGTTCTCCATCCACACGACAGTCACCAAGAACCTTAGCTAATATGGAGTATAGCGAGACCCCGAGTAGCACAGAGTCAGAAGAACAGGAGCAGGAACTTCCGGAAGAAGTCACAGTCGCTACTGTATATTTCCCGCCAAGGATAGAAAACGCACCAGCAATTGTCCTTCCGAAAGACTTTAGATATGAACTCATACTCCCACCACTGGATAAGCGAGTGAAGGAAGAAGGTAACTTGTGGGGGAATATGCATGCTGTTAAGTTTGCTGATTATAATCTGAGAGATTATAAGCTTTACCCACACTTCCGTCGTGATCATTATATGACAATTCAGAGGAACCCAAGGACAGAGCGCGATGAGTTCGTCCCCATGGACCATGCAAGCCATTTAGCATCGTCGGGACTGCTCAATCTCCTGGAGATTCCACACTTTGGACGGGGTTCAGAGGTAAATGCTGTAGTGCGGATGCTACTCTCATGTGTGCATGGTGGTTACTTATGGTTGGGTAACCGGATAGATGTTAATGTTGACCTTATTCACCGCATTACCGGTCTGTCGAAGACTGGCTTTGACCCTCAGATAAATATTGATGGCGCCACAAAGGATACCAGGCTCTCAACCAAGCAGGTCGCTGAGTATAAGCTGCAAAGAGGAGGTCGCGCCTACGATGTCAACTCAATACAGGATGACGCCTTGCGATTTACTGTTAGTCTGTTGGCAGGAAAGCTCCTCCTCAAGGTGAGGCCAAAGGAGGTCACAGGCTCAGTTATCCGCCTAGCGATTGAAATCATAAAAGGTAAACCCTACAATTGGAGTTTATTTTTGCTGAATAGTTTCTTTCAAGACTGTGCGCAGGCGCAGCAGGATCCGCTTCACAACTTCCACTTCTCGTGGCTGCTGATCCTTATGGCTTTTATTGGATGGAAAGAGCCGCCCAATTCGCAGTTTCCACAACTGGAACCAGGGGCGTGCAGAGGCACGAGGTATTCAAATCTTTGGGCGAGTAATCACCCAGAGAAGCAAAAGAACAACGCAATGGTATTCCATGACTATTATATGCTATTGCTTGAGTCAGTAGCAACGATTCCGCGTGTCGACTCGCCGGTCGTTGATCTTTATCAGTCCAAGCTGGAATTTAAAGTCGACAGGGATAAAACATATATCAGACCCAAGGGATTCAGGAAACATAAGGAATGGGCCCCTGGCCCATATCGCATGGAAATCCAGCAGGTTGAAGACACCATTAAAAACTGTTTTGATGAGGAAATGAAACAGATGTATGATGATCTATCATCTGGCCTAGTTCCAGCTGATGCTCCAGTTGATGATCCAGAAGATGTTCCAGAGATAGATCCTAAAGATAAAGTGAAAGAACCAATAGGTTCTAAGAGAAAGGGTACTGAAGGCCCTTCTCCACTGCGAGCAAAGAAGAAGAGAACGAAGGCGGTTACTTTCGAAGAACCGCAGGCACCGATCATGACAGAGGATGAGTATGATCTCATCGCCAACCGAATACATGAGAAGATGCGGGATAGATTCGCTGCGATTCAGTCATCGCAGGATCTGATGCGCATAAGCCTTGACAAGAAATTGCGAGAGCTGAAGGCAATAACTGAGAAGACTGCTTCTATGCAGATTCAGCCAGCTCCAACCACAGTAGGAGGAAGTTCGCAGCCCCCTTTACAGACCAGAGAAGAAAGTATTGCAAGGGACCGCACGAACATTGTTCGTATACCGCCAGGAAGCATTAAGTTCCATGCTCCTATGGAAGTACAGATGGTTCATCCTCTTGAGGTGAACCTACCAGAAGTACCTGTGGACCAGTTGTATGAAATTTTTCAGCAGATAGGCACGGAGCTGAGGCACAGGGAACGAGTCACATATGAGCATAATGTTTTACTTTCCAACGAAAATGTGCAGCTCATTGCACAGCATGAGGCAGAGAGTTCCCAGTTGACGCAATATGTTCAGCGCGAGCAGGATGTCTCTCTTGTTTTAGAGAATATCGCAGCAGAACTTCCGCAGTGCGATATCAAGCCTGAGTTAGAAATAACTCAAAAGATAAGAAAAATAGCAGAAAGAGCAAAGGCTCTAGATGAAGAGAAGAAAAAGATGGAGGAAGAATACGAAGCGAGGATTGCTGCACTTGAAGCGAATAGGCCACTTAATCCAGAAGAAATCCAAGAAGCACGAGTGCAAGCTATCAGAATTGTACAGACACAGATGCAGTGTCGAGTGGAAGCAACAGAGGCTATCCTAGAGGATGCATCAAAAACATGGCTGGAGCTAGAGGAGCTCCCACAGAAAGCAGAGCTCAATCAGCATATTAAGCACTTTGAAGATGCGATATCAAGAGCTGAAGAAGAGTACAAGGGCTTGAGTGCTCTTGCGAAGATAAGGAAGAAAGGAGAAATAACGCAATTTCAACAGCAAGTGCAGAAGTACAGAGAACAGCAGATCAACCTGGCTAACGCAGTTAGCCCGCATGAAAGCAAAGTCGCACATCTGGTTGATGAACTGGAGAAAAAGGTGAAAAGCTTCACCTCAAGTAAAGGAGTCATTGAGATCACAGAAGACTCCTTGGTAACAGCTGAGCTGCTAAGCGCAGCGCAGGAAGAAGTAACAAGCATGGATGAAAGTATTAAAGCGCTTAAGGCACAATTCGCAACAATCTCACGGGCAGCAAAGGATAAGCTTAAGCAGATGAAGCAGGCTAATGCTGCGAGTGGCTCAGGGACGAGCCACAAGTAAGTGTTAGGGGAGTTGTTGGAGAGAACTTCCGCAGCATTTAGGAAGCTGCTAATTTTGGAAAAGATAACCAATTTTGGGGAGAAAGTACCAATTTTGGCAACAAGACAAAGATATTGCCGTAGCGCAAATTCCGACGGGAATTGCGGCGATATGTACAGAAAATTCAAAGCGTGTGGTACAAGGAAGAGGCCGAAGGGAGAGCTCAACCACCATAATAAAGGCGCCGAAGATGAAGCGAGGGTTCAGCTACCCTCATTAAGAAGAAGGACTACAGTCAGCGTTGCTTGAACCAAGAAGAAGCAACAGGCCGATGCATTAAAGACTAAGGACTGCAGGAAGCGGCGACGAGACAGGAGGCGGCCATGGAAGTAAGGTAGTTGACTGTAAGTGGTTAGGGTTGAGTCACTGTTGGGATAAGGCCCACAGTTTTGTAACTGCGATGAGACCTTCGGGCCATCTATATATAGGAGTCTTTTTGTATGAAAAGGGGTTGGCCACATAGCTACAAAAGTCATTAAGTAGAGGGTAGTCGAGTCTTTGATGATACAGAATCTGAACATCCTCCAGAGATCAGGGGCCGACCCATTGAGCAGATTGTGCAATCCACTGGGATTGAGGGAGAGAGAGAATGCATTGTAAGAGGCAGGAAAAGAGGAGAGGTCTATAGAGAAGGGCTCCCAATGGGGTGGAGTTTCCCAGAAGACCTCTGTTGCAAAGAGTTGTGACGGAACTGTGTTTTACTCTCTCAAATTATTAACAGGAAACACAGTTCCCGTGGACGTAGCTCCCCTCCTGGAAGTGAACCACGTAATTATCTGAGTAGCGTGATTGTATTTGTGTAGTTGTTGCTCTTATTCGCTTATCTTTACTGTACATGAATGCCTCCTTCAGTTTGTAAGTAATGTATATGGTTGTCAGTTTAGTTCTGGTTGATGCGTAACAATTGTGAGAATCATAGCTGAATCCTAGTGAAATAGATCTCTGTTCAATAAAGGATAATGCTTGAGTATTGAATGAATATAATGCATGAAGAGTTCAGTTAGAACATTGCTCAAAGTAATATTTTATACAGTCACATCGTTGTGAAGTATTAAGGGTCAAGCTCATTAGTGAGGATTATGCTTAGAGACTAAATGATATTAATATCTTTCAGTAAATGGATAAGGGTGGTTGAGACCACGTATTAATCCAGGAAGTGGCTAAGTGTCTCATACCGCGGGGGCAGAAAGGAGGAAGACATCGCACCCGCGATATCTTAGGTATCGCTAGATAGGCTCATATAAGGGGAAGGCTTATCGCACTGCCTGCGTAATGCGATAAGACAGAGTTATAGCCGGAGTAATAGAATTAGAGAAGTCAGCCTTTTAGGAGAGGGCTAAGGTGAGTTTACCAAGCACCCTGGATGCCTCGGAACCTGGCTGAGGACACTTGAGTCTTCTGCCACCCCATTAGAATCACTTCGGGTGAGACTTCAGGTTGCTTCTGCGACCTGTTGCCGAAAGGGCCAGTGAGCTAAGGGTTCTGTTGGTCTAACAAGTACAGCTAACCCGGGTCTGCCAAGAGCGGGAAACCAACATATGGAATTTATGAGACTTGTTGCACTTGCGACAAATTGGAAGCTAGGGCTTGATATAGTAAAAACCAGTCATCGTAGAAATTTTTCTATAACTCCATTTTGGAGAAGGTTCAGGATCTGAAACTTTTACAGGTCGTAGATAACATCACCATGTACCTTGTCTCCGAAGCGCATCATATAATTCGTTGTACTTTGTGATTTATGATCTGTACAAGTTAGGGTTTCTGCCTATTCCAAATCTCAGTCATAAACAGGTGACCTAGGAAAAAGGGTCACAACTTGGGATATGAAGCTCCAAATTTTTTTTTGTAAAAAGTGATAGTAATAGCATGGACTGTAGTTTCTTAGGTAATTTTTTCCGAGGACAAAGTTGAACCAGTGACACATGGAACGCCGTACAAGTTCGCTCTCTTGTTTTATCCCATAAACAGGTCACGTTGCGACACTTGACATAACTCTCTATCAGAGAATCCAATTGAGGTTAGACCTATGGGGTTGGAAAGATGACAGGTCAGGATACCACAGGCCGAGGTTTCAGACCATTTGGATTCGTAATTTCATAGATACATCAGAAACAATATGGCATATATTTCTGTCCAAACAGAATTGGATTATGAGCACCTTCATTTTTGGATTGTCATTGCTGTGGGAAATTAGGGTTTCAGAGAAAGTTGAAATTATTGGAATCAGAGACCATATCTGGATGCTCCTCATCAAAATCGAAATTTAGAGACCAAGATCGATTTTTTTGGTTGGGCAGAAGGCCGGGCTTGATCAAACCCTAGTTTGGGATTTTGATCGAAAAGGTGGAAAATTAGGGCTTCTGCAAAAGTTGGAATTTTTGAAATCTGTGACCATGGCTAGAAGCTCCTCAGAAAAATCAAAGTTTAGAACACAATATCGAACCTTTTGGATGGGCAGAAGAATTGGCTTTATCAAAACCTAGTTCGGGATCCTGTCCAAAAGATCCAGAAGTTTCAAAGGCAATTTTGAGGGGTCAAATTTTGGAGATTTCAAAATTGAAGTATACCAGCTTGATCATCTCAGCAAGGCACATTTTTCATCCAATCAGAAGTTTGAAATTCAAATTTTGAATTTTTAGGGTTTCTCTGACAAACCCTAATCCAGCTCCCAGATCCAGTTTCTGCAAATCAAATGGATTGGGTTAATCCTAGAAGAGAATGACACCTGCATAAGTGAAGAAGTTCCAGTTCCAGAGGGAGATGAGGCTAAGGCCTTACATAAGAAGACTACAAGCAATCTGACAGGTATGACCTACAGGTATGTTTTGAAATCTGTTCATGATGATATGTTTGTCTTCATTGAGGTTAGTACAATCTTGATTAATTTTAGACTTGTATTATCACCTTAGTAAAAGGTATGAATACATGTGAATGATAGAAGATATTCATTGATTAGGGTTATGACACTTATGATTGTACTAATGCACTATAGTGTTATATGAGGATGATGTTGTCCACTAACATGAAGGGTACATCAAGAAAGACAAATCTAGTTCTAGATCAAGAACATATGACCATGGTGACATGAAGACAAAGACTCATCCATAGTCATGGATCACATAGAAGCTCCACTTACGAGGTATGTCTAATTTTGGTTCTACAATGGTTAACTTATGAGTTATGCAGGTTACTAGCACAAGTCATTGAAGAGAACAAGAAGACATTATGTGGGTATGTTAGACATAACTAGCAAACATGATAACCAAGTATGTTTTTCCTATACCAAGTTAGAATCCTACCTTGTGTTAGGATCTTATACTTTTGTATGATTATTCTTGAAGTTAAGTAATCAAGGGTTTATGCATATTATGTTTCTTACTTTGATTGTTGATATGACTAACCAGAAGAGTCATATGGTCAAATAAGAATATGCATGAGTAAAAGAAGTCTTCCCTGAAACCTTGAATACTAACACTTATTACTTATGTATAAAATGATCGTGACCACACATATTTAAGATTATTTAGAATCATAATGTTTTGATAATATTGAGATTATACTAATGAATGTATGACTATGTATGATATCTTGAGGATGACACAATCATGACACTAGTGCACACTTAAGCATGCATAGTGGTCTAGGATGGATATAAGTTCAAGGACAGATAATCCAGGAAGCAAAGATCAAGAGGGAGCACACTCCAGTAGTTCTTGCAAGGAAGCAAAGATTGAGAGGGAGTCCACCCTACAACTAAACAAAGATAAGTATTTGAATTGTCATTTATTATATATATGATTACTTAAATGATGTTTTCCAGTCATGTACATACTTATGTTTCTAGATTTAGGATGTATATTATGCATATTATAAAAGTTGCATTAATGAACAAGATACTACTAATATGCAAGTAATGGGTAAGTGGCCCTATGGTACTGTACAACATTCCATTGCTACTTATCTAGAATGAAACCTCTTTGTTGACTTGTTGGGAGTTGTACACACTCTTAAAAATCTTCTGGTAGAGATGGAAAGCATCTAGAAAGTTATGGGATATGGATAAATGTTGTATTGAAGCATTGGGCAAGATAATTGCATGACTGTATGGAATATGTCTTTATGCATAAGAATGTATTTTTTGAAAAACTATGAGAAGTTTCTGATCATGCAATTGAATTTGACTTGTAGGAAAGATCGTGTATAATCACCTACACTAAGAAGGAAAACAACATTTGTTCCAGCAACAAAGTTCAAGAAAATTATCTATTGAAGATATTGAAGAATCCAAAGTTCCCAGGATCCAGGATGCAGTAATGGAAGGATGCCATGATTGAGGAATACCAGTCGATCATGAAGAATGATGTTTGGGATGTGGTCCCAAGAACAGAAGGGAAGTTTGTTGTGACTTCCAAGTGGATCTATAAGATCAAGCATGCTGTAGATGGTAGCATAGAGAAATACAAGGCGAGGTTTGTAGCTCGTGGCTTCTCCCAAAAAGAAGGGATAGATTATGAAGAGAATTTTGCACCTGTAGCCAGATACACTTCCATCAGAACAGTAATTGCTCTGGCTGCAGTGATGAAGTGGAAGATACACCAGATGGATTTCAAGACAGCTTTCTTGAATGGTGTAGTCGAAGAGGAAGTGTATGTGGAGCAATCACTTGGTTTTGAGATACATGATAGAGAGTCATATGTGTGCAGGTTGAAGAAAGCCTTGTATGGCTTGAAGCAAGCTCCTAGGGCTTGGTATGGTAGGATAGAAAGTTTCCTATCCAATTTCGGCTTTACTAAGAGTAAAGCGGATTACAACCTTTACTACAAGGTTGAGGAAGGAAATCCAGTGATACTACTATTGTATGTTGATGATCTGTTTGTTACAGGTGAGGATAGATTGATTGCCGACACAAAGGGGAAGCTTGCTACCGAGTTCGAGTTGAAGGACTTGGGTATGTTGCATTACTTTCTAGGCATGGAAATGTGGCAGAGTGCATATGGGATCTTCCTTGGACAAGGGAAGTATGAAGTAGAGATCCTGAAGCAGTTCGGGATGATGGACTGCAAGGCCATGGCCACACCTATGGAATCGAACCTGAAGCTATTGTGTGATGCTTCATTTGAGCCGGTTGATATCATGGTGTATCGTCAGATGATTGGGTCCTTGATGTACCTGACGAACACGAGACCAGATATTTTCTTTGCAGTGAACACATTGAGCTAGTTCCTGACGGATCCCAGAGGTGTTCACTTGGTTGTTGTAAAGCATATTCTGAGGTACTTGAAGGGTACAATTGATTATGGGCTCAAGTATGATGCGAATCAAATGTTTAACCTGGAGGGTTATGTTGATTCAGATTGGGCAGGTAGTGCTGTAGATAGGAAGAGCACTTCTGGGTGTTGCTTCAGTATAGAATCAAGTGTGGTCTCTTGGTTTAGCAGGAAGTAGTCCTGCGTAGCACTGAATACAGCCGAAGCAGAGTATGTCGCAGCTTGTTCGGCTAGTTGTGAGGCAATATGGATTAGGAAGTTACTGTCTGATTTATTTGATCTCTCGTTGGATGCTACTGGTATCTTTTGTGACAACCAAAGTTGTGTGAAGCTGTCTGAGAACCCAGTGTTCCATGACAGGTCGAAGCACATCGAGATCAAATATCACTATATCAGGGATATGGTGTAGAGAGGAGCAGTGAAGCTCCTGTATGTTGCGACAGATGAGCAAGTTGCAGATGTGTTGACGAAACCACTAGCCAGAGTTAAGCTTGAGTACTTTAGAGAAAGGATTGGTGTTCTTCATATTGAAGATACTTCGAGGAAGAAGTGATGGGACACATTTGCAGGATCCATTCCAAGAATGGTGAGAGGAGGATCCTTCCCATGGCTGTGGATGTAAGCGTTGTGTGATGAACATCAGGATGATGCTCCAGTTACTGCTTTGGATATGCATCAGTTGGATGCTTTGTATGATCAGTTGGATCATGTATATTGATATGCATCATTTGGATGCTTTGTATGATCAGTTGGATCATGTATATTGATATGCATTAGTTGGATGCTTTGTATGATCAGTTGGATCATGTATATGTATATGCATCAGGTGGATGCTTTGCATGATTAGTTGTATCATGTATGATGACATGCATTAGGATGATGCAGTGATGATGATCAGGACGATGCTCTGGATGACATGCATCAGGACGATGTAGTGACGATGATCAGGATGATCATGTGTGATGAGTATCAGGACAATGCTCTGGATGACATGCATCAGGACGATGTAGTGACGATGATCAGGATAATAATGTGTGATGAGTATCAGGATGATACTCTGGATGATATGCATCAGGACGATACTATGATGATGATCAACATGATCATGTACATCAGGATGATGTATGGTGAGTATCAGGTTGATACTTTGTGGTCGTGGACAGGTTGTGTAGATGAGCATGTAAGTTGACCTGGGAAATCTTGTCGGTTGTGCTGCGACACATAAAGGATCCTGGGATACTCTTTCGAGGCATTACTCTGGGAGGACATGTAACTAGAACTGGGAGATATTTCCGGCCGTGCTGCGGCACATAAAGGATCCTGGGATACTCTTTCGAGGCTTTGTCCTACGACAAATAATAGCACCCTGGGAGATCCGATAGGTCGAGCAGTACGCTCGTAATCAGTCTTGGGATGCTCTTTTGAGGTTTTTCCATGACCGCATGTAACTAGACCTGGGAGAGTCGATAGGTTGAGCAGTACGCTCATAATCAGTCCTGGGATGCTCTTTCGAGGCTTTGTGGTGACCACATGTAAGTAGACCTGGGAGATCTTGTCGGTTGTGCGTTGGCACATAAAGGATCATGGGATATTCGTTCGAGGCATTGTGGTGGGGGTCACATGTAAGTTGACCTGGGAGATCTTGTCAGTCGTGCTTCGGCACATAAAGGATCCTAGGATACTCTTTCGAGGCATTTTGACGCACGTAATAAGTCCTGAGGATTCCATAGTATGTCTAGTGTTGATGAAGACCTACAGGTGGTGGGCCTACATCCAACATGAAAAAGGGCTGGCTCTGTAGAAATTCCTATGACGAGAAGAATTATGAGATAGCCCAATGATCGAGATGTCGAGTACAGCAACAATGATGATGATGATACTCCGTGATCCAGTGACGATGATCCAACTCCAGAATTGAAGACTTGTGCCTATATGTATTGATGACTTGTGTCAAGAGAATACCTTCC